>JAVIAB010000125.1:84488884-84805939 GCA_032433765.1 Megaustenia siamemsis | reverse complement strand
TGTTTTTGTAGTTTGTTGTTGTTGCTGTTGTTATTTATATTGCTGCTGCTGTTGTTGCTGTTGTTGTTGCTTTTGCTTTGCTGTCACTGCTGCTGCTGTTGTTGTTATTCTTGTTATTGTTGTTATTTTTTTTGTTATTGTTTTTGTTGTTATTGCTGGTGGTGTTGCTGAAGCTGTTGTTTTTGTTTTTGAAATGTGTTGTTGTTGTGCTTGGATGAGTTCATCTTGTTGTTGTTGTTATTGTTATTGTCATTCTTGTTCTTGTTGTTGTTATTGGGGTATTATTCGTGTTGTTGTTGTTGGGGTATTATTCTTGTTCTTGATGTTGTTATTGTTATTGTTATTGTTATTCTTGCTCTTGTTGTTATTGCTGTTATTGAAGGTGTTATTCTTGTTGTTGTTGTTGTTGTTATCGGGGGTGTCATTCTTGTTGTTGTTGTTGTTATTGTTGTTGTTATTGAAGGCATATTCTTGGTGTTGTTGTCTTGTTGTTGCTATTGGGGTGTTATTCTTGTCCTTGTTGCTATTGGGGTGTTATTCTTGTCCTTGTTGATGATGATGATGATGATGATGATATAGTTGTTGGAGGTGTCGTTTGCTTTGGTGGCGCCACAGCTTCTCCACTTCGGCTTCCAAGACCCCACAATTGAGATTGGACATTCATCTTTTTACGCAGTGATAACATTTCTATTTATTTACCATCTGGCCAGTGCTAATCGACTTTGTTAATTACTTGTTCAGTTCTATGAACGGTGCAGCCGGGTGGACTAATGAATGTTAGCCTATACATCAACACGGTCTCTATATCGTCAGGCTATGTGGTTACCACTACATCACTGAAGTGGACAACTTTGAATAGCGCCTCTTAATATCCCTAATTAAAAAAAAAAAAGTAAAGTACCCCCTTCACGCCAAGTGGCGTATAGGGAATATGTGTTTTTAGTGACCCTATATTTTACAGACCTTCAGCACATGATTTTTGGGGTAATGTGGTCAGTATACGCCCGTGCTGCTTTACTTTCCCAGAAAAAAAAATCCGGTACCCATTTAAGGCTGGTGAACCCGGAAGCCGTCGGTTGGGATCGAACCCTACCCCTTGTCCGTGGTAGTCCAGTTTCACTAACCACTGAGCTATCGCGGCTCCCAATATCACTAATGCAGTATCAAATATCGATATCACTAATGCAGTATCAAATCTCGACATCACTAATGCATTATTAAATCTCGACATCAGTAATGCAGTATCAAATCTCGACATCACTAATGCAGTATCAAATCACGACATCACAAATGCAGTATCAAATCTCGACATCAGTAATGCAATATCAAATCTCGACATCACTAATGCAGTATCAAATCTCGACATCAGTAACGCAATATCAAATCTCGACATCACTAATGCATTATTAAATCTCGACATCAGTAATGCAATATCAAATCTCGACATCACTAATGCATTATTAAATCTCGACATCAGTAATGCAATATTAAATCTCGACATCACTAATGCAGTATCAAATCTCGATATCAGTAATGCAATATCAAATCTCGACATCACTAATGCAGAATCAAATCTCGACATCACTAATGCAGTATTAACTGTGCAAGTACTTTATGGGTGAGCTAATAGAGTGACTGCATGACCTACTGGCACTGTGTACTTGAAGTGTTCGTGTACTCATTTGGATGATCGGAAACTACAGAACAGGAAATGTCAAGACTGGCATGCAACATACCTGGTGAATTGTTGGATTATTTTGGGTCAACAAAGTAAACAATCTACAGCTGGTCAGTAATGTAATCACAGCACAGGAAAATCGTGGAGATGAATGCTGCATGGTTGAGCAATAACTTGACAAACATGAGCAACGCTTGGAGGGAATGAGGTGTTGGACAAGAACAAGCAGATGTCAATGGGGGTATATATGGAGGTGGGGATGCAATCAATCAACCAATCGGTCAATAAACGCCATAAATCAGGGACAAGGTCTCTCCATCAATCTTCATTTTTGGAGGCGTTTTTCTGCTTCTCTCCAATCTGGGCAAAGTTCTTGAGGGTTTCAGTGACCTCTCTTCATCGTGCACACTTGTACCCTCTTTGTTTTATCCTCCCCTGTGGTTCTGTAACACTGTCTTTCTTTCTGTGCTGGCATCAGGTTTTCTTAGTGTGTGTCCAACCCATCTCCATTTCCTATTCAAAATCTGTTGATCGATTGATCTTTGTTTGGTTCTTTCCAGGAGATCTCCGTTTCTGATCTTGTCTAACCATCTCATGTTCATAGTTGTCCTCAAACAATTGTCTATTGTTTAATGTTTGTCACTTTTGTTTAGTTCGTATCTTATCTAAGGATATTTTATGTGAGGATCATTATCACAGCACTCCGGGCACAGCCATAGGAGCTCCGATCTTCCCGCAAAATGTGCATCAACACACAGCGACTAATTGTGCCAGTTCGGCGTTGGTTGACATTCACATTTGTCCAGAATATCGCTCTGTTCTGGCAACACCGGTCTTCACTTCCAGTTCACACAGTCTAGATAGCCATGTATTTGTACTTCTGACCTTTTTTCTCCGGCGGTTATCATTACAATCTACGAGAGATGTCTCATAGATTGTTAATGATAAACGCCCGAGACAGTGACTATCCAGCAGCTAATACTGCCGACCCGGCCGCTCTGTCCGCTGGGTAGTTGCACTCAACAGCAGCTAGGTCCGGGAAATACATGAAGGTGATCCTGCAAATAGTGGGTCTCTGTATTGATCCCAAACGTTGACGATGAATTAGGCCTGACTTTACTTTACGGATCTTGTTCATTGAGTCGCTCAGCACGCACACACGCACATGCACACACACGAGTACGCACACACATATTTGTATTATGCAGCATCCTTGTATCTGGACGGCCCCGCATGTTAACTATGTTTACATCTGTACTAAACAGCCGTATCTTGGTGCTTGTTTTGATTACTTTTTTGCCGCCTATTTTTTGTTATAGTTCTCTACGTTCTGTTGTAGCCTTGGTTATTCTCTGCTTGACGTCTCTCTCAGCTCTTGCTCGTTTCATTGTTGATATTTCTGCCCATGTTTATAAAGTGCTGCAATTCTTTGACTGGTGCTCCTTCAGTCTTTACTGGCTTATCTCGTGTCTTCTCACATGTCATTATCTTTCTTTAATCAACATTCATCTGTAGCCCCATTTCAGTAGCGTTCATAAGCTTGTCTTCCATTTGGTCGTGGCTGTGTGCAAGGAGTATAACATCATTATCAAGATCCAAGTCCTCCAACTGGCCGCCCATTGAATTGAGTTATGGTCTTCACAGGCTAATCTATTCCCCGCCCCCCAAAAAAAAATAATAAGGGAGACAATCCTTGACACACTCCTGTTTCTGATATAAAACATTGTGCCAATGATGCTCTACGAACTGTCCTACATGTTTGTTTCTTGAAATATGGCTTTTATGGTGCTAACAATGAGGATGGAATCTCAAAATGCTCTAACATTCTTCAACTCTTCTTCTTATCGACACAATGAATAGTCTTCTAGCAGGCAATCAACGATGAGGTGGTCAGTTCTATAGTTTGTTCTAATATGATTCTCGGTGTGGCAATGTGCTCTGATCTACCTTGTTTCAATCCTCTTGCTGTATATATCTATAACATATCTATATAGCACTGTACTTTGATGGTCTCATATGTTCTTCTCTCTGATATTAAAACTTTACTTTGATGGTCTCATCTGTTCTTCTCTCTGATATTAAAACTGTACTTTGATGGGTCTCATCTGTTCTTCTCTCTATTATATTAAAACTTTACTCTGATGATCTCATCTGTTCTTCTCTCTATTATATTAAAACTTTACTTTGATGGTCTCATCTGTTCTTCTCTCTATTATATTAAAACTTTACTTTGATGGTCTCATCTGTTCTTCTCTCTATTATATTAAAACTTTACTTTGATGGTCTCATCTGTTCTTCTCTCTATTATATTAAAACTTTACTTTGATGGTCTCATCTGTTCTTCTCTCTATTATATTAAAACTTTACTTTGATGATCTCATATGTTCTTCTCTCTATTATATTAAAACTTTACTTTGATGATCTCATCTGTTCTTCTCTCTATTATATTAAAACTTTACTTTGATGGTCTCATCTGTTCTTCTCTCTATTATATTAAAACTTTACTTTGATGGTCTCATCTGTTCTTCTCTCTATTATATTAAAACTGTACTTTGATGGTCTCATCTGTTCTTCTCTCTATTATATTAAAACTTTACTTTGATGGTCTCATCTGTTCTTCTCTCTATTATATTACGACTTTACTTTGATGGTCTCATCTGTTCTTCTCTCTATTATATTAAAACTGTACTTTGATGGTCTCATCTGTTCTTCTCTCTATTATATTAAAACTGTACTTTGATGGTCTTATCTGTTCTTCTCTCTGACATTAAAACTGTACTTTGATGGTCTTATCTGTTCTTCTCTCTGACATTAAAACTTTACTTTGATGGATCAATTCACACATCAGAGAAATCTTGGCGTCTATTATCGCTAGACATCAAGGGATGTCTTAGTCCCTTGGAACCTTCCGTTCGCTCCTTTACATCAAACCATCCTGTCTCCCTGAGACATCTTCTTCGGTACATTCCGTCCAATCCTCTACACTTCTTCTACCTGTGTTCGTGGAATGCTAGCGAGACCTCCGTCTCCCACCCACGTTCGTGGCTACGTTAACTACCTAGGCTAGTTGTTTCCAAATATTTCAGAGTCCGTCTAGCGATCTCTCTATCAAGGTGTGTGCCGACATAAGTTGAATTGCCGTCCTTTCTCACTGTCCATTCCGATCAATCCCCACAAAAGTATTACAGCTCGTAACGTCTAACCTTTTTTGAGTCAGGTTAACGTATCCAAGATCGTTAACTTCTTGATCTCTTTGATTCTTGCTTATTCTTGTTTCTTGTTTTATTCCTTTTTCTCTTTCCATTCCCTTCGAATTCCTTACGCTATTGCAACGAAAATCTGTTTACTCTACCACGCTGATAGGTTCACTCTGCCACGCCGCTAGGTTCACTCTGCCACGCCGCTAGGTTCACTCTACCATGCCGCTAGGTTCACTCTACCATGCCGATAGGTTCACTCTACCACGCCGCTAGGTTCACTCTGCCACGCCGCTAGGTTCACTCTACCATGCCGATAGGTTCACTCTACCATGCCGATAGGTTCACTCTACCACGCCGCTAGGTTCACTCTGCCACGCCGATAGGTTCACTCTACCACGCCGCTAGGTTCATTCTACCATGCCGCTAGGTTCACTCTGCCACGTCGATAGGTTCACTCTACCATGCCGCTAGGTTCCCTCTGCCACGCCGCTAGGTTCACTCTACCACGCTGCTAGGTTCACTCTACCATGCCGCTAGGTTCACTCTGCCACGCCGATAGGATCTTCTACACACTTGGAAAGAAGATTCAATATTTTTCTTCTTTGCTGTTCAAACGAAGACAAATGACCTTCATTATCTTTTATTCTTCTTCTTTCCGTCCTCAGAGGCCTTCCAACGTCGAGCAGAGTTTTGATGAAAAGTAAAACGTGCTCATGAAATATCGCAATAAGAAAACAATATTTAAAGTAAATGATAAGAAACTGCTCTGGAGATATAGTTTGTGGTCTTTTGCTCGTTCATTGGGCTCTCCTGTTATTATGTTTCCTAGTGTTTCTTATATTTCAACAATTCATCTTTTGCTCGTTCATTGGGCTCTCCTGTTATTATGTTTCCTAGTGTTTCTCATATTTCAACTTCATCTTTTTTTCTTGGTTGGTCCTTGAGTCTGGTGTTCTCGAATCGTTTATTGAAGGCTAGTTATGTCTTGATCTTTCGGCCTTACCACGTGGTGAAATAATCTTAGCTGTCTGTTTACTCTTGATGCGTTTAGTAGAGGGATTTATTTGCTCCTATCTTTTCACTTTTGAACTTTTCTCTCAGGCAGACTTTTCTCCCATGCCCTAAGTCTAACATATTTAATCTCGGTATCAATGGCGTATTCTCTATGATACCGCAGCTACCTTCGGTAGCCTGAACATATTAACGAAATACAAAAGGAAATGATAATTTATTAAACTATGATTTATTTGCTTTGATTTGCATTTATTAAAGCAAGGTTTTCCTTTGGCCACTATAACGTTTGTGAATGAAAACAAAACTACTATACATTGAAACCTCTAGAAGCCAGCGCTACATTTTTCCTCTATCCGGACCTTGTATTAACGACTTTGTCATTCAAAAATGGGACTCAAATTTATAACGGGTATTGCCGCAAGAGCAATGCGGTTTCATGGTTATTTTTAGCTCTAGCCAATTAGTATCGTCACAAAGTGAAAGTGAAACTGTCTGATTACCGGAACTTCCTAACCTGTTTATAACTACGTTATGCGCATCAGCATCTGGAGAAAGAACTTTTTCTGCTCTCAAGAGAATCAAATCTTATTGTCGCTCAACTCAGACACAAGAACGCTTATCTGGTTTAGCATTAATGTCCATTGAGAAATCATTCCCTCATAAACTTAGAAACCAACCCAACAGTACTTTCAATGACAAAGTCATCAAGACAGTTTTGTCCCAAACAAGACGGATATAATTAACATAAATAAGTAAGTAATTTAAAATGTAGTGATGTCATTAGAATATATTACTTTATTATAACCTACTGAATACAATGCATGTTTTTATTTATTATATCAGCGGTAGCCCACCCCAAAACCAGTATACGCCACTGCTCGGTAGTGGGTATTTTTCTTATTGTTCTTAATCTAGAATCCAGGACTGGCAATGGAAGCACAGCGTTGGGATGAAGATTGTATTGTAGAGTGCCCGTGTTGTCTCTAGAGTTATTTCCTTGTTGGACACCAGTGTTGAAATCTGTCCGATGATTTGACTGTGTTCAGCGATTATGCCACAACATTCAAAATCCGTTACATCGTCCGCCTCAAACAGAGCGTTCATTGACGTCATTTACTAGTTGCTCAGTTCCCCACAACGCGAAGGTGGCCAATGGTTTTGATCAGCTCTGGTTCACAGATCCTGACATCAGCAGTCATTAAATCCCAAAAAAAGTAGACTTCAGCAATCGATGTATGGTACGGGGCTACTTTTCTTGCTTGAACCCTACTCGCTTGACCAGCTGACCAGTCCCACCACGAGAACATCTTGGTCAGCTCTAGCTCGTTGATTCTAACAACGTCACACCGTCAGTCAGCTGTGAGTTGTTGATTCTAACACCCTCAGTCAGCTATGAGTTGTTGATTCTAACACAGTCAGTCATGTATACGTTGTTGATTCTAACACCCTCAGTCAGCTATGAGTTGTTGATTCTAACACCGTCAGTCATCTATGAGTTGTTGATTCTAACATCCTCAGTCAGCTATGAGTTGTTGATTCTAACACTCTCAGTCAGCTATAAGTTGTTGATTCTAACACTGTCCGTCAGCTATGAATTGTTGATTCTAACACTGTCAGTCATCTATAAGTTGTTGATTCTAACACTGTCCGTCAGCTATGAGTTGTTGATTCTAACACCGTCAGTCATCTATGAGTTGTTGATTCTAACATCCTCAGTCAGCTATGAGTTGTTGATTCTAACACTCTCAGTCAGCTATAAGTTGTTGATTCTAACACCCTTAGTCAGCTATGAATTGTTGATCCCAACACCGTCAGTCAGCTATAAGTTGTTGATTCTAACACCCTCAGTCAGCTATGAGTTGTTGATTCTAACACAGTCAGACAGCTATAAGTTGTTGATTCTAACACTCTCAGTTAGCTATAAGTTGTTGATTCTAACACCCTCAGTCAGCTATAAGTTGTTGATTCTAACACCGTCAGTCAGCTATAAGCTGTTGATTCTAACACTCTCAGTCAGCTATGAGTTGTTGATTCTAACACAGTCAGTCAGCTATGAGTTGTTGATTCTAACACAGTCAGACAGCTATGAGTTGTTGATTCTAACACAGTCAGTCAGCTATAAGTTGATTCTAACACCCTCAGTCAGCTATGAGTTGTTGATCCAAACACCGTCAGTCAACTATAAATTGTTGATTCTAACACAGTCAGTCAGCTATGAAATGTTGATTTTCTAAGACAGTCAGTCAAATATGAGTTGTTGATTCTAGCACTCTCAGTCAACTATGAGTTATTCATTCTAACACCGTCAGTCAGCTATGAATTGTTGTTTTTAACACCCTCAGTCAGCTATAAGTTGTTGATTCTAACGCCGTCAGTCAGGTATGAGTCGTTGACCTCCATTTGTGTCCTAGTCGTTCCATTTTCGGTCCGCGAAATTTGTTTTATTTTGTTTTGTTATATAGCATTGATACACCATATTGATATCACCATAACATTGTCTAGTATCAACAATAACATTGCTACGACTAGTATCACCGCAACATTGCTACGTCTAGTATCAATATTGGCACGTCTAGTATCGCCATACCATTGCTACGTCTAATATCGCTATAACATTGCTACATTTAGTATCACCATAACATTTCTACGTTTTGTATTGCCATAATATTGCTACGTCTAATATCACCATAATATTGCTACGTTTCTTACACATACTAAAACCAAACTAAAGACAATCATGCATACTAAAGACCAAACTCTTAATATATCAAACTTGTATGCTTAGCACACTATTATATGGATCTTAAACCTGGACAACATACTCAAATCACGAAAAAAACTAAATGTCTTCCACATGCGATGTCTCCGCAGAATAATGCATATCAAATGGCAGGACAAAATAACCAACTTAACTGTTCTACAACGTGCTAAAGACCCCAACAATCATGTGGATGCTGAGATGTCGAAGATTAGACTGGGGCATGTCCAGCGAATGGAAGAAAAGCGCATCCCCATGCAAATATTATATGGCGAACTAACACACGGAAAAAGACAAATCGGCAGACTTAAACTGCGATATAGAGATATCTATAAATCATCTCTAAATGACTTTCCATCTGTGAAAATGACTGGGAACATCTGGCAAGTGATCACACATCATGGAGAGCATGTATAACGAACGGTATAACATCATTTGAGACTGTGCTAAGGCAAAAACTTAGAAGAAAAAAAGACTCATGAAAAAGGATGGAAAACCCAGTGGATCAGTGGGCCTGACTTGTCTATTCTGTGGCCGTGTGTGTTTGTCAAACATTGGTTGAATTAGCCCCGAGAGAACTGTTCGACAAAAAACAAAACCTCAAAAAAATACACAATAGCCTCCACTAGACCGTCTGACGAGACGAAACGGGCTATATATATATATATATATATATATATATATATATATATATATATATATATTGCTACGTTTAATATCGCTATAAAATTGCTACGTGTAGTATCGCCATAGCATTGATACCTCTAGTATCACCATAACATTGATACTTTTAGTATCAATATTGACACGTCTTGTATCGTCAAGACATTGCTACGTCTAGTATCACTGTTGCCACGTCTAGTATCGCCAAGTGAGGAGACCAAAAAAAACACAACAGTTTGGGAGTTAACAAGCCAGCCGGCATCTGACTCGGCAACTCATAGCTGGTCGTTTGTATCGAGAACAGCTGAGCAATGAATGTCCCCCGCTCTCAGTCTGGCGAAGGGAGGCCAAGACGCCATGTAAGCGTCAGGACTGGACGTGATCTGTGAGTCATTGGATCATTGGCAACCGCAGTTAGTACTACTCCCCCATCACACGGTGCCTATGGAAACAGACTGACTAGTTTAGCTAAAAGAATTGAAATCGAACATGAAATGCACCTCGACATTCAAAATGCGTGCCGAAGTCGGATATGTTGTTCCGAAAGGCGCACTTATCACAGTTTGTTATAAAAAACACAACGCTTCTACGCCTACTGAACACTCATTTAATGACGGATGATGAAAAGGAGTCTTTTGACTCGAGAAAAAATTTCTGATTAGGAAAAGGTATTGATCTAGGGGACAGATATCCCCTTTCTAAAAGTGCCACGCTGAAGTCGGATATGTTGGGCCGAAAGGCGACAATATTGTTCCTTGCTATAAAGAACAAAACGGATCCGTGCCCATCTAGTGCCCTGTTTTAGGGAGAAGTAATCGTCAAGCGAGCTACAAATAATAAACAAACAATCGACAATGAACAATCAACAATAAACAACCAACTATAAAGAATAAATAACAAACAGAATCAAGCAACAAGAAATGTGTGTTAGCTAGCGATTTGTAGAGATGACAGAAAGTGAAGAATGAACCTCGTCAAGTAAGGAGGACATGGCTCTAGTTGCTGTGGGCAAATGCGACATCCCCACATAAGTCCATGTCATTGCAATTAAGTTGGATGTACCAGCTACACGATGCCACTTTAGTCGCACGTCATTTCTTGACTTTTGAGTGTTTTTTTTTCTTGAAAGTGACAGTTGTATGTGAGCGATAAGAAAGTGGACATAAGTATGGGATGAGAAAACTCCATTGTTGGAAACTGGTGTGTTACTGTGTAACATTGGAGAGGTTTGTTCCGTAATATTTACACAATTTGCAAATGACACACACACACACAAACACACACACACAACACACACATACACATATCATCATCATCATCATCGAGTGCCTTCTCCGCAACGAAGGTTGGCTACCATGGATCGCCAATCTACTCTGTTTCTTGCTTTGATAGTGCAGGCTGTCATAGATTGACTTGTCCATCTTTTGATGTTACTCGTCCATGTTAGTCTTGGTCTGCCTCTGCCTCTGCCTCTTTTACCTTGTATTTTCCCCTCCAATATTACTTTTAGTAGGCTGTAGTGTCTTTTAACATGCCCCAAAAATTTCATTTGTCTTGTCTTAATTGTATTTAGTAGTTCTCTTTTTATTTTCAGTTGTTTTAAAACTTCATCGTTTGTTATCTTTTCTTTCCATCCAATTCTACCTATTCTTCTATAAATCCACATTTCAACGGCTTCAATTTTCTGTTCTGTTTTCTTGTCTAATGTCCATGTTTATGCACCATACAGGAATATTGAGAAGATGTAACATTTTGCCATTCTTAGTTTCAGCCCTGCTGATATTTGTTTTGTTGTTAGTATATTTGTCATGGCATTAAAATTACTTTTTGCCAAACCTATTCTTTTGTTTATTTCAATTTTACATTTTCCATCATTGGTTATAGTATGTCCCAGGTAGTTGTAGCTTGGACTGTCTCTAGATATATTCCTTCAACTTTGATATTTAATTGTAGGTCTTGAGAATTTTCTTTGTTTATGATCATAGTTTTAGTCTTTTTTATATTCATATCTAGTCCATATTTTTTGCTTGTCATGTTTATTACATTAAGTAATTGTTGTAGATCTTTAGGATTTTCTGCTAGTAGAACAGTACCATCAGCATATCTTAGGTTATTGATTATCTTCACATTAATGTTTAGGCCTGACATCTCTATGATGACACATACATACATAAATACAAACATACATCATCATCATCATCAAGTACCGGGCCGAGTGGCGTAGGTGATCATGTCTCTCCACAACTTTCGATCTCGGCAGCTATTTATCATTTCAGTCGTTGACCTTCTGCCAAGCCATTCTCTTAAGCTGTCTGTTATTTTTTCTCTTTGCTTCCCTCTATCTCTTCGTCCCTCAATTTTTCCAGTTGTTACACTATATTCAAGTTGTTCTCTTCTCATTACATGGCCAAAACTGATGATTGTCTCTTCCTAACATTGGAAATTAGCTCTCTTTTTGCTTTGACCTCTCTCAGAACCTCTTCATTACTCTTCTTAGCTGTCCATGGTATTCTCAACATTTTTCTATAAAACCACATTTCTACAGACTCCAGTGATTTTCTTGTCTGTTGTCATATTGTACATGACTCGCTTCCGTATGTTAAGACTGGCTCTACGTAACATTTAAGAACTCTTTTTCTTGTTTCTATTGTCAAAAATGGATTGCATAGTATTTTCCTCATTTTTTGGAAAGCTGCTTTTGCCTGAGCCATTCTACATCTCACCTCTTTTGTACATCTTCCGTCTGAGGTTAACAAAGTTCCCAAATATTTAAATTCATTTACCTGTTTTAATATTGTTCCACTTGTCTTTATTTTGCACTGAGGTGATGTCTTTTTCTTTGTTGTTACCATTACCTATGTCTTTTTGCTATTATGACTGAGTCCTTTAGTTTTGCTTTCCATCACTATAATGTCCAACATTTCTTGTAACTCATTTTCATTCTTAGCGATTAATACTGTATCATCAGCATACCTTAGATTATTTATATTATTATCTCCAATTGTTATTCCAGGCATGCCCCTTATGGATCTTAAAATAATCTCACCATAAATATTAAACAAATCTGGCTACAGCACACAACCTTGTCTAACACCCTGTTTTATTTGTTGAAACATTCCCAATTGGTTTCCAGTTCTTATGGCCGCTGTTTGTTGCCAGTAAAAAAAAAAGTAAAGTACCCCCGTCACGCCAAGTGGCGTATAGGGAAATATGGCGTTAGTGACCCTATATTTTACAGACCTTCAGCACATGATTTTTGGGGTAATGTGGTCAGTATTACGCCCGTGCTGCTTTACTTTCCCAGAAAAAAATCCGGTACCCATTTAAGGCTGGGAGCCGTCGGTTGGGATCGAACCCTACCCCTTGTCCGTGGTAGTCCAGTTCACTAACCACTGAGCTATCGCGGCTCCCGTTTGTTGCCAGTACATGTTCTTTATTATTCTTAGATCTTTGCTGTCTATGTTTATGCTTTCTAAAATGTTGATTATTTCTTGGTGCTTTACTTTGTCAAATGCCTTGGTGTAATCTATGAGACATAGGTATAGATCTGTTTTCACCTCTATGGCTCTTTCTACTAAAGATCTTATGATATAAATGGCATTGCTTGTTCCTTTATCTCTAACAAAACCACACTGTTCATCGCTAATTTCTGGACTGATTTTGTTTCGCACTCTATGCATTATGATTCTTAGTAATATCTTAGTCATATGACTCATAAGGCTTATTGTGCGATGATCATAGCATTCAGTCGCACCCGATTTCTTTGGGAGGACTATGAATATTGATTTGAGCATGTCGTCTGGTATATATCCGCTGTTGTAGATATCATTCAATATTTTTGTTAATATTTCTATTCCAAAATCACCCATGGCTTCAATCTCTTCTTTAGTTATATTATCTGGCCCAGGAGCTTTGCCTGCTTTCATATTGCGCAAGGCATCTTCCACTTCTTCTCTGAGTATTTCTGGTCCTTCTCCATTATCCTTAATATTTACTTCCGTTCGTTCATCATTATCCTTAATATTTACTTCCGTTCGTTCATCATTATAAAGATCCTTAATGTATTCTGTCCATCGTTCCCTTATGTTTTCTTGATCAATCAACAGTTCTCCTTTCTTTGATCTTAAACTTTAAAGTTTTTGATTGCGTTTTTCTTCCTGTTAATTCCTCAATTTGTTTGTATATAGCTTTAGCATCTCCTTTTTGTTGCAATTCAATCTCTTTGCATCTCTTTTTTAGCCATGCTTCTTTTGCTTCATTGCATTTTACTACAATTTCTTTATTTAATCTCTTATACTCATCTTTATTTTCTTTATTTCTTCTTCTTGTATCCATTAGCTGCAAAATATCATCTGTCATCCATTTCTTCCTTGAATTTGTCCTCACTGGTGGTATGAACTCTTTTGATGTTTGTTGCATTGACTCTTTTAGCATTTCCCACTGTTATCAATGCTTTGTATCTTCTCTATTGCATTGTGCCGGTTCCAAAGATACATACAAAGCTATTAATACAAACGTATGTATATATACTCACAATGATGATCAACAAATACACATTATACTCTTCTATATAGCGTGGGTGTTGAGTGAGGATATAGTTATGTGTGTATGTGGTCGTATGCGTGTGATGTTCATATATAAATGGTTCAATATGCGATACTTAACAGGTAAATGGCATATAACAAAGTAATAGCAAATAGAGAAAATGTAAATGATATATTCTATCTTTCTCTCTTTCCCTAACCCACATATTCGACAAATTGCTTTCTTTCTTTTTCTATAACCCCCACAACCAACAAACTGCTTACCCCCACAACCAACAAACAGCTAACCCCCACAGCCCAACAAACTGCTAACCCCCACAGCCCAACAAACTGCTAACCCCCACAGCCAACAAACAGCTAACCCCCACAGCCCAACAAACTGCTAACCCCCACAGCCCAACAAACTGCTAACCCCACAGCCAACAAACAGCTAACCCCCACAGCCCAACAAACTGCTAACCCCCACAGCCAACAAACTGCTAACCCCCACAACCAACAAACAGCTAACCCCCACAGCCCAACACACTGCTAACCCCCACAACTCAACAAACTGCTAACCCCCACAACCAACAAACTGCTTACCCTCACAACTAACAAACTGCTAACCCCACAGCCCAACAAACCGGTAACCCCCACAGCCAACAAACTGCTAACCCCCACAGCCCAACAAACTACTAACCTCCACAGCCCAACAAACTACTAACCCCACAGCTCAACAAACTACTAACCCCTAAAGCTCAACAAACTACTAACCCCCACAGCCCAACAAACTACTAACCCCCACAGCTCAGCAAACTACTAACCCCCACAGCTCAACAAACTACTAACCCCCACAGCCCAACAAACTACTAACCCCCACAGCCAACAAACTGGTAACCCCCACAGCCAACAAACTACTAACCACCACAGCCCAACAAACTACTAACCCCCACAGCTCAACAAAATACTAACCCCAACAGCTCAACAAACTACTAACCCCCACAGCTCAACAAACTACTAACCCCCACAGCCCAACAAACTACTAACCCCCCAAAGCTCAACAAACTACTAACCCCCACAGCTCAACAAACTACTAACCCCCACAGCCCAACAAACTGCTAACCCCCACAGCTCAACAAACTACTAACCCCCACAGCCAACAAACTGCTAACCCCCACATCCAACAAACTGCTAACCCCCACAGCTCAACAAACTACTAACCCCACAGCTCAGCAAACTACTAACCCCCACAGCTCAACAAACTACTAACCCCCACAGCCAACAAACTGCTAACCCCCACAGTCAACAAACTGCTAACCCCCACAACCAACAAACTGCTAATCCCCACAGCCAACAAACTGCTAATCCCCCACAACCGACAAACTGCTAACCCCCACAGCCAACAAACTACTAACCCCCACAGCCAACAAACTGCTAACCACCATAGCCAACAAACTACTAACCTCCACAGCCAACAAATTGCTAACCCCCACATACAACAAACTGCTAACCCCCATAGTCAACAAACTGCTAACCCCCACAGTCAACAAACTGCTGACCCCTACAACCCAACAAACTGCTAACCCCCACAGCCAACAAACTGCTAACCCCCACAGCCAACAAACTACTAACCCCTACAGCCAACAAACTGCTAACCCCCACAGCCAACAAACTGCTAACCCCCACAGTCAACAAACTGCTAACCCCCACAGCCAACAAACTGCTAACCCCCACAGCCAACAAACTACTAACCCCTACAGCCAACAAACTGCTAACCCCCACAGTCAACAAACTGCTAACCCCCACAGCCAACAAACTGCTAACCCGCACAGCCAACAAACTACTAACCCCTACAGCCAACAAACTGCTAACCCCCACAGTCAACAAACTGCTAACCCCCACAGCTCAACAAACTACTAACCCCCACAGCCAACAAACTACTAACCCCCACAGCCAACAAACTACTAACCCCCACAGCCAACAAACTACTAACCCCCACAACCGTCCAGCGATATGCCCATATTGACCAGATGTCAGATTGCTTTTCTCACTTTGAGACTTTGTCTTCACTGAAAATGACAGATTTGTTTCTGGAACTTTCTGAAGTGTGCATTTTTATTCTTCTCTGTTGTCATTTAAATGCTAGCCATCGACTAGCGCTGTCCTCATCTCAGTCACTCTGTGCTGACGATCACAAAACGGGAAATAACAACTCCTTCTACAACTGATACTTCCGTGTTCTCAGGCTGTCTCGTCTTTTCGTCGTCAACTAATAATTATTTAAAAAAAAAAAAAACGTTAAGAGGGCGTTGCAGCGAGCTTTAGGCCTAAACATCCTATTTTAACAACTTAAGTGTGCCAACTGATGGGGGCAAACAGGCCTCACAGCAGCAGAGCTGTTAGCTGTCAGCGACCCACAGCTCATAGAGACAAGGCACCTTACAGCAGAAGAGCTGATAACTGTTGGCGACCCACAGCTGATGGAGACAAGGCACCGTACAGCAGAAGAGATGATAGCTGTCAGAGACCCACAGCTGATGGAGACAGTTGCAAGTGTCAACCTGTACGAATATAGAACACAATCACTGAGACCAAGTGTCAACTTGTACGAATATAGAACACAATCACTGAGACCAAGTGTCAACTTGCACGAATATAGAACACAATCACTGAGACCAAGTGTCAACTTGTACGAATATAGAACACAATCACTGAGAACAAGTGTCAACTTGTACGAATATAGAACACAATCACTGAGACCAAGTGTCAACTTGTACGAATATAGAACACAATCACTGAGACCAAGTGTCAACTTGTACGAATATAGAACACAATCACTGAGAACAAGTGTCAACTTGTACGAATATAGAACACAATCACTGAGAACAAGTGTCAACTTGTACGAATATAGAACACAATCACTGAGACCAAGTGTCAACTTGTACGAATATAGAACACAATCACTGAGACCAAGTGTCAACTTGTACGAATATAGAACACAATCACTGAGACCAAGTGTCAAAGTCGATAAATAAGACCTCCAGTGCTCAAATGAGTTTAGTGACAAAGATTGTGTGCCCCAAGGTGTTGTCAAGATGGAGAATTGCGTTGACGAAAAGCATTCAGTGTAGATTCTGTGCATGTCTTTTGTATATTATGGTTTGGGGGGGGGGGGGGGGGAGACAAGCTCGTGATAAATTATCTTCCTGCCTTGAATTTACGGGCCTAATCTGTTCATCATCCAACCGTGACCTGTGATACACTAGTCCATTAGTTGATCTTTGACATCCAACCGTGACCTGTGATACACTAGTCCATGAGTTGATCTTTGACATCCAACCGTGACCTGTGATACACTAGTCCATGAGTTGATCTTTGACATCCAACCGTGACCTGTGATACACTAGTCCATGAGTTGATCTTTGACATCCAACCGTGACCTGTGATACACTAGTCCATGAGTTGATCTTTGACATCCAACCGTGACCTGTGATACACTAGTCCATTAGTTGATCTTTGACATCGAACCGTGACCTGTGAAACGCTAGTTCGTGAGTTGGTGTCAGCCATGACTTCATTGCTGCATAGTTGTTACCAAGTTCTTGTCCTTTCAGAAAACGCGTGGATTGTCAAGTCTACCAGACCTTGTGTTTTAGAAAGTTAAACCCATAGGAGAGTGGGAGTTTATAGAGTTAACATGGAATGAGCGGGTGACTCACCCACGCTGAACACAGGTCAATTTTAAGGACATCTTGAGATCGTATGATTAGGTTAAGTCACGTGACCACATTCGACGAGGCAGACTAGATTCCTGAACTAATCAATTCCCGTAATTATCTCGGAGAGACAAGACAAAAGTCTATCAAGACATAAGTCTATATAGGGTAAAGCGCTGGCGGGACGGATAACAGCTGGGGAAAATGACTGACTACCAGAAATAGTGAGGAATAGATATCTAGAAATGAAGTAGAGAGATCAGCCAAACAAAAATATGAAGTTAACTAGACATAGAATGATGTAAACGTTTTGGGGAGAGGCGGGGGGGGGGGTCTATACTGGACAGTTTTAAAGGACTTAGGCGTTCTGTTAGAGATAGCCAGTTAGATGTAACTGAGAAGCAGTTCTAGATTATATATTTCACTCTGGAGTGTGAGAGTATGATATGATTTGTGCTGTGTAGATCTTTGTAATTGTTGGTCCAATATGTTGTATGCAATTAAACCTGTTAAAGTTTTGGCTGGTTGTGCTGGACTCTAGAAATTTCTTGATGGAGTTGTCATTGATGTTCACAAGTGTTGTCCAACTCGGTAACGTCTATAGTAGAAGTCATGGAGATGTGGTTCTTCTGGTTGGATCCGGCCTATCGTCACAGCAGACAGAACGATAACACCAGCCTCATTATCAAGACTATCATTATCGTGTTTATCATCAAGAATATATAAGCCCCTGGCTGAGTACGCATTCAGACAAATAGCATTACAAGTCGGTTATAACATGACGTCATACAGGATCTATGGTAAATAATAGATGATCTATCCTGTGTTAAGACTTCAAAAACCATTGTCACTGTTTCCAAATAGAGTTTTAAAAAAAAGAAACCTGACGTCAGTAGCCACAATAAAGTGCGTGTGAGATCACATCGTGTACACTTGAGGAACTGAAGTAGGCATGCATGACGAAATGTTTGAACTACCATTACAGGGAGACCACTTACAACATCTTTTGTCTGAGTGAGCTTGTCAAAGTGAAGACGCAGATGTCAATGCACTAGCCACACCGGCCAAGCGGCCCCGGTTTGTGTTCGCAGATCTGTCGAGACTGTTCAGACAAACTGTATCCGGGTTCACCCAGCCAGGCTTTTCAAAATGGGTTAAGAGAGATTTTCGCGGCAAAAAGTACATCGACCTATCATGATAGATCATCTATAATTGTGTGTTGGTGGGTACATACAAATGTGGATATGGCTGCAATATAACGTCACAAGGCGTGATGACTGCTGCTCCAGGAACATGTGTACATCACTGTGGTGATGTCAGGGAGCTCTGGACACAGAGATTAGCGAACAGTAATCTGATAACCAGAAGTGGTGATATCAGCAGGTGTTGGGGCCCTTTAGCTTTTAGGTCACGACTCCATCGCGTCGGCCTTCTGCTGCCACTGAACTTGAACAGATAGCATGTTGGTCACGTGATAGATGGGTCTGATCTACACGACATGTTGCTCACGTGATAGAAAAGTCTGATATATGCGACATGTTGCTCACGTGATAGAAGAGTCTGATCTATGCGACATGTTGGTCACGTGATAGAGAAGTCTGATCTACACGACATGTTGGTCACGAGATAGATGGGTCTGATCTTCACGACATGTTGCTCACGTGATAGAGAAGTCTGATCTATGCGACATGTTGGACACGTGATAGAGAAGTATGATCTACACGACATGTTGGGCAGCATATCATAGGAGCAAGTAGTGCGGTGTAACGTACACTCCTATAGAACAAAATAGATAATATGTTAAAATTATTAAGTAAAAATTTATATAAAATTAAAGTGAGACTAAATGACAAAATATCCAAAAGCTTCAAGTGAGTAGATGACTTGAGTCTAAATGAGATTGGACCGAGAGGGGAGAGTGAAAAAAAAGGGGGGGGGGAGGGGTGATTAGTCGCGTGATGAGACGAGAAGTCGAACGAGATTAAAAGGGGGTAGAATGAAGTATGAGATGTAGTCAAGCGTGACACATGTAATCACTAAAGATAGGGAAGTGTATATTATGGAGTGAAAACGAGCAAACAAAGCCCAACATGAAGCAGGATACAAGGCGATGTTGGGTGATATTGGAGTGCCTGCATCTCGAGTGGTATCATTCAGATGTTCACAGCGTCTTCTTCAAAGGCGGCGCCCTGAATCGCCTATGTAGGTCATCTTACATCATTTATATATGATAGCATAGATAATGTTGCCTGATGTACACGTGAATCCTTCTCTGATCTCAAAATGATCATTGGGGAAGAGAACTGTATCTGTCCGGAGGACGTGGTTGCAAGTCTTACGTAGACTGCGATTACAGCGGATAATGCCCCGCTGGCTATAGAAAGCCGCAGGAAGGCGGCTGCTGACAAACATGTCATGGGGATTGCGATCACAGTTAAAGGCAATTAATGGGGAGAGGGGGGGGGGGGGTCAGAGAAGAGCAGACGGGTAGTGGAGTCAAGAGCTGAGAATGGGGAGGTGGTGGTGAATGATTGTGATCACAGAGTAGAAGTGAGGGTGATGGGTGAGAGCAAGTACTGCCCTGTCAGAGGGGGGGGGGGTGAGAGCAGCCTGGCGTGAGGTGTGGAGAACCCGTCGGAGAGCAGGAAAAAGAGTTGATTCGGGATAGAGGCGTCGGCGGAAGTAGAGCATGAGGTGGGCATTATGTAGGAAAGCTTCATCGTCCTGACAAAGGCGACGAAGCCTGAGTAATTGGGAATAGGGAAGAGAGTTATTGCAAGATGTCGGATGAGAAGAGTTGTAGCGGAGGAAACAATGGGGGCCAGTCGGTTTGTAGAAGACCGAGGTGAGTAGACCAGAGACGCCAAAGGAAACTGTGATGTCTAGGAAGGAGACAGAGGAGGTGGAAATGTTGGAAGTGATGCAGATCGATGAGTGAATGTGTCCAACATGCTCGATGAATAGGGAGATTTCCTCCTCGGAAACGTCAGCCAGACCGATGCAGTAATCAATGTACCTACGGTACATAAGGGTCATATGATAGGAGAGTCTGATCTACATGACATGCTGGTCATATGATAGGGGAGTGTGATCTACATGACATGCTGGTTATATGATAGGGGAGTCTGATCTACATGACATGCTGGTTATATGATAGGAGAGTCTGATCTACATGACATGCTGGTTATATGATAGGAGAGTCTGATCTACATGACATGCTGGTTATATGATAGGAGAGTCTGATCTACATGACATGCTGGTTATATGATAGGAGAGTCTGATCTACATGACATGCTGGTTATATGATAGGGGAGGGAGGGGGAACAGACAACTAGTGCTGCAGTAAAGCTGGTAGCAAGGAGCCTGCAGTGGGATGTACACTCTTACAAGGTATGGTGACAGCTTGACAATAAAGGAACACAACAAAATACTAACGTTTCGGTCTACGACCTTCTTCAGAAGATGGGGACAACGACAACAAACGGTGAGGCACAGATATCTATAGCTACATGTCGGATGATGAAGTTAGGGAGAGGTGGGCAGAGGGATGAGAGATGTGATAGTGAGATTAGGAATAGATGTGTCGCATGTTAGAGGATAGGTGAAGTGTAGAGATAGAAAATCGTAAGTATAGAGCAATAATGAGGAACTGAAAACTAAAAAACGAAGAATAAAAAGTATAAAGTAAAATATATTAAAATATATTTTTAAAATATATTGAAAATGACTTAGCTGGAGTGACATGGCTGTTCCGGGTAAGAGAGTGTACCCGAAGGTTCACAAATGTTAGGTAGAGACAAGCCATATGAAAAAAAACAGTCACGTGGTAAGACTGAGGGTAGTCGGGCGAGACACAGACCAGGGGTCGTAAAAGTGGCCAGACAACAAGGAGCAAAGCACGAGGGCTAAAGGTGATAAGTGTTTAAAAATAACAACAGGTGCATAGAGATGCTTCGGCTAGACAGGTACATAAACAAAGGCGGAGGACGATAGATGAAGCAGTAGTACAATATAATAGCTCGAGGGAGACATGTCAGGGAGCAAATATACGATCAGGGGAGGGAAAAAGGGAGAGGAGCCAAAGTTAAGTCGCCTAATCAAGAGACTAGAGCACTGAGAGAAGATAACCCAGGTGGAGATAAATAGCGAAATTATGGGAATAAGGTCGGAGAGTAACTGTAGACAAGTTGCTACTAATAAGGTGACCATATTTTTGAAACCCTAAACCGGGACGGATTAATTTGACATAAATTTTCAATCAGTAAAATGATATATCTTCCGTCTTTTTCAAGTGAATAATACATATATTTTAAAACTAATTAAAACACCTAACAATATAGGTTTACAAAACGTTAACATGAGATAAAATTAAAAATTTAAAAAAAAAACAGTGATACTCACTTAAATGGAAGGTGAAGTAGAGCTCCTGTACTTTTCTGATGAGTGGATTGTTTTTAAAAAGATTTCTCTATGTTGGACCATCTTAAAAAATTCAACATGTTTGCTCTTTGTTCACTTTGGTGATCAACAGGACTTTTAAAGTGTCCACACTTAGATGTGTTTTATCATTTGTTCATAAGCTGTTCATCAGTGAAAACAATCTTTTCGTTGCAGCATTTGTTCCCGGTAGATACAAAAAGAGGATGCCTGACTGTGAATAAAGATAAGCCATGCTTCAGACAGGGGGTTTTCAAAGAATTTATGTATAAAGACTGGGCATCTGTCTTGAGACTGAAAATAGGATTTTAAAGGCGGGAACATGTGAAGAACCCTTTCAACAGTAGGCAGCAGTGCAAGCCACCTAGTCTGTATTTAACCTAAAATCATTTGAAGTCTGTTTCTACAAACTGGCAAAACTGCTTGAGACTTTCAGTTCTAACTGTGTATGATTTGAAGTGCAGATAAATTTTAGCAATAATCACCTCAATATCTATAGTTAATACATCTGCAGCTGCTCGAACAGTGGTATGGAAAATATCTTATAGTGAAGTCTGATGTAGACCTTTTTTTAGAAAGGGGTATTCCTTTTGTAAATCTTGATTGAATCAGCATTTACGATTTGATGTCATTTGTTGCAACAATTACAAACTTTACAAACTAACTATAGTTTTAATAATAATTTTCTGTGACTATACCATATGCATGTGAGCCACGATAGCTCAGTGGTTAGTGAACTGGACTACGAAGGACAAGGGGTAGGGTTCAATCCCAACGGACGGCTTCCGAGTTCACCCAGCCTTAAATGGGCACCGAATTTTTTTTTGTGGGAAAGTAAAGCGGCACGGGCGTAATACCGACCACATTACCCCAAAAATCATGTGCTGAAGGTCTGTAAAATTTATGGACACCAACACCATATTCCCTATACGCCATTTGGTGTGACGGGGGAACTTTCCTTTTTTTTTATACCATATGCATAGCATAAGTTCTTAAACATTAAAATGTCAAGTAACTGAATAATAGCACAATATAAATAAAATCTAATGAATGCAATAACCTCTATCACTAAACAACACAATAAAAAGAATTAGTTCGTCGGTAAACGAAAGTAACACAATGAATATACAAGAATATGAAATGTCGTGGCCGCAAAGATGCTACTTGTTGAGTTTCAGTTTAAGTATACAAGATTTAAACTTGGACTGCATTTTACTGTTACTGTTTCGCCAAATAAACAGCCAGTTCAACTTTTTAAACATTTTCTACACAACACCGGAATTATGTCTATTTATAAGTCGAAGAGACGTTTACCAAAGTGACCAGACGTCCCGATTTTTCCGGGACAGTCCCGATTTTTTTTTCTGTTTTTTTTTCAACCTTTGTCCCAGATTGGTTACTGTCCATAATATGTCCCGATTTGGGCCGATTTTTTAGCTTTTGTCCCGGATTTGTTACAATGTATTAGGGACACAGACGTTTATCAATTTTGCCAATATGTTAAACGTCTCTTCGACTTAAAATTTTTTTCATAAATGTATTTCATATTCTTGTATATTTATGGTGTTACTTTCGTTTTCCGACGAACTAATTTTTTTTATTGTGTTGTTTAGTGATAGATGTTATTGCATTCATATGATTTTATTTGCGCTGTGTGACTATAAGCTACTCTTTATATTTGTTCAAATATTCTGTATCAGGTAACTTTTATAAAACGCTGAATGTGTAATAGGGAAAGCTGGAGAGAGGTGGAGAGGAGAGAAGATTCAACTTGAAGAAGAATGATCTTTGGAACCTCCAATTTATTGATAAATTATTGATCTGACCTGTATAAAAGGAAAACACTTGAAGATAAAACATTTCCTCGATTCGATACAATCTTATCTCCCTTTACATTGGACTAACTGTGATAGACATTTTTAATAATTCATATTTTCTAAATGTTCATTTTATAATTTGTTTTATTTATATTATTTATATGTTATTGCTGGGAGCCGCGATAGCTCAGTGGTTAGTGAACTGTAAAGCGGCACGGGCGTAATACCGACCACATTACCCCAAAAATCATGTGCCGAAGGTCTGTATAATGTATGGTCACTAACACCATATTCCCTATACGCCACTTGGCATGACGGGGGTACTTTCCCTTTTAAAATATGTTATTGCTATATTAATGTTTTTATTTATATCTTTTTTATTTTTAAATATAAAATAAAAATTAGTATATACATATCTATTTTTTTTTTAATTAATTTATTTCTATTATTTTTTATTTTAAAAAAATTTTTTTTTTAATAAATATTTATTTATATCATATTTTTAAAATATTTTTGTTAATTAATATTTTATTTATATATTTTTTTTAATTCTTAAAATATTTTTAAAAATTAATTTCAAAAATATTTGTTTCATATTTTTTTTATTAATTATTTATTTATTATTATTTATTTTTTAAATATATTTTTATTAATTTTTTAATTTATTAATTTTTTTATTATTTTTTTTTAATAAATTTTTTATTTATATTTTTTTTTCTTATTTGTTTCTCACCTCCTGAAAAAGTAGCAAATTTCTACTTCTGCGATCATGGCTCATTCAGAGTAGGATTCCGGACTTTTTTATGAAGGCAGCTGTCTGTTTAAGTGATTCTGTTGCCCCGTATAGTTTCTCTTCCAGGGAGGTGGGTGTGGACCACATTGTCCTTCTCAGGTCTGTGCACTGGGGGCAATCCTGTAGAACATGTTTTGTTGTCTAGGACAGCATATGGTCGGACCACTAATCCGACCATATGCTGTCCTCACATGAAAAGTAAGTGCAGGAATGTACTCGGAACTAAGCAACAAGAAAACGGGAGGACAACTGAAGTGAGGTCCACGTATCCAGTACAGCTCCCCCTGCTACAAAGCACATGCAGGTCAGCTTCAACCGCTACTGATCCAAAGCCAGTAGCAAATTTAAAATAGAGTCAAACCCGATCTCCAAGAAGCCATGTGCACCGAGATGTTCTGAGAGAATATACTCGACCTTGGCGAGAGGATCTTGTAGATGATGACCATCCACTCTTGTAGATGATGACCATCCACTCTTGTAGATGATGACCATCCACTCTTGTAGATGATGACCATCCACTCTTGTAGATGATGACCATCCACTCTTGTAGAAAGAGGTTCATCCGGACATCAGGAAGGACAGAGGAAGGTGACGTTGGATTGTACACCAATTCTACAAAAGAAATTTTCAACGAAACAATTTTCCTGTGCAAGAACAAAGTGTGAATCCATAATTACCAATGTTTTTGCACCTTGGGCTATTGATGAACTAAAAAATGACCTCAAATATGTCACATTCGTAACATTGTCTTGCGATACATCTAATCATAAACATGTTAAGCTACTTCCTATTTTAGTTCGTTATTTTCAGGCTTATGAGCTGGAAACTCCAGTAAAGACCAAACTGATTGCTTTCATAGATATCCCAGGAGAAACGTCCGACATAATATCTGAACAATTGTTGAAAGCAATTGATAATTTTGACTTAAACAAAAAGATTGTTGGACTCTCAGCAGACAATACAAATACACACTTTGGAGGCTTGTTGAGGAAAGGGAGAGATAATTTCATAACTAAAATAAAGTCCAAGTTAAACAGACACATAATGGGTCTTGGTTGCAACGCACACATAATTCACAATTGTGCATAAACAGCGTTTGATTCCATGCCTATGGATATGGAAGTGATTGTAACAAAAATATTTGGATACTTTCACATTTACACGGTTCGTGTAGAACGCCTAAAAGACTTCTGTGAATTTGCTGGACAGGAGTTTAAGCAATTATTAGGTTATTCGAATATAAGGTGGTTGTCATTACTTCCAGTCTTGGAAAGAATATTGAAACTGTATCAATCACTGAGATCTTTCTTCTTGTCAGAAACACACTGTCCTACAATATTTAAACAATTCTTTGAAGACAGTGAATCAGAGCTTTGGCTCAGCTTTGCTCATTCTCATGCATCACTCTTCCAAGAAACAATTAAGGCGATTGAAGGCGACGACAAGAGTGCAACAGAATCAGCACTAGCTGTGAACAATCTCATTATAAAATTAGAAACTCGACGCGATGAAAATTTCATCCCACACATGGTAAAGAGTTTGCTAACTGATTTAGTAGAAAGTGGTGACATCCAAATGGAAAGGTATTTCCAAATAAGTAAAGAATTATATAATACTGCTGTACACTACATGCAGTCTTGGAACAAGCTCAATGAGGACTTGTCACAACTGAGCTGCCTTCTCTTGGATAATGTGCCTGAAAAGAAACATTTTGATAACGCAGTAGAACAGATATCTTCAAAGTTGTCATGAAGTTGTAAACGTCAATCGTGATGAGCTCTTTGATGAATTTACTTATTCGCGAGGCCATCTGTTACAAAAAGAATGTGAGTGGTTCAGTAACAAACCCCCATGTAGAAATGGAATGAAGTACTCAGGTACTTGAAAGAAAATAATGTACCACATGCTAATGTGAAGAGAATTCTTGAACTTTTTTATGTGCTTACTTGGCAGCTATGCATCCGTAGAAAGACTATTTTCTCAAATGAACTACGTCTGGTCCGAAGAGAAATCACAGATTAATGTGAGCACGGTGCAAGCCATGTTAACAGTAAAAACTAACATTAATTTATCGTGTGAAAGCTTCAGTGAAAAACTCTTCAAATCATGAGATCTTGAGAAAGATACACTCAAAATCAAGTACCACGCCGAGGCAACAACCTCTTCAGTAGAAATAAGGTACTGTAAACATTACTTTAATATTGCAATTGATATCTATATGTTGTTTATTTATTTTTTTTCATCTTTTTTTTTTAAATTGAGAAACAAAACTAGCTTTTGTAATATCATTAAGTGCGTGTATCGCATAAGTACCGTGAATATTAAAAAAAATAAAATCAAACAGCAAATAAACACAGTTATTATGAAATTTAGTTATCTTTTTTTGCATCTACAAAATTTCTTGCGCACACACAGTTACACACCCACCCACACATATTATAAATATATTTTTAAAAAAAATATATATATATATGTACACACACACACATATATATATATATAGGGGCCTATATATATATATATATATATATATATATATATATATATATATATATATATATATATATATATTATCGTTCGTTCCCGATTTTGTGGGACAGTCTCAGAAATAAGCAAAAAAATCCTCTGAAATGTAAAAAATATGACAAATGTCCCCGAAAACAATGGGAAAAAAAATGGTCACCCTACTTTAGAACCAAAATTTGCTTGTGCACGTACGAAAACAAAGGCCATTATTCGAAATGTGTTCACACCCCATGTTCCAGACGAGTTGAAATGTGACCTAGAAAACTCAACATATATCTCCATACTGACAGATGCCTCCAACCACAAGGAAATCAAGATTTTTCTTTTGCTTGTCAGACACTTTGATCACAATAAGGGGCTAAAAATTAAAATATTAGAATTGAAGTAATTGCCAGGAGAAACATCTGATATTGTTAGTAGTTTTATTAATGACTGTTTTATTAATGACAGAAAAAAGGTTTAGAATTGGAAATAGTTGCATTATGTGCAGACAACACAAATTTTAATTTTGGTGGCGCTGAAAGGAAAGGAAAGAATGATATTTTTCATAAAGCTGAAAGAAAACCTTGGACATGGTTTCAAAGGTGTTGGTTGTGCATGCCATATTTTCCACAACACTGTTTTTACCAGCCGCAGATGTATTAACTATAGATGTTGAAATGATTATTTGCTAAAGTTTTTTCTGCACTTCAAATCATACACAGTTAGAGTTGAAAGTCTCAAGCAGTTTTGCCAGTTTGTGGACACAGACTTCCAATGATTTTAGGTTATGCACAGACTAGGTGGCTTGCACTGCTGCCTGCTGTTGAAAGCGTTCTTCACATGTATAAGAACTATCTTGGAGTCCAAACTGGAAGAGATTTCTTGCCATCATGAGTTAAGCTGGGTGTCCGGTTAGCGCAATCGATAGGCGGTTGGCTTACCACGGCAACAGCCGGGGTTCGTACCCTGGCGAGGACACCTGGGTTTTACTAATTCCCTAAAAATTAGTGGGAGCCGTGATAGCTCAGTGGTTTCAGACGTCTCCCAGCCTTAAATGTGTACCGGATTTTTTCTGGGAAAGTAAAGCAGCACGGGCGTAATACCGACCACATTACCCCAAAAATCATGTGCTGAAGGTCTGTAAAATATAGGGTCACTAACACCATATTTCCCTATACGCCACTTGGCGTGACGGGGGGTACTTTACTTTTACTTTATGAGTTAAGCTAATTCTTGACAAGTTGGAAATGGTAGGAATTCCACAGGATGATGTGAACAAATTTAAAGTCAGTGTTTCTTCATTCTATGAAACAGCTTTAAGTTATTTGAAGAAATGGGCTGCAAATAATTTTCAAAACCTTGAGGTCTAAAGCTGGGTAATGTTGAAAAGAACACCAACTTGGGAAGATGTTCAGAAATCTTCATCATTAGTGAGTCAAACAGTACCTTCAGTCGACTTTCCAGAAAATTAAATGTCTGACGAAAATGTTAACATGAAGCAGTTTGTTACTTCTCAGAAAATTGATGAGTGGAGTTTTAATAAAACATTACCAGGGCAGCGTTGTGTGTGTGTGTGTGCGTGTGCGTGCGCGTGCGCCTGGGCCTGCGCCTGTGCCTCTGTCTGTCTGTCTGTCTGTCTGTGTCTGTGTCTGTGTCTCTGTGTCTCTGTGTGTCTGTCTGTGTGTCTGTGTGTCTGTCTGTGTGTCTGTGTGTCTGTGTGTCTGTCTGTGTGTCTGTGTGTCTGTCTGTCTGTCTGTGTCTGTGTCTCTGTGTATCTGTCTGTGTGTCTGTCTGTGTGTCTGTCTGTGTGTCTGCCTGTGTGTCTGTCTGTGTGTCTGTCTGTGTGTCTGTGTGTCTGTCTGTCTGTGTGTCTGTCTGTCTGTGTGTCTGTCTGTCTGTGTGTCTGTCTGTCTGTCTGTCTGTGTCTCTGTGTGTCTGTCTGTGTGTCTGTCTGTGTGTGTCTGTGTGTCTGTCTGTCTGTGTGTCTGTCTGTCTGTGTGTCTGTCTGTGTGTCTGTGTGTCTGTCTGTGTGTCTGTCTGTCTGTGTCTGTCTCTGTCTGTCTCTGTGTCTCTGTGTGTCTGTCTGTCTGTGTGTCTGTCTGTGTGTCTGTGTGTCTGTCTGTGTGTCTGTCTGTCTGTCTGTCTGTGTCTGTGTGTATCTGTCTGTGTGTCTGTCTGTCTGTCTGTCTGTGTGTCTGTCTGTGTGTCTGTCTGTGTGTCTGTCTGTCTGTGTGTCTGCCTGTATGTCTGTCTGTGTGTCTGTCTGTCTGTGTGTCTGTGTGTCTGTCTGTGTGTCTGTCTGTGTGTCTGTCTGTGTGTCTGTCTGTGTCTGTGTCTGTCTGTGTGTCTGTGTGTCTGTCTGTCTGTGTGTCTGTCTGTCTGTCTGTCTGTCTGTGTCTCTGTGTGTCTGTCTGTGTGTCTGTCTGTGTGTCTGTCTGTGTGTCTGTGTGTCTGTCTGTCTGTGTGTCTGTGTGTCTGTCTGTCTGTCTGTGTGTCTGTCTGTGTGTCTGTATGTCTGTCTGTCTGTGTGTGTGTCTGTCTGTCTGTCTGTGTGTGTCTGTCTGTGTCTGTCTGTCTGTCTGTCTCTGTGTCTGTCTCTGTGTCTGTCTGTGTCTGTCTGTCTGTGTTTGTCTGTCTGTGTCTGTCTGTGTCTGTGTCTGTCTGTCTGTGTCTGTCTGTCTATCTGTCTCTGTCTGTCTGTCTGTCTCTGTGTCTGTCTCTGTGTCTGTCTCTGTGTCTGTCTCTGTCTCTGTGTCTGTCTCTGTGTCTGTGTCTGTATATGTGTCTGTATCTGTGTCTGTATCTGTGTCTGTGTTTCTGTCTACCGGGAACAAATGTTGCCACGGAAAGATTGTTTTCACAGATGAACAGCTTATAGACAAATGATAAAACACATCTAAGTGTGGACACTTTGAAGGTCATGTTGATCACCAAAGTGAACAATGAGCAAACGTGTTGAATTTTTTAAGATGCTCCAAACACAGAGAGATCTTTTAAAAAAAAAAAATATCTGTATCATTCACTTGAAAAAGACGGAAGAAATGTCATTTTATTGATTGAAAATTTATGTCAAATTAATCCGTCCCGGATTAGGGTTTCAAAAATATGGTCACCTTACGTTTACTATATTGGCAAAATTGGTGTCCCTAATGTATTTTAACAAATCCGGGACAAAAGCTAAAAATTTGGCCAAAATCGGGACAAATTAGGGACAGTAACAAATCCGGGACAATGGTTGAAGGAAAAATCGGGACGTCTGGTCACCTTACTACTAAACATAAGAGAAATGGTGTATCAGAAGTAGAGAAGTAGCGTACTAGGAGTAGATAAAGAGAGTTGGTATACTAAGAATGGATGTATTGGAAGTAGATAAATAGAGAAAAAAAATGGGGAGGGGGGGGGGTGGTGGTTGTCTTAGACGTTACCAGACAGCTTAAGAGAATGGCTTGGCGGAAGGTCAACAACAGAAATGATAAATAGCTGTCGAGATCGAAAATTGTGGAAAGCCATGATCACCTACGCCAGCAGGCCCGGTACTTGATGATGAGTGGTCATATGATAGGAGAGTCTGATCTACAGGACGTACTGATCATACGGCCTGATCTACGCAAAACTCCTGATTAAATCTACTCACCTCCCCTCCCCCAACGTCCCAAATTTCTGTCACAGACTTAACCTAGAATATTGAGGGATGCCCCTTCGTCGGCATAGTCTTCAATAATTTGTTGATTCTGCGTGTCGCTCTTAAATACTCTTAATCCCTCGGCAGCTCACACTAGGTGAACAATGAGTACACTTACCAAGAGGGCGTAGTTCGACTTGGTGACAGATGTTGGTTGTTTACATAAGGTAATAAAGAGATGTGGGGTGTTGATATCAGGTTAATAATGAGATGTGGGGTGTTGGTTTCAGGTAATAGAGAGATGTGGGGTGTTGGTTTCAGGTAATAGAGATGTGGGGTGTTGGTTTCAGGTAATAAAGAGATGTGGGGTGTTGGTTTCAGGTAATAGAGAGATGTGGGGTGTTGGTTTCAGGTAATAGAGATGTGGGGTGTTGGTTTCAGGTAATAAAGAGATGTGGGGTGTTGGTTTCAGGTAATAGAGAGATGTGGGGTGTTGGTTTCAGGTAATAGAGATGTGGGGTGTTGGTTTCAGGTAATAAAGATATGTGGGGTGTTGATATCAGGTTAATAATGAAATATGGGGTGTTGGTTTCAGGTAATAGAGAGATGTGGGGTGTTGGTTTCAGGTAATAGAGATGTGGGGTGTTGGTTTCAGGTAATAAAGAGATGTGGGGTGTTGATATCAGGTTAATAATGAGATGTGGGGTGTTGGTTTCAGGTAATAGAGAGATGTGGGGTGTTGGTTTCAGGTAATAGAGAGATGTGGGGTGTTGGTTTCAGGTAATAGAGATGTGGGGTGTTGGTTTCAGGTAATAAAGAGATGTGGGGTGTTGATATCAGGTTAATAATGAAATATGGGGTGTTGGTTTCAGGTAATAGAGAGATGTGGGGTGTTGGTATCAATTAATAAAGAGATGTGGGGTATTGGTTTCAGGTAATAAAGAGATGTGGGGTGTTGGTTTCAGGTAATAAAGAGATGTGGGGTGTTGGTTTCAGGTTAATAATGAAATGTGGGGTGTTGGTTTCAAGTAATAAAGAGATGTGGGGTGTTGGTATCAGGTTAATAATGAAATGTGGGGCTTGGTTTCAGGTAATAAAGAGATGTGGGGTGTTGGTATCAATTAATAAAGAGATGTGGGGTGTTGGTATCAGGTTAATAATGAGATGTGGGGTGTTGGTTTCATGTATTAGAGAGATGTGGGGTGTTGGTATCAGGTTAATAATGAGATTTGGGGTGTTGGTTTCATGTATTAGAGAGATGTGGGGTGTTGGTATCAGGTTAATAATGAGATTTGGGGTGTTGGTTTCATGTATTAGAGAGATGTTGGGTGTTGGTTTCAAGTAATAAAGAGATGTGGGGTATTGGTATCAGGTTAATAATGAAATGTGGAGTGTTGATATCAGTTAATAAAGAGATGTGGAGTGTTGATATCAGTTAATAAAGTGGTGTATCTGATAGGCCTCTTACGCCGACCTCCACTGTTGGTACATTGACTTGGGATCCCTGTTGACTATTTTTTTTTTTAATCAGAGGCTGTGGTTTCCTTGTCTACTTGCTGACACAACCCGTTACCACAGCAATGAGAGATCTCAGATACATAAGCATACAATCGATGTTTTAAATAAAAACACAAGATGTTCTTGATGTTCACATGTTTTTGTTTAATTGGTCACATTAAACAATCAAATCTGGTAATGATCTGAGTAAACAGCTGGAGGGTTCAACAGAGAAAGCCAGAATAAATAACAAGATGTCAAAACATCAAATACTTTATCAGACACCAAAAGCCAAAACAATTATTCAGCGCTAAATGTATCAATGTAAGTAATGACCACCGTGACGATGCAGGTTGTAGGGTCATTCAGTTCGACATCCACGTGACTTTATATAGGTGTCATGTGACCAGGACATTGTTCAGTGGGTGGGGGCTGGTGATGGTTTCAGTAAATTTGGGCTAACGTCGAGTCTTTGACGGACAATGTGGTGTCCCTGCACAGAACACAAGCAACAAATGTTTTTGCAGCTAAAATATGAGACATATAAATAAATATGTTGATGTTTGCAGTCCGTTATTCAATGCCGTGTTACTGCAGGGACGTGGGTTCCATTCCTGGGAGGGGCAATGGTTTTTTTTTTTATTTTAACACTAGGGTGACGTGCGGGAGGGGGGGGGTTAAGTAAAAAGAAAGAATTGTGTTACATCTCCAGCGTGGTGCTGACTACTCGTTGATACACGACTGGCGCTGTGGTGGCCAGCACTAATCCAAGCCATCAGTCATTCATAGATAAACATATCCGATACCCAAGATTGGGTCAATTTGTCAGGGAATCAAACCTTTAGTCATGTCTGCGGCTTCCTAGGAAGGAGGTTGAAATAGAAACCTGTACAGCACATGGTCCTCCTGGGGGGGGGGGGGGGTTCCACTTTAAAGTGCAATAGTTTAACTGATGATATATTAGTTCAGTTCAGTAGAGGTAGACTTGGGGGACAGTGTACATTTTCATGTCAAATAGTCAGCAGACGTGCAATATTAAACACAATATTCCAGCATTTGTTGTAAACAGTTGTAGCACGCCAATCAGTGACAAGGTTAGAGAAAGCGGTCAACGAACTCACTACTTGACGACAAGAAACAGCTTAATGTCAAGGTCAAAATGTGTATAGTTTTATTTACGGTGTACGTACACATTGTGCTGGGGTAGACCACTTGTGTCACGGTCAGAGTGGTCAGAGGTATCCTAGCAGACAAACCTGCAGCTGGCAAACCATGGACAGAGGCATCCTAGCAGGCAAACCTGCAGCTGGCAAACCATGGTCAGAGGCATCCTAGCAGACAAACCTGCGGCTGGCAAACCATGGACAGAGGCATCCTAGCTGGCAAACCATGGACAGAGGCATCCTAGCAGGCAAACCTGCAGCTGGCAAACCTTGGACAGAGGCATCCTAGCAGACAAACCTGCAGCTGGCAAACCATGGACAGAGGCATCCTAGCAGACAAACCTGCAGCTGGCAAACCATGGACAGAGGCATCCTAGCAGGCAAACCTGCAGCTGGCAAACCATGGACAGAGGCATCCTAGCAGACAAACCTGCAGCTGGCAAACCATGGACAGCCACATTTGTAGGAAGACAAAACCGACAAACTATTTGATCAAATCTGATGCCACAAAACTATATGCCAAAACAAATACAAATGTTATAAAGTATAACAATAAAGTTTCGACCAAGCACAACAATGAACTAAAGCTAAAAGATAAAAGCACCTTCAGAACATAAGCATTGATTATGCAACAGTCAATATAATGTCAGCTGTAATACTATTATGCTACATTCAATATAATGTCAGCTGTAATACTATTATGCTACAGTCAATATAATGTCAGCTGTAATACTATTATGCTACAGTCAATATAATGTCAGCTGTAATACTATTATGCTACAGTCAATATAATGTCAGCTGTAATACTATTATGCTACATTCAATATAATGTCAGCTGTAATACTATTATGCTACAGTCAGTATAATGTCAGCTGTAATACTATTATGCTACAGTCAGTATAATGTCAGCTGTAATACTATTATGCTACAGTCAATATAATGTCAGCTGTAATACTATTATGCTACAGTCAATATAATGTCAGCTGCAATACTATTATGCTACAGTCAATATAATGTCAGCTTTGATTACGCTATTGAAATAAATATCAAGTGTAAAAGTTAAAAAATGGCTTAGATTGCCATATACAAAAAGCTTGACATATTTGTGACCTACACTACTTCAACACATCATCAAAGATTCCATGAAATATTTTACAACAAAAAAAACATATTCATGATATGATGATTTAATTTGGGAAAAAAATTATAATTAAGTACAAAGTGCCACAATGACATCTGACCACAGAGAAAGTAAACTTCAAACACCCACTCCTATATCTTGTAGCAATCTACACGTTGTACTCCAGTGTCTTTCACTCCTATATCTTATAGCGATCTGCACGTTGTACTCCAGTGTCTTTCACTCCTATATCTTGTAGCAATCTGTACGTTGTACTCCAGTGTCTTTCACTCCTATATCTTATAGCAATCTGCACGTTGTACCCCAGTGTCTTTCACTCCTATATCTTGTAGCAATCTACACTTTGTACTCCAGTGTCTTTCACTCCTATATCTTGCAGCAATCTGCATGTTGTACTCCAGTGTCTTACACTCCAACATCTTATAGCAATCTGCACGTTGTACTCCAGTGTCTTTCACTCCTATATCTTGTAGCAATCTGCACGTTGTACTCCAGTGTCTTTCACTCCTATATCTTGTAGCAATCTGCACGTTGTACTCCAGTGTCTTTCACTACTTCATCTTGTAGCAATCTGCACGTTGTACTCCAGAGTCATTCACTCCTATATCTTGTAGCAATCTGCACGTTGTACTCCAGTGTCTTTCACTACTTCATCTTGTAGCAATCTGCATGTTGTACTCCAGAGTCTTTCACTCCTATATCTTGTAGCAATCTGCACATTGTACTCCAGTGTCTTTCACTACTTCATCTTGTAGCAATCTGCATGTTGTACTTCAGTGTCTTTCACTCCTATATCTTGTAGCAATCTGCACGTTGTACTCCAGTGCAAGTGTCTTTCACTCCTATATCTTGTAGTAATCTGCACGTTGTACTCCAGTGCAAGTGTCTTTCACTCCTATATCTTGTAGTAATCTGCACGTTGTACTCCAGTGCAAGTGTCTTTCACTCCTATATCTTGTAGCAATCTGCACGTTGTACTCCAGTGCAAGTGTCTTTCACTCCTATATCTTGTAGCAATCTGCACGTTGTACTCCAGTGCAAGTGTCTTTCACTCCTATATCTTGTAGTAATCTGCACGTTGTACTCCAGTGCAAGTGTCTTTCACTCCTATATCTTGTAGCAATCTGCACGTTGTACTCCAGTGCAAGTGTCTTTCACTACTTCATCTTGTAGAAATCTGCATGTTGTACTCCAGTGTCTTTCACTACTTCATCTTGTAGCAAACTGCACATTGTACTCAAGTGTCTTTCACTACTTCATCTTATAGCAATCTGCACATTGTACTCCAGTGTCTTTCACTACCTCATCTTGTAGCAATCTGCACGTTGTACTCCAGTGTCTTTCACTCCTATATCTTGTAGCAATATGCACGTTGTACTCCAGTGTCTTTCACTCCTATATCTTGTAGCAATCTGCACGTTGTACTCCAGTGTCTTTCACTCCTATATCTTGTAGCAATCTGCACGTTGTACTCCAGTGTCTTTCACTCCTATATCTTGTAGCAATCTGCACGTTGTACTCCAGTGTCTTTCACTCCTATATCTTGTAGCAATCTGCACGTTGTACTCCAGTGTCTTTCACTCCTACATGTGGCACAGGTAAATTTATGTCTGGACATCTGCTACAACACTTATGTCCAACATAACAAAGAGAGAAGACAACTGTAGTCAATCATCAGGATAAGTTGTATGGTGATGTCACCAGCTTGGAGATGGTGAGCTTTGAACCTCTAGAGGTGTATGCACCACCAGCATCAGTTTGTCTTCTCAAATGAATGCTACATCTTATTATGGTTGCTTTCATGAAAGTTAGCCCTTTGGGCTGCAGTAAAGCTGAAGATGAGAATTATCATCATCATCATGTACCTGCTGGCGTAGGTGATTATGTCTCTCGACAGCTATTCAACATTTCTGTTGTTGACCTTCTGCCAAGCCCTTCTCTTAAGCTGTCTGGTATCAGTTCTCTTTGCTTCCCTCTATCTCTTTGTCCCTCAATTTTTGCAGTTGTTACAATATATTCCAGTTGTTCTCTTCTCACTGCATGGCCAGAAAATGATGATTGTTTCTTCCTACCATTGGAAATTAGCTCATTCTTGCTTTAGCCTCTTTCAGAACATCTTCATTACTCTTCTTAGCTGTCCATGGTATTCTCAACATTCTTTTGTAAAACTACATGTATACAGCCTCCAGTGATTTTCTTGTCTGTTGTCCTATTGTCCATGATTCACATCCATATGTTAAAACTGGCACTACAAAACATTTAAGAACTCTTTTTCTTGTTTCTATTGTCAAAAATGGATTGCACAGTATCTACCTCCTTTTTTGGAAAGCTGCTTTTGCCTGAGCCGTTCTGCATCTCACCTCTTTTGTACATCTTCCATCTGAGGATAACATTGTTCCCAGGTATTTATACTCATTTACCTGTTTTAATATTGTTCCACATAACTTTATTGTTCATTGCGGTGATGTCTATTTCTTTGTTGCTACCATTACTTTTGCTATTAAGGCTGAGTCCTTTCCTTCACTATAATGTCTAACATTTCTTGTAACTCAATTTTACTCTTAGCGATTAGGATTGTATCATTAGCATACCTTAGATTTTTTATATTATGACCACTGATTGTTATTCCAGGCATGCCCCTTATGGATCTTAAAATAATCTCACTATAAATATTAAACAAATCTGGTAACAGCACACAACCTTGCCTAACACCCTGTTTTATTTGTTGAAACATTCCAAATTGATTTCCAGTTCTTATGGCCGCTGTTTGTTGCCAGTACATGTTCTTTATTATTGAGTTTATTATATTGGAGATGAGAATAATGAAGAAAAAAAAAATCAACAAATGCAACATAAAACTGTCAGAACATATTGTTGGTTCTCCTTTTTTATTGTGATGTCCATCACAGCACAGTTTGTCATGTCCTTGGTACAAACCCTGCTGATGTCACTTGGAAGCTACACTCAGTTTTTCTATTTGTCCTGTCAATGCAAGTGAGACAGAACCAACTAAGTAAACAAGATAGTTGTGGACAAACAAAATGAATTAAAATTGATACAAGATAGTTGCGGACAAACAAAATGAATTAAAATTGATAAAAAGTGCTTAAGAAATCTTTCTTTGAAATAAAAGCAGCATAGAGTGAAGCCACACAGGTAACTGATGCTATAGATCAGTGTGGTCACAACAATTTGAGAATTTCCCACCTACAGGCCCTGATTTGACCAACATCTGCAATAATCTAAAGTCACAAGCCCAAGATAATAACGTTACTGGACAAATCTAAAAGGCCATTTTTCTCAAAGAAGAGGTGGTAAAATCTTTTTGAATCTCTAGTCTAGTTAAAATTATTATCACCTGTTGCATTTCATAAAGCAGGGCCCACATTGTTCCATGAAACCAGAGTGTTGTAGCTCAGGAACAACAGAATCTACAGAAAAGATTGACCTATTTTCCCAATTCCCACAAATTTAGAATGACGGTCTCAGTTGATCTTTTATTAATGAAAGCTGTTAAAGGGGCCGCTGGGACGAGCCTTGCAAGCCACTGAAAGGGACCTGCAGGTTGGACATTGCTGCCATAGATAAAGACATTTTGAGAGCTGCTGCTTGTGTGGTGAATGATCATTGGCTATATCTTTATATCAGAAACACACAAGTACTGAAACTTTGAAGACAAAAATGAAGAGTAAAAGAAAAGTGATGCAATAATGTATGCAACAATGTTAGAGGCAACTACGTCACACATATGTGGTATAGGCTGGCTAAAATGTGACGCTGACTGACTAGAACATAATATGTATACCAGTATCAGTTGACTAGAATGTTATGTGCTATAGCACAAAGTGGATAAATATAACACAAAGTTGAACAATAAAATATTCTTCATCATCTTAAGTCTGGTAATATTGACTGTACAACAAGCCCAAAAAAACTCACATGTACAAAAAGTGTAAATGTGATATGTGCTTGAATAAATGTGAACATAATATAAACTTCTGAGATCATTGAATTAATTAAATAATCTCTTTGTAGCTGAAGAAATTCAACAAAAATATGCTGTTTTCTAAGCTCACACTTGCCACCTCCGTGCATCCAAATCCCCATGTGTGGTCAAAGATACTGTGACAGGCTCCCCTCAAGAATATATAGAATTTGGACCCAAAAATGGCAGAAGCCCAAATTCATTTCATCCGATCAAAAACAGGAGCAATGAACTCTTGTCATTGTAAGCTCCTCTCAGTGACCTGCCCATCACCATTAACTCTGCACAAACAGATCTACTGCCCAACAAATGAGATCAAGTGATTCGTCATCATAAGTTGCACACTCAACAACAAGATTGCTGCCCCATTACAATTATCTATGCACAAAGCTGACCCTAGGGTAAAGTGATGCTCACAAACTGTTGACAATAGGAAGAGAATGATAACAAGGTAGAGAAGATGAAAATACTGCTCCCAAGACACTAAAGTTCCTCAAATACAGTAACTGTCATTTTGAATATCTTTCAGCATCCAATAAGTAGTGGTCTTCATTCATAAAAATACATCACAACGTGCCTTTCTATAATATAACACAACATGCCATTCTATGATATAACAGAAAATGCCTTTCTATAATATAACACAACATGCCCTTCTATAATATAACACAACATGCCCTTCTATAATATAACAGAACATGTCCTTCTATAATATAACAGAACATGCCTTTCTATAATATAACAGAACATGTCCTTCTATAATATAACACAACATGCCCTTATATAATATAACAGAATATGTCTTTCTATAATATAACACAGCATGCCTTTCTATAATATAACAGAACATGTCATTCTATAATATAACACAACATGCCCTTATATAATATAACAGAATATGTCTTTCTATAATATAACATAACATGCCCTTCTATAATATAACAGAAAATACCTATGTATAATATAACACAACATGCCCTTCTATAATATAACAGAAAATGTTTTTTATAATATAACAGAAAATACCTTTGTATAATATAACACAACATGCCCTTCTATAATATAACACAACAAGCCCTTCTATAATATAACACAACAAGCCCTTCTATAATATAACAGAACATGCCCTTTTATAATATAACAGAACATAAACATGCCCTTCTATAATATAACAAAACATGTCTTTATTTAACTGAGAGGACTATACCCTTGTTTAAACTATTAGATCACCACCCTTCTATAATATCTTACAGCTCTTTCATTATGTTTTAACACACTTGTGTACAAATAATTCAACACGCTTGTGTACAAATAATTCAACATACCATTGTACAAGATATCTGAATATACCATTTTACCATACATTAATATAACTGAATATACCTTTCAATAACATATTTGTACATCATACCTTTTAAAAAATGAAAAAAAAAATAAAAGCACAAAACCATGTATAGTTGATAAATCTATGCTTATTTTTAGTATTATTCAAATAATATAAACAATTGAAAAATTCATGTGCTAAAAGTTTTGATTTAGCAGGGCTCCATCACAGTTCAAGACTGCAAAGTAAAAACCCCATAAAAGTAGCAATAGAGTCAAACAAAAGCATCAACTACCATGATGACCCTCTTCTACAATATAGCCAGCCTCTCAGTTTCACAATAACAGTGATATAACATGACACTTCAGTTATACAGCACAAATGATATCAAAAGATAACAACAAGCATAAAATGATAAATATCTATGCAGAAAAATAACACAATATTTTACTCTGAAGATTGGAGAGGGAGAGAGCAGTATGGCCAGGTTTTTTTTTATAAAACAAAGAAGGACATCTAGATTTTCTACTGTAAACATTTTTCAAAAATACCAGTACATTATTTATTGCAGATGTGAGGACTTCTGTGAAGTCTAGAACAGTCACCAAAAACATGACAGGTCAGAGTTCAGTCACCAAACATGACCTACAGGTCAGAGTTCAGTCACCAAACATGACCTACAGGTCACAGTTCAGTCACCAAACATGACCTACAGGTCAGAGTTCAGTCACCAAACATGACCTACAGGTCACAGATCAGTCACCAAACATGACCTACAGGTCACAGGTCAGTCACCAAACATGACCTACAGGTCAGAGTTCAGTCACCAAACATGACCTACAGGTCACAGATCAGTCACCAAACATGACCTACAGGTCACAGGTCAGTCACCAAACATGACCTACAGGTCAGAGTTCAGTCACCAAACATGACCTACAGATCACAGGTCATTCACCAAACATGACCCACAGGTCACAGGTCAGTCACCAAACATGACCTACAGGTCAGAGTTCAGTCACCAAACATGGCCTACAGGTCAGAGTTCAGTCACCAAACATGACCTACAGGTCAGAGTTCAGTCACCAAACATGGCCTACAGGTCAGAGTTCAGTCACCAAACATGACCTACAGATCAGAGTTCAGTCACCAAACATGACCTACAGGTCAGAGTGCTGTCATCAAACATGACCTACAGGTCAGAGTTCAGTCACCAAACATGACCTACAGGTCAGAGTTCAGTCACCAAACATGACCTACAGGTCAGAGTTCAGTCACCAAACATGACCTACAGGTCAGAGTGCTGTCATCAAACATGACCTACAGGTCAGAGTGCTGTCATCAAACATGACCTACAGGTCAGAGTGCTGTCATCAAACATGACCTACAGGTCAGAGTTCAGTCACCAAACATGACCTACAGGTCAGAGTTGATATTTCAATTCCTCACCAAAAAGAAACCACTAGATCTAGCAAGAGCTGAATCCTAGTCTAGCACATGATCTTCTATAGAGGAAACAATGGCTGATCCCAAATATTAGACAAAAATATTTGACCATGAACAGAAGAATACGACAGCTGGCATGATCAAACTGCACTAAAATCAAGGACAACTCCAGCAAAAGTTCATCAATTAGTTTGCGGCTTTTCAAGAGAGAATCTTCAATGATTTGAGAGCCAATACGTCTCTAGCCATGCAAATCATTGATATCAAAGACAAACAATTCATTAGATCTACAGTAAGTTGCTGATATATCTTGTCAAGGTAAGAAACCAAATAAAGAAACACTACAAAGAAAACAATAACTTTCTTTTCCTTTCATTCACAAAGTTGTCTTTTCTTTAAATTGTGATTGTCTGTACCAGGTCCTGAAAGGTGCCACAGAACATTGTGCTCAGCTCCTATTTGGCTGGGATATCTATTCATTTATAAGATCTCTATCTAAATAGGTCAGTTATAACTACAATAAAAGAAACTTTTAGCTACATTAAAAGACACTTTTAGCTGCAATAAAAGACAAAAGATTCATATAAATCTATATAATTTAGGGAAAAAACCCAGAGAGAACAGAAAAGATTAAGAGATGGAATAGCAAAGCTGTTGCAAAAACCTGTGGATATGTGAAGAACCCAAGTAGACCAAGACAAAATAGTTGCAGAGTAATCATGATGAACACATTTTCAGGTACACATTAAAAATATGGCATGAGATGAGTTTGATTTTTGTTTAAATGAAGTTATTGTTAACATCACCAGTTATTGTTAACATCGCCAGTTATTGTTAACATCGTCAGTTATTGTTAACATTGCCAGTTACTGTTAACATCGCCAGTTATTGTTAACATCGTCAGTTATTGTTAACATCGCCAGTTATTGTTAACGATGTACTGCATGTTTTTGACAAGTCCATTCTAAATTTAGAGGCGCTGGATTTGTCCATTAATATGCAACGTTGACTGAAGTATGGGAACACCGCCAGTTATTGTTAATGATGTACTGCATGTTTTTGACAAGTCCATCCTAAATTTGGAGGTGCTGGATTTGTCCATCAATATGCAATGACTGAAGTATGGGGACATCGTCAGTTATTTTTAATGATGTACTGCATGTTTTTTGACAGGTCCATCCTAAATTTAGAGGCGCTGGATTTGTCCATCAATATACAACGTTGACTGAAGTATGGGAACATCGTCAGTTATTGTTAATGATGTACTGCATGTTTTTTACATGTCCATCAATATGCAACGTTGACTGCACACAAAAATGTGTATGTGTGTGTGTGTGTGTTTCAATATTGCTCACACTGTCAGCTAGAATATCACTAAACAAAAAATACAATATGAAGCCCAAAATGGTCTTCAAACACAAACAAGTTCATATTCTTCTGCATAGACAGAAATATTTGACAAAGATAACTATAATTCATGCTTTCCATGCTCGATATTTGAATGCGACTGTTTTTCTCTAAAGTTGTTGTTTTATTTGTAAATTATGCTACATCATCACTTAACTGTGTCTACATATACACATATGAATGGTATTTAAATGGCTGTACAATGTGCTTGGCAGATCATAACCCATATCATAAAAGCACCTCCTGGTAATAATCCTAAAAACAAACAACTTTTCCCTTCATATTCTAGTAACCTAATTCACCACATATAAAATTCACAGAGCAACATGATAGCAGCCAAACAACGGCACCAAAAACATTTTCCCAAGTATTTATAGCATTCCATGATGACTGTTACCATGTCTTTTTAAAGAAAAAAATTTAAGGGAAAAAATCTGATTTAGATAAATTCTGATATCTGGGAGAAATAATTAATGTGGTGGATATTTAGAGATGAATTATCATGGCAAAAATGGTGATAGGGAGGCTCCAATTCAAAGCAATCAATAGGGCTGGTTAGATACACTAAATAATGGATTCAGTCAGAATAAAATAAAGAGATGATGCTTGTCTGGTTTTCTTCCAGAATATAAAGTATGTCTAGATGTCCTGGTGGATTCTTGCACAAATTGTGTGACATTTGTCAACAGGCATGTTGTCACAGAAAACGTCCTACATAGGAATGTTGAGTGTTGTCAAATCTGCCTGCATTTGAAAATAAATAACCAGTGCTCTTCGATGCTATCTTAGTTCTGTGAACGAAATGAGTGAGGTAAATATTTACAGCTGCTATGACTTGCTGGCAGCAAGAAATGTATCTCCAGATTAGAAAGTCATTGTTAATTGAATGGTAAATGGAGATAACCTCAGAGCTAAGTCAAATGAACTATTACTCTTTGGCAATTGCTGAAACATTTATTTTAATTTGTAAAGTTTATACCAAAGAAGTCAAATATTGACTTAAAACTAAATAAACAAACAGAGCATAACAAATGGCAGGTCTGACATTAGTTTAGGTCCCACAGCAATATCTAAAACAGTCAATAAGTTATATTAGTTAAAATGTGCTTCTAATTACTGACAGCAATTTTTACAGCTCCGAATACATGGTGTTTAACTTCAAAATAGGAGAGGTAGGTGGGCTGACACTCTGAAAAGATACAATAGAATGTATCATGAATGTAGCAGCTGCAGAAACTATAATTTTAAAAAATAAATGAATGTAGTAGTTACAGAAACTACAATTAAAATTATAAAATGAATGAATGTAGCAATTAGATAAACTACAATAAAAATAATTAAATGAATTAATGTAGCAGATACAGAAACTACATTTAAAATAAGTAAATGAATATAGCAGTTACAGAAACTACAATTTAAAAAATAAATAAATGTAGCAGTTACAGTAACAACAGATAGAATGAATACAGGATATACAACTGTAATGAAAGTTAGCAATTACAGAACTTTGTTTGCATAGGCATACATAAGGGAGCGCAGTCACAGCAACGTTGAACGTGAGGGAGCCAGTGCTTTCTCACTGTTATTACTTCCCCCACTCCACGAGCCCATTCTCTCTTTACTTGGATCACTTGAAATGTACAAAACTACGATTGGACCCATGCTGACCTACATTAATGATTGCATGCGTGCATTTAAAAACTTTGGGGAGAAAATGACAGTCAATACATTGTCAGAAATAAAGACAAGAATATAAATGGCATATTTGAACAACATGAGAGATATACCAACCTCAAAACAAACATCAGCATTAAAACTGAGAATAATCAAATGCCATATCGACTCAACATTCTCATTCTTGTACAGTGCAGAAACAAAAGCAATCACTAAGAAAATAGACAAGAAAAATGTAATCTCTTGAAACAATGATTTATAGAAAAATGGGAAAGAACCGGATGGACAAAGAAGAAAACAAATAATGAAGTTTTCATTAATTATTTCATGTAATTGAAAATGAAGAAAGAATGATTTCATACAATTTGAACAGACCAGTGAATTTTGAACACAAAAAGAGACACAATAACTTAGTGACAGTTATCTTTGGGAAGATAAGTAAAAGGTGAGACAGGCTAAAAGTGGGCTGAGAGCATCAAGGGATAGACAAGAAGCTTTGACTGAGTGTTCCATCATAGCAAGAGTAAAATGATGATGCATGAACACAAGATGATGATAACTGGAACACAGTTAATAAATGTTGGTACAAGAGAATGAGTGAGCCACTTACATCTCTGAGTCGCACATCTTGGCTCAGCAAGTCTGTTTCCAAATCCTGACCACTGTCGGAGTTCTCAAAGTTGTAAAGTGGCATTAAATGATTCCGCAGTTTGTCCAGCCTGACCAGCAAAGACAATATTTGTTACAAATTCCACAAAATCTCAAGAAATTTGTACAAAAATTAATTTCAAGTCTGCTTGAATTAAAAAAACCGGGGGTGGGGAGAGATCCTTTATTTCCTTCATCTGGTGAAACATGCGTCCATTCCTAAAACTTGTGATTTGTTTGGTCAAAGGTTTAATATACCAATGGGATTAAAAGAAATGGTAGGTCTAGAAGATGATGGACCAATGACATCACAACGAGTAGCCAGCATGAGGACATCACAATGAGTAGCCAGCATGAGGCCACCACAATGAGTAACCAGCATGAGGACATCACAATGAGTAGCCAGCATGAGGACACCACAATGAGTAGCCAGCATGAGGCCACCACAATGAGTAGCCAGCATAAGATCACCACATTAAGTAGCCAGCATGAGGCCACCACAATGAGTAGCCAACATAAGATCACCACATTAAGTAGCCAGCATGAGGCCACCACAATGAGTAGCCAGCATAAGATCACCACATTAAGTAGCCAGCATGAGGCCACCACAATGAGTAGCCAGCATAAGATCACCACAATAAGTAACCAGCATGAGGCCACCACAATGAGTAGCCAACATAAGACCACCACAATAAGTAGCCAGCATAAGATCACCACAATAAGTAACCAGCACAAGATCACCACAATAAGTTGCCAGCATGAGGCCACCCCAATAAGTAGCCAGCATAAGATCATCACAATAAGTAGCCAGCATGAGGCCACCACAATGGGTAGCTAGCATAAGACCATCACAATGAGTAGCTAGCATGAGGTCACCACAATGAGTAGCCAGCATGAGACCACCACAATGAGTAGCCAGCATAAGACCATCACAATGAGTAGCTAGCATGAGGTCACCACAATGAGTAGCCAACATGAGACCACCACAATGAGTAGCCAGCATGAGGCCACCACAATAAGTAGCCAGCATGAAAACATCACAATGAGTAGGCAGCATGAGAACATCACAATGAGTAGCCAGCATGAGGATACCACAATAAGTAGCCTAGCATGAGAGAGAGAGAGCATAGAGCATTGACTCTTCTCAACACTAAAATGTTGTGGAAAGTGAATGTAAAAAATGTTCCCTACCAAAAGTTGTCTTGTCCATAATCTGGAAACTCCTAACAGATTTGTTTCCCTTAGCCCCTCAAGTCTCCAGTCCTCCTTATAAGATGTCCCATATCACTGCTCCTAGACAAACTGTCTAACAAGGATTGTATCTGTCCCAGCATTTCTCTCATGTTTGCTTCTCCTAACCTGCAAGTGTCTACAAGACAGCCTGTTTGTCTCTTATTTAATTCTTAGCTACATTTGGACCAGTAAATCTTCAATTTTCTCTTGTTGATTACAACTTTTTCTTGTCATAATTTCTCTCCTCTACTTGTCTTCTTTCATTTCAAAGGAATCTGAACATATTGTTGTGTCTTCCTGGATTCTTTTTCTTTGTACCTTATCAGCAGATTGCCTTACACTGTGTTTCACACCTTGAAGTCTAGTGCACCCATCCACAACATCTATTTAGGACTGCTTCCCTTCGGTTATTCAGGACCTTTCTTGTTTCAGGAGTTGTCTCTCCAAGGAAAGCAGTCTTAAACAGACTAAAGAATCCGTTCCTACCAAGTCTGGATTAAAGTCTTAAACAGACTAATGAGTCCCTTCCTACCAGGTCTGATTAAAGTCTTAATCAGACTAATGAGTCCCTTCCTACCAGATTAGGATTAAAGTCTTAAACAGACAATGAGTCCCTATTACCAGATTAGGATTAAAGTCTTAAACAGACTAATGAGTCCCTTCCTACCAGGTCTGGATTAAAGTCTTAAACAGACTAATGAGTCCCTTCCTACCTGGTCTGGATTAAAGTCTGCCCAGACTAATGAGTCCCTTCCTATCAGGTTAGGATCAAAGTCTGACCAGACAAATGAGTCTATTTTTTTTTGTCTCAAGTTTTCCTTCTCTTGAGTGGATCTCCCACCTGTCAGAAGAAGCCAACCAAAGAGCAAGAGGCAGCATCTCTGTCTCCTTGATACCAACAGACAAATGAGGAAGAAAAGATACCTTCCTATTCTCTTTGTTGACAGTTGTACCACAGCCCAGCACAACTTTATGCATATCTTTCATTATGGTAGTCCTCCACTGTAAAGTACAATAGACATAATATATGTAAAGTATCTTCTTCTTCTACCTTTTTAGCTCCCAGTGGAGCATAGGTCTTCAACAAACACTTTCCAAGTTGTTCTGTTTTTTTGCCATTCTTTTAAGATCATTCCATGTCTTCCACATCATTTTCATCTCTACTTCTATCTGCCTTCTCCAAAGAATTATTTGGTCTTCCTCTTTGTCTTTTCCCCTGGGGATTCTAAAAAAGGGCCTGTTGTGTAATACTCTCAGTTGGCTTCCGTAGTGTGTGTCCTATCCAGCGCCATTGTCTTCGCTGTATCTCTTTATCCACTGGTATTTGTCTGGTACATTTCCATAATTCTATGTTAGTGATTTTGTCCTGCCATTTCCATCCTTTTATTCTGCATAAGCATCCATTCATGAAAGTCTGTATCTTCATGATTGTCATTTTGTTGTTCTCCATGTTTCACAGCCATATAACTTAACTGACTTAACATTTGAGTTGAACATTTTTATTCTATATGTAAAGTATGCATAGTTTAATTTAGTTGAAAGCTTTTCTTCATTGCACAACATACAGCTCTCAGATGCTCTCCCCAGCACATTAGTCAGTATAAAGCACACACTAGTGAAAGCACTAAAGAAGGCTTCAGACCAGACTATGAACTCCAAAGCACCAGCAAAGACCTTGTCACCAAAATCTCCTTAGTCGCCTCTTATGACATGGTGACAGTAGCTGGTGATATGTGACAGTAGCTAGTGACAGTGACAGGTGGCAGTGGCTGATGACATTGACAGGTGATGAGAGGTGACAATGACAGGTGACAGTGGCCGGTGACAGTAGTTGGTGATAGTGACAGTGGCTTGGTGACAGTGACAGGTGACAGTGGTTGGTGACAGTGACAGGTGATGATGACAGTGGTTGGTGACAGTGACAGGTGATAACAGGTGACAGTGGTTGGTGACAGTGACAGGTGATAATGACAGGTGACAGGTGATAATGACAGGGGACAGTGGTTGGTGACAGTGACCAGTGATAATGATGGGACAATGGTTGGTGACAGTGACAGGCGATAATTACAGGTGACAGTGACAGGTGATAATGACAGGTGACAGTGGTTGGTGACAGTGACAGGTGATAATAATATGTGACAGTGACAGGTGATAATGACAGGTGACAATGACAGTGGTTGGTGACAGTGACAGGTAATAATGACAGGGGACAGTGGTTGATGACAGTGACATATGATGACAGGTGACAGTGGTTGGTGACAGTGACAGGTGATAATGGCAGGGGACAGTGGTTGGTGACAGGTGATAATGACAGGTGATAACAGGTGACAGTGGTTGGTGACAGTGACAGGTGATAATGACAGGGGACAGTGACAGTGGTTGATGACAGTGACAGGTGATAATGATGGGACAGTGGTTGGTGACAGTGACAATGACAGGTGACAGTGGTTGGTGATAGTGATAGGTGACAGTGACAGTGGTTGGTGACAGTGACAGTGGTTGGTGACAGTGACAGTGGTTGGTGACAGTGATAGGTGGCAATGACATGTGAGATGTATGGACAATGTTCTACAAAGATCATCATGATGATATAGATACATATAAGAAGCTGTTATGTGGTACACTGGAACTGGTCTTCATCTAGATGAGTTGATAAGGACCTCACTGTCTTAGTTGGATATGGCTGAGAAGGTAATGCAAACATGTGTATGCTGCAATGTGGGTATAGATATGTTAGGATTACCATCACTGAACCTCAGGCATACAATATGTGTAACAGACATCATAACCTAATAAATATGTAATAGATATAATGCATGTACAACAGACATATGTATAATAGTTATATAATGTGTGTACAACAGACATATGTATAATAGATGTATAACAGACATATGTATAATAGATGTATAATAGATGTATAACAGATATATGTATAATAGATGTATAATAGATGTATAACAGACATATGTATAATAGATGTATAACAGACATATGTATAATAGATGTATAACAGACATATGTATAATAGATGTATAATGGATATTTATTGTGCAAGACAAGTTCCGAGACAACTGATATTAAAATTGATGAGTCTACAACATTTGTCATGATATTCTTGAATGACAGGTGACATTGGTTGCTCTCCACTCAAGCTAGAACCTCTCACTTCATCATTCTAAACGTTTAGTGTTTCATAAACTTTACTTCATGGCTCATCTACAACCTTCATAAGTCTAAACGTTTAGTGTTTCATAAACTTTATTTCATGGCTCATCTACAACCTTCATAAGTCTAAACGTTTAGTGTTTCATAAACTTTATTTCATGGCTCATCTACAACCTTCATAAGTCTAAACGTTTAGTGTTTCATAAACTTTACTTCATGGCTCATCTACAACCTTCATAAGTCTAAACGTTTAGTGTTTCATAAACTTTATTTCATGGCTCATCTACAACCTTCATTCATCATTCTAAACGTTTAGTGTTTCATAAACTTTACTTAATTGCTCATCTACAACCTTCATTCATCATTCTAAACATTTAGTGTTTCATAAACTTTACTTCATGGCTCATCTACAACCTTCATTCATCATTCTAAACATTTAGTGTTTCATAAACTTTACTTCATGGCTCATCTACAACCTTCATCAGTCTAAACTTTTGTGTTTCATAAACTTTATTTCATGGCTCATCTACAACCTTCATCATTCTAAACATTTAGTGTTTCATAAACTTTGCTTCATGGCTCATCTACAACCTTCATCAGTCTAAACTTTTGTGTTTCATAAACTTTACTTCATGGCTCATCTACAACCTTCATTATTCTAAACATTTAACATTTCATAAACTTTACTTCATGGCTCATCTACAACCTTCATCAGTCTAAACATTTAGTGTTTCATAAACTTTACTTCATGGCTCATCTATAACCTTCATCGGTCTAAACATTTAGTGTTTCATAAACTTTACTTCATGGCTAAATGGTTTCATCCATCTCATAACAACAACCTTCATGAGGCCAGCCCTTCTGGAGAGTAACTAGCCAGGTAGTTCATTTCATATTCAGCATTACTTTATATTTTAATTGTTTATGTTTTTTGTGTGTGTGTGTGCGTGTCTGCATGTGTTTCAGTTTCCATTTTAAATAATTTTCTGTGTATTATTTTGGTAATTTTGTCGATTCTTTATCACAGAAAAGTTATGCACAAATATTAATGCACTGTAATAACATTGTCCATGTATCACATAAGAGATATTAAAATGCTAAGACAGTAGTAACTGAAATTGTCAAAGAAAGCAAACATTTCCATGACAGCACACTCACCTGCTGCGTTTTAGTGCCCACACAATCTGAAATTTCAAAAATATAAACAAAAATCTTGAAGCATGAACACAAAGTTCCTGTAAAGCTATTTATATTCCACAAACTCATTCCATCAAACAAGAAAATCATTATATAACAGGCCTCTAATGCAGTAGTGTACTTACATTTATCAAATGATATTATATTTATCAAAAGATGTTATATTTATCAAATGGATATTATATTTATCAAATGGATGTTATATTTATCAAATGGATATTATATTTATCAAATGGATGTTATATTTGTCAAATGGATGTTATATTTATGAAATAGAAATTAACAACAGACAATAACAAAGTTCTGAAGTTCACTTATTGTCCACGTTTCTAAAGTTGACAAGAAAACACCACACACACACATGCACGTGCGTGCACGCATGTGCGCACACACACACACAGAGTTTTAGTCTGTCTGTCTATCTTTTGTTTGCCTGAAGCATTGGCTATATCTCCAATGTCATTTCTTGTATAGATGTTACTGTTTTTTGTAACCGAGTTTAGTCAAGCATCACATCCACATGGACAAGACAGCAACACAAACAGTAAATCAGTGGAAGACAAAAGTATTGATTTCTGCAAGGATAGAAATAATTTGATGGATGGAGGGAAACAAAAGCAAATACATGTAATAAAGTTCTGGGGCAGCTGAAAATGAAGATAAAAACTAGTGTTCACAACTCTAGCAAGACAACATGGACTATTTGGGCTGTGTAGAGCTTCAACTAAAGAGAAGATGTAAAATAAACATAACATTGTAGCTAGCAACTAAACTATTAGAGAGACAAGACAAACAACGACATTTGCTTTCCTATAGAGAAGGTCAAAGGGAAACTTCCACTAGCTTGATGTCTTCTCCAATGTTACTAGAGATCTTCTTCTTTCCTTCATCATTTGCCCTTCAGCATCAAGGGGAGATATAATTTGTGGTCCTTTACTCTTCAGTTCGCCTCTGCCTGTTATGTTTCCTAGTGTTTATAATATTCCGTCAATCCATCTTTTTCATGGTCGACCCCCGGATCTGGTGTTCTTGCAATGTTTATTGAAGGCTTGTTGTATTATGTTTTGATTACTCTGCCTTGATATGTGGTCAAACCATTTTATCTGTTGTTTATATATTTTAAGACGGGGGCTATTCCTAGCTTTTTTCTCAGTTCTTCATTTCCGATCTATCTCTCAGGCTGTTTCCTGTCAATCGTCTAACACACTTCACTCCAGTAGATGTTATTTTGCTTATTGTTCTTGCATCTAGGGTCCTGGACTGGCATTGGTAGCACAACGTTGGAATGAAGATTCTATTGTAGAGTTCCCGTTTTGCCTCTAGAGTTATTTCCTTGTTGGACAAAAGAGGTGATAACTGTCTAATGATTTGACAATCTTTATTGCATCTTACGTCAATTTCTGCTGTCTGTGAATTGTCGTTTGTCGCTAGACTTCCTAGGTATTTAAATTCCTCTCCTTGTTTTAGTTGTCTGCCCTCTATAGTTATGTTGATGTTCTGTTTCTCTTTTGCAATATTTATGACTTCTGTTTTGTTGATATTGATTTTCATGTTGTATTTTGGAGGTGAAGGCGCGCCTCCCAGCACCAGAGCTGGAAGTTGTCAGCGACCCACAGCTGATGGCTTGCGCCAGGATCGGTGAACCAAAACAATCCAGACACTGCTCCACCTCTCCGTGGTGCCTCTAGTAACAGACTAACCTGTCTAGTCTGGCCAAGTGAGCAGGAATCGAAAAGGGAAGACAACCCGGTACTCAAAAATGTCGTGCTGAAGTCGGATGTGTTGGGCCAAAAGGCACAAATATAACAGTTATACTGCAAACCACAACACAACGCAGACACGTCCACTTAACGTCCTTTTAAGGATGGATGACGACGAGGAATTCTACAGTCTATCGAATACTCTACAATACTTTAGTCATCGGGCAAACGCAAGCAAGCAAGCAGCATGTTGTATTTTGTGTCTATGCTGTTCTTCTTCTTCTACCTTTCAGCTCCCTGTGGAGCATAGATCTTCAACAAACACTTTCCAAGCCATTCTGTTTCTTGCCATTTTTTTATGATCATTCCATATCTTCCCCATCATCTTCATTTCTGCTTCTATCTGTCTTCTCCAAGAATTCCTTGGTCTTCCTCTTTGTCGTTTTCCCTGGGGATTCCAAAAAAGGGCCTGTTGTGTAATACTCTCAGTTGGCTTCTGTAGTGTGGGTCCTATCCAGCGCCATCATCTTCGCTGTATCTCCTTATCCACTGGTATTTGACTGGTACATTTCCATAATTCTATGTTAGTGATTTGCCTGCCATTTCCATCCTTTTATTCTGCGTAAGCATCCATTAATGAAACTCTGTATCTTCATGATTGTCAGTTTAGTTTTTCTCCATGTTTCACAGCCATATAATAATACTGATATTGGAGTTGAAAATTTTTATTTTAGCATTTAACCTAATTTGTTTGGACTTCCATGTTTCCCAGTGCAACAAATGCTCCTCTTGCTTTTGATATCCTTATTTTGGTATCATTTTCTGTTCCTCCCTCTTTGTCTATATTACTGCCCAGATATATGTAAGATTGTACGTGGTGTTGATGTTCTGTTTCTCTTTTGCAATATTTATAACTTCTGTTTTGTTGATGTTGATTTTCATGCTGTATTTTGTGCCTGTGCTGTTGAGTCTATTTAATTGTTCTTGTAGGTCTTCTATTGTTTCATGTATTAGTGCCTGATCGTCTGCAAATAGAAGCTCGTTGATCTCCTCTGTCTCTGATGGGTTGGCTAGCTTGAATATATGGTCCATGTATATAATAAACAGTAGGGGGGATTGTACGCACCCCTGTCTTACACCTGCTCTAACTTCGGAGTGGTCTGTGTAACCTGCTGCTGTTCTGACTATGCAGCTGCTGTTGATGTAGAGACTTTTAGCTAGGTTGGTTAGATGTTGGCTTACTCCGTATGTTGTTAGTATCTCCCACAGTTGTTCTCTGTTTACTCAGTCAAATGTTTCTTTCCTGGTCAACGAAAGCTATGTACACATTTTGATTGTGTTCTGTTGTCTTTTCTGCCAGCTGTTATTAGGGTGAATCATCATCATCATCGAGTGCCATCTCCGCAACAAAGGTTGGCTACCATGGAGCGCCATTCTGCTCTGTCTCTTGCTTTGATGGTGCAGGTTGTCATAGGCTGATTTGTCCATCTTTTGATGTTACTCGTCCAAGTTAATCTTGGTCTGCCTCTGCCTCTTTTACCTTGTATTTTCCCCTCCAGGATTACTTTTAGTAGGCTGTTGTGTCTTTATGGTGAATATCAGTATATCCTCTGTGGACTTCTGTTGTAAAGATGGTGGGTTCTAGGTCACTTTCTCTTGATCGCTGCAGTAAATGCATTAGGAATCTAATTTCGGTTCTCTGTTGTACTTTTCTGCGTTAAAGTAAAAGTGATGATCTTCTTATTACATCTGTACCGCTAAAGCGATGTTGTATGCCAGCAACAGTCCCTTTTTGACAAATCAAGTGTTGTGAATGTGACCTTTCAACGTCTAGACTTGATCTGCGCTTTACGTCACATTGGTGCTGTTCATGGCCGTTGTTGGAATTCCTTGATGCAAGTTATTTCCATGAAACTCAGCCGAAGTTTTATCTCTTTACGGAATTTGCACAGTGTTTTGTTCATCTTAGGCTGCTTTTACTAGAGTAATCAGAAATCGAAAGGGAGCGAAATTGTGTGTACAACGTTTTTTGTGTGCTACGTCATCATAATGGTTCATCGTATATCCCTAGACCGGCCGTACGCTAATCTTATGGTCAGTTGTTTGATGTACGACGGGGATAATCTGACGACTAACTGTGTGTCTATATGTTCGGAAGTGGAGTCAACAACGATGGCCTAATATCATCAAGCGCTCTACATTTTTAAAAAATATGACGATCATCATTTTGAAGAGGACTTGAACTCCCGGTATATGGTGGATAGGCGGCGGGAACAATTGAAGGCTATGCATGAAAAGTGTTCCTTGTTGCAGTTTCCTCATATTCCAAGTCTGGCATGTTGCAGGAGCTACTGAGTTAAGTGCTCTGTGCACACCATGAGCTGTGTGTCTCATCCATTTTGATCATGTTTCGATATTCCAATTGCTTTCGATGAATGATGATATCATATGACAGGGAACAGTTGGCTGTGTTCACTTTCTGCGCGGTTTCACCTTATGTCTTTTGGCGTGTGCTGAGACTGCTATGATGGGGACTACAGTTACCTTTCTTTATTTGGGAGATGAGATTTGAATGATTACGCTAGCACGGGCGGTTGAGCAATTATGGATTTTAATTTGTTTGCAGTGATACCAGGGCCTTCCATAACCAAATAACCAAATATCCTGTTTTTTTTAGGAACCCTATTTGAGAATCAGATTTCGTTGCACTGGGAAACATATGGAAATCCAAAGAAATTAGGTTAAACACAAAAATAAAAATTTTCAACTCAAATGTTAAGTCGGTCCTATTATATGGCTGTGAAACATGGAGAACAACAAAATTGACAGTCATGAAGATACAGACTTTCATTAATGGATGTTTAAGCAGAATAAAAGGATGGAAATGGCAGGCAAAATCACTAACATAGAATTATGGAAATGTACCAGCCAAATACCAGTGGATAAAGAGATACAGCGAAGACGATGGTGCTGGATAGGACACACACTACAGAAGCCAACTGAGAGTATTGCACAACAGGCCATTTTTTTTTCCCCCAGGGAAAAGACAAAGAGGAAGACCAAGGAATTCTTGGAGAAGACAGATAGAAGCAGAGATGAACATGATGGGGAAGACATGGAATGATCTTAAAAGAATGGCAAAAAAACAGAACGACTTGGAAAGTGTTTGTTGAAGACCTATGCTCCACTGGGAGCTAAAAAGGTAGAAGAAGAAGAAGATTTGAGAATCGCTTAACTGTAATTCTATTATTGGTCTCAGTCTTTTTTCCGCGATTTTGGCGTATAGCTTTCCTACATGGCTGAGAAGAGATATACCTCTATACTATTTGCAGTCTCTCTTGCTACCTTTCTTTTTCCATATTGGTACGATGATTGCCTGTTGCCAGTCTTCTGGGGCTTTTTGTTGGTGCCATGCTGCATTCAATATTCTGTGTAGTCATGTGTGGTTCCTGTTTCTCCTGCTGCTGCTATTATTTATACTGGTATGTTATATATCCCCGGTGCTTTATTTCTTGGTGCATATTTGATTACTTCTTCGATTTCCTCTTTCATGATATTGGGTTCAGTATTTGAGCATCCTTGCGTGGTTTTTGTTGCCTTATTGGTAGTTGTTGTCATGTTTAACAGGTCTTCAAAATATTCTTTCCATCTCTGTTGCATACATTGGTTATTTGAAATTGGCTGTCCGTCTTTGTCATTTATGAGCTCAGTAGGATCATGGTTTTCTTTTCTCGCTCTTGTGGCTTTTACTGCTTTGCAGAAATCTTTTGTGGCTGTCTTGAAGTCCCTGCTCATATTTTGTCTGAATTCTGTCCAATTCTTTTGTTTAGCTTCTTTGATAAAAATGTTAACTTTTTTCTGAACTAAGGCATATTTTTCATATTTTACTTGGTTCTTATTCTCCCTCCAATTTTTAAACAGTTTCTTCTTTTCTTTAATCACTTCTCTGATTGCTTCGTTCCACCACAGGGTGCTCTTTTTCCCTTCTTCTGTCCTTAGTTTCGTTCCACATACTGTTTTAGTGGTGTTGATTACTGTTTTCTTAAACTGTTTCCACTCTTCTTCTATTGTGCATACTTTGTTAGGGAGTTTCTTGAATTCCTCTGTTAGTTTTTCTTCTAGGGTTTTCCTTGATTCTTGATCTTTTAATTGTTTTATTTTTATTGTCTGTTCTTTTTAATTCTTTTGTTTGTTTTCGTTTGTTCTCTTTGTTTTTGGCTGTCTGAGTGTAGTCATAACCATTTTATGGTCCGTGTCATCTGTGATATTAGGGGTTGCTCCTCTGCTCTTTTCTTGTTCTGTTGTCTTGTTAATATAAATTCTATCTGGCTTCAGCATGTTGTATCATTTTACTTGTACCAGGTGTATAAATGCGACTATTTGTGTTTGAAGAATGTGTTGGTGATAAACAAATCAATTTTATGACATAATTCCAACAGTCTGCTTCCATTTTCATTTATTTCAGCTGTCTTATCACCAAAGGGTCCCAGGATGTCTCTGTTCTCACTGTTGCATTTCCCAAGCCTTCCACTAAAATCTCCCATCACTAACATGTCATTGCTTTCATCAGTCTTGTTGACAATTTCATTTAGTGTCTCATAGAATTCATTGCTGTCTTTTGTTGTTACATGGTGCATAAATGTGCAAGTAAGTTGTTTTACGATTGTCTTCTAGTACTCTGGTTGTGATTATTCTTTCTGAGTAGTATTTTATTTCTAGAATATTATTTGCATGTTCTGGGTCGATGATAAAACCTACTCCTAGAGATGGCTGATGTAAATCTACCCACAACTGCCCCTGCCTGTTTGCAAAGTTTGAAATGTCAGGTTAGTTGGGGGTGGGGGGGTGTTTCAGGCTTTCCATTCCTGCCCTTCTCTATAGTTGGGTGTCATTAAAGTAAGTTTATGAGAGACCCAGTAATTTCCTCCTCCCATTCTACCACATTAACATAAACATACAAGAATGCTATACAAATAGAATTATAACATAGTTTTGTAAGGCTGTGGCAGTGACAAGCCACATACACTGAGCTTTCAGCAAATACATGGCACAGGAAGAGATTTCAAGACAGACAGCATCTCCGGTACACCAGTTGTATCACTGACAGTTTCTCCTTGGCAGGTATGCTGTCAGGCACGGACAGACACCTTCAAACTTATAGGTCAGCAACCATGTGGCCAATTCAGGAACACATATCAAGCCAACAGGACAGACAGTGACAACATTCATGCCAACCACGTGAGCAAAGTAGAACAACAAGCTGTTGTTGAAGATATCAACTTTATTCTCATTAGAGGAACTGTTCAGTCGCCGTCTACTATCGTATTGTTCTAAATTCATGATCTGGACAACAGCCCCAGTGGATGACCACAACCTGGTTCTATTTTAAAGTATAAGCCTAGCTAGAGAATGACCACCTTCCACATCTCTCGGCATACAAGTGTCGTCTAGTGAGGCTCCACTGCTCCCATGAGCACCTCGTCACAATTTCCTTTCCAAATGACCATCCGGTCTGGTACTCCTATCTTCCGATTGGTTTCTGCTCATTTGAACCAAAACTCTGATTGGTCAGTTCTAGCTGTCTTTCTGTAAATCCCCGCGGGCTAATTTTCAGGCTCCAAAACCTTGGAAGGGCAAACAATAACTTCTATGCTTCAATGACTTCTAACTGGCAAATGTGTTTCTTTGTTCTCATTTAAGCATGTGAGGTTGAAACTATACTGTAAAAAAAAAGATGTCAAGAGCCCTGTCACGTCAAATGGCATATAGGAAATATGGTATTAGAGCTCATAATTTTTACAGACCTTCGGCACATGATTTGTGGGGTAATGTGGTCAGTTTTACACCAGTGCCGCTTTACTTTCCCAGAAAAAATTTGACACCCATTTAAGGCTGGGTGAACCTGGAAGCTGTTGATCAGGATTGAACCCGATTTCTAGTCCTCTGTAGTCCAGTTCACTAACTACTGTGCTATCATGGCTATTGAAACTATACTGTGGGCCGCAATTAATGTGTAACTACCATCTCTGCAAAACCGAGTAGTCAGAGGCGCATCCCCCACCTTTTCCATAGGCATATCTTTATGGGTAGGGCACTCTCTACACAAACTGGACTACAAAGAACAAGAGGTGTGATGGCTTCCAGTTCACCCAGCCTTAAATGGGTACCAGATTTTTTTCTGGGAAAGTAAAGCGGCACGGACGTAATACCGACCACATTACCCAAATAAATCATGTGCTGAAGGTCTATAAAAATTATGATTACTAATACCATATTCCCTATACGCCCACTTGGTGTAACGGGGCTCTTTACATTTTTTTACTTACTCTCTACACTATTACAAGGCAAACTGTCATTACCAATAAATTACAGGTCGAGCTGGGATGTACAGGTCTGTGGATCTGGTAAGCAAAAAATTCAATGCTTGATTCTAGTATTTTTCTAAACTGAACCCTACACTACCAGAACTGTCTGAATGCTATACTACCAAAACTTACACAACCCTACACTACCAGAACTTACTCAACCCTACACTACCAGAACTTACCCTACTCTACACTACCAGAACTTACTCAACACTACACTACCAGAACTTACCCTACTCTACACTACCAGAACTTACTCAACACTACACTGCCAGAACTTACCCTACTCTATACTACCAGAACTTACGCTACTCTATACTACCAGAACTTACCCTACTCTATACTACCAGAACTTACCCTACCCTACACTACCAGAACTTACCCTACCCTATACTACCAGAACTTACCCTACTCTATACTACCAGAACTTACCCTACTCTATACTACCAGAACTTACCCTACTCTATACTACCAGAACTTACCCTACTCTATACTACCAGAACTTACCCTACTCTATACTACCAGAACTTACCCTACTCTATACTACCAGAACTTACCCTACTCTACACTACCAGAACTGTCACAACCCTACACTACCAGAACTTACCCTACTCTACACTACCAGAACTTACCCTACTCTATACTACCAGAACTTACCCTACTCTATACTACCAGAACTTACCCTACCCTATACTACCAGAACTTACCCTACCCTACACTACCAGAACTGTCACAACCCTACACTACCAGAACTTACCCTACTCTACAATTCCAGAACTGTCACAACCCTACACTACCAGAAATTACCCTACCCTACACTACCAGAACTGTCACAACCCTACACTACCAGAACTTACCCTACCCTACGATACCAGAACTTACCCTACCCTGCACTACCAGAACTTACTCAACACTACACTACCAGAACTTACTCAACACTACACTACCAGAACTTACCCTACCCTACACTACCAGAACTTACTCAACACTACACAACCAGAACTTACCCTACCCTACACTATCAGAACTTACCCTACCCTACACTACCAGAACTGTCACAACCCTACACTACCAGAACTTACCCTACCCTACACTACCAGAACTTACCCTACCCTACACTACCAGAACTTACTCAACACTACACTACCAGAACTTACCCTACCCTACACTACCAATTTTTCTCAATAATAATTTGTCATTTGTGCCCTGAGCCAAGATATTTCTAGGCTGTAAGGATAAAGATTATGATACTTGAGTATGTGTAGATCCTAACTCAAAGCAAACAATTCTTCATATAAAGATAGGGATACCTGAGTTAGTACAGGTAGGTCCTAACTCAAAGGCAAATATTCTACAGATAAAGATTGGGATACTTGAGTACATGTAGGTCCTAACTCAAAGGTAACAATTCTACAGATAAAGATTGGGATACTTGAGTATATGTAGGTCCTAACTCAAAGGCAACAATTCTACAGATAAAGATTGGGATACTTGAGTACATGTAGGTCCTAACTCAAAGGCAACAATTCTACAGATAAAGATTGGGATACTTAAGTGAGTACATGTGGATCCTAACTCAAAGGCAACAATTTTACAGATAAAGATCGGGGTACTTGAGTACATGTGGATCCTAACTCAAAGGTAACAATTTTACAGATAAAGATTGGGATACTTAAGTGAGTACATGTAGGTCCTAACTCAAAGGCAACAATTCTACAGATAAAGATTGGGATACTTGAGTACATGTGGGTCCTCACTTCACGCTCAGCAGGCAGAATAGCCAAGGAAGACAGTGGTGCATATGCCATGACCACGAGTAGCATGACAATAGAGGTGATGGCAGTGACCAAGGCATTCAAATGGTTAGAGTCACAAGACTACATCCACGCATGTATACTGAGTGATTCGATGAGCATAATAAAAAAAGTGGAGGCGGGCTTTGTACGCATGCAATGGGTAGAGTCGTTGCAGAAATCCAAAATACGTAAGGTCACCTTTGTCTATGTCCCTGGACATGCGGGAGTACGGGGAAATGAGAGAGCGGACAGGTTGGCTAGCTGCGCTGTCGTTGAGGACGGGCAATCGATGGATCGGGCGGACATCATCAATGCCCTTCAAGATGTTGGAAGAGCACAGGACTTCGACAAACACAGATCAACGTTACTTCTTCGGATGATGGAAATGGGAGTTAAGATGGGCACGGCCAGAAATGAGAAACTTGGTGGCCGTGTAAGAAGACTTATCAACCAACATAGAACTGGAGTCGTCAGTCGCTGGACACTGAGGGAATTGCTGAGGAGGGGATCTGAGCACCTATGGACATGTTCGGAGTGCAATGATGATGACCCGCAAATAACTCAATAACTCAAAGGCAACTATTCTACAGATAAAGATTGGAATACTTGAGTACATGTGGATCCTAACTCAAAGGCAACAATTCTACAGATAAAGATTGGGATACTTGAGTACATGTGGATCCTAACTCAAAGGTAACAATTTTACAGATAAAGATTGGGATACTTAAGTGAGTACATGTAGGTCCTAACTCAAAGGCAACAATTCTACAGATAAAGATTGGGATACTTGAGTACATGTGGGTCCTCACTTCACGCTCAGCAGGCAGAATAGCCAAGGAAGACAGTGGTGCATACGCCATGACCACGAGTAGCATGACAATAGAGGTGATGGCAGTGACCAAGGCATTCAAATGGTTAGAGTCACAAGACTACATCCACGCATGTATACTGAGTGATTCGATGAGCATAATAAAAAAAGTGGAGGCGGGCTTTGTACGCATGCAATGGGTAGAGTCGTTGCAGAAATCCAAAATACGTAAGGTCACCTTTGTCTATGTCCCTGGACATGCGGGAGTACGGGGAAATGAGAGAGCGGACAGGTTGGCTAGCTGCGCTGTCGTTGAGGACGGGCAATCGATGGATCGGGCGGACATCATCAATGCCCTTCAAGATGTTGGAAGAGCACAGGACTTCGACAAACACAGATCAACGTTACTTCTTCGGATGATGGAAATGGGAGTTAAGATGGGCACGGCCAGAAATGAGAAACTTGGTGGCCGTGTAAGAAGACTTATCAACCAACATAGAACTGGAGTCGTCAGTCGCTGGACACTGAGGGAATTGCTGAGGAGGGGATCTGAGCACCTATGGACATGTTCGGAGTGCAATGATGATGACCCGCAAATAACTCAATAACTCAAAGGCAACTATTCTACAGATAAAGATTGGAATACTTGAGTACATGTGGATCCTAACTCAAAGGCAACAATTCTACAGATAAAGATTGGGATACTTGAGTACATGTAGGTCCTAACTCAAAGGCAACAATTTTACAGATAAAAGTCTGGCATCACTTTTATTCTCAAATCTGCAAGATCTTGATGAGTTCACTTACCAATGCAATTGCTATTCCCAGAAATACTACGGTGGTAGCAGGTAACAAAATGAACAACAACACAACATGGCTGTCAGCATTGTCATGTGGACGACTTGTAGAGATCGTCTCATTGGAGACTGTTATGTCAGTGACTGTAGAATCAAATGATGACATCTCCTTCAATTATCAATATTCTGCTTGCTAAGGGTGCTCCAACTCCAAAACATGATTTTCATTTTTAGTTTAGACCAAATCAAAGCTACAAAAGTATCTCATTTACTCGATGTCTTTTACTACTGTTAGGGGCTGACTTGTACTCAAAGATTCTGGTCCACAATGTCTTTTATTAGAATGATTTATGTAGGAAAGTTTTTGCTCTGGTGAGCCATTTTTCTAAACTTGACATGAAGTTCTTGTTGAAGCAGACCTGAGAAGGCTGGAGTGAAAGTTGTTTCAAAAGTGAGCCATTACTGTATACTACACGCTACAGCTAATACTGTGACTACTCTAGTCTAGAAGATAACAGTTAAAGTGTATGTGAATGTATGTTTGTAGTTAAAGTGTGTGTGAATGTATATATGTAGTTAAAGTGTGTGTGAATATATGTTTGTGGTTAAAGTGTGTGTGAATGTATGTTTGTAGCTAAAGTGTGTGTGAATGTATGTTTGTAGTTAAAGTTTATGTTAATGTATGTTTGTAGTTAAGTGTGTGTGAATGTATGTTTGTAGTTAAATGTGCGTGAATGTATGGTTGTAGTTAAAGTGTGTGTGAAAGTATGTTTGTAGTTAAAGTGTATGGTAATGTATATATGATAGTTAAAGTGTGTGTGAATGTATGTTTGTAGTTAAAAGTCTCACAATTGTGACTTTCACTGTCAGAACTCAATGGCATCGACTTTGTTAGACTCGCTATGTTACAGTTGAGTAGTCTGACAGAGACTAGAGCGGAGAGTTCGTACTGTAGGGCTGTGTTGTGTAGTCAGTGGTGCCACACACACACTCAGGCACAGTTGAAGTTGAAGTATTATTGTTGAGTGTAGTTAAGTGTGAAGAAAGTGGTCACTAGTGTACTTGTAGTATACTATAAGTTACTCAACTTGAGTACTGCACTTATATTATAACTTACTGTGTATCTCAGTACTTGACGATGTTGTACTTTACTAATTACTGTGCTACTATCAGTATCAGATTATAGTTATTATATTTATAAATTTATAATATACTAAGTCTATTATACTATAGCTTGTTTCATAAGTCGTGCCAACTTTTAAAATCAATATCTTTTAAACCGCTTTTTGTAATTTTTTCAAAATTTGCATGTAAAGTTATCATGATTAGAACCCAACAGGGAATTAATTTCATTAAAAACAAACATTTGGTTATTATTATTGCTTATTTGATTTATATAAATTTATAACGACCCATTGATGTAGTCAAAACTTAGTGTTTACAGTATTTAAGTTAAAAATAGCGATTACAAATCTATACACGGTCAAATTTACGATTTTGCACGCTTTAAACGTGAGCTGTCTGACACAATTAGACACTTTTAGAAAACACGAGGCCTTGTGTGTTCCATTTCCGTTCATCCATAGGTGTAGACGTGGAACGCTAACATTTATCATGAGTCTTAACATGAAATTCTGCAGTTTACAAAACATCGCAATAAAAATGTATGACTATTTTTGCAAAGAGGCTAAACGAGGAAGATTATTTCATTCTTTAGAAAACTCTGAGAATAGGACAAGACACATTTTGGATTTATCTAAACGGTCATTTAATCGCTGGATTCAAGCACGTGACCGTCAATGTTCCAAATATACAAAATCACAAGGAAGAGCAAAAATGTTGGATAGTTTCGACAGTGAACTTATTAGAAGTGAAATTCGCAAAATGTTGGGTATGAATGAAACTGTTACAATAAGAAAATTAAAAGTATCGCTGAAAAAGAACAACAGTATTGAAATATCAAAGTCTACATTATAGAGGAATGTGGGAGCTGCAGGCTTTACATTCAGAAATTATTCCAATGGACGAAACATCATCTGTGAGAAGCCACATATAGTAGTCATGAGAAGCAAGTACTTACGTGAAGTAAAAGAGGTGCGCAAGCAAGGTTATGATATTGTGTACTTGGATGAAACATGGATCAATGCTCACCACACTAACCAAAGGGAATAGCAGTCATCAGATGGAAAGATTAAGAGATTAATACCTAGCAGCAAAGGACAGCGCTTGATAATTGCTCATGCAGGTAGTCGACAACATGGACTAATACAGAATGCAGAGCTAATTTTTCTTTCAAAATCCATAGACAATCGGGATTATCACTCTGAGATGAATGGTCACATATTTAGACATTGGATTGAAAATTCTGTTCTCCCATCACTAGATCGACCATCTTGCCTAATAATGGACAATGCAGCGTACCACAACATTGTTGCACTTGAAGATAAAGTCCCGACGTCATCCAGTACAAAAAATGCTATTAAGATATGGCTCACAAAGGAGCACATACAATTTAATAACACGTACTTAAAAACCTGAATTACTATCTCTAGTAAAGCAAGAACAGAGGACAAAGATTTTTCAAATAGATAAGATTATCCAAGAGCACGGTCATATAAGTTTGAGGCTGCCACCTTACCATGCTCATTTAAATCCAATAGCACTAATCTAGGCAAAATTAAAAGGACAAGTGGCAGATGAAAATACAACATTCAAAATATGCGATGTAAAGACTCTTGCTAATCTCGCTTTATTAAATATAGACAAAGATTATTGGGCTAAATGTGAAGACCACGTCTTAAAACAGGAAGAGGAATATTGGAAAAATGATGGTTTGTGGAATGTTCAACCCCAAACAGTTATTAATCTTTTAGACTCGTCTGATTCAGAATGAAAGTATATAGCCCCCACAATGTTGGCCCCTATATTACCTTAAATTATTTCAACAAACGGTCCTTTTCAGGACCACACAACTATGAAAATTGGACATACAGCTTGATATTATCGTCCGTCCTCGAACTGAGCAGACAATAATTATCCTGGTGTTTTGTTTTACCCAGTTATTTCCCCATTACGGCCACGCCTTTACCTAGTGAAATTAATCGTAGACCAGCAACTACGGTAATTTCTATTCTTTAGGGCTTCACAATTTACAATTTTGACAAACATCAAAGAAATATCGCCGCTTTAAGAAAACTGCAGCTGCAAGATATTTGTTAAATATACATTTAAAGGGTCTTTTGCATTCTAATAACATTTGGAAAATTTCAAAAGTATTTAACAAACGGTTAGAGAGTAATAGTGTTTTGAAGTTGGGCATATGTTTTGAAACGAGCTATAGTAGTAGTATCACCTCAGTGGCTCAAATCAAAACTAACTTACTGAACTCAAGTCGTGACTGTATCGATGCAAAGTTAACATAATTACATATAAAAAGTAAAGTAAACAGATTATATTCTAACAATATTTTGAAAATACAGCTATTTGTGATAGAAAATTAATCATTAACTTCACGCAATACAATCATATAAAGTTGAATAAATGCTGATCTCGAGGTCCACACTCGCTCATTAAATCATCACCACCATGTTGTTTACGCGGTTAGTTAAAAACATAAATGGTGAAATGCAAAGGTTTAATTTTAACAAAATTAGCAGAGTTGCGGTTTTACAGAAGAATAGTACGAGCTCTGATAAAAGCTAAAAATAAATAACAAAAAATATGCTAACAGAGTGTCATGAGCAGAAAAATTAGCACAAACATAAGAAAATATATTTTTTTCTGTAGCATCTTTTTTCATGTAGCATTTTGTCTATATCCCCTTTCACAAACAAAATACTTCAATAAGGACAAGCTTTTAGAGCCGCGATAGCTCAGTTGTTAGTGAACTGGACTACAAAGGACAAGAGGTAGGGTTCGATCCCAACCTCCGGTTCACCCAGCCTTTAATGGGCACCGGATTTTTTTTCTGGGAAAGTAAAGCGGCACAGGCGTAATACCGACCACATTACCCCAAAAATCATGTGCCGAAGGTCTGTAAAATGTATGGTCACTAACACCATATTCCCTATACGCCACTTGGCGTGACGGGGGCTCTTTGCTTTTTTTTTATGGACAAGTTTTAACTCCAGGTACTACTACTAGCCTGCTCAGCTCCTGCTCTAGAATAAGGCAATTTGTTATTCAAAGTTTTAGTGACAACATCGGCTGTGGAGAAGGGTGATGTGAGCACTATGGAGAAGCTCGATGTGCACCCCTTCGGGATCGGCTCCTCAAACTGGCGGTGCACCCCTTCCTCGTTAGATTGATCGCCGCGGCACTGTTTCAGAGGAAGGTGAAACTCAGATGTGGGAGTTGGTCATCCGAGCCAACATCCATTTGTCCAAGGCTGCCACAAGGCTCACCATTATCACCAGTTCTATTTAACGTGTACACAAGAACGATCACGGAACAACAACTGGATGGGAGGGGAAGAACTATGAGTTTTGCTGATGATATTCTGGTATATCAACAGGGAAGAGACAGATGGGGAATCGCCTCCACAATGCAAGACGAATTCGATCGCAGTTCTTCCTGGTGTGGGATTTCAGGTACCTTGTTTAATCCTAATAAATCATCAGTTTCATGGTTCCCCCTTAACAATCATATCGTTAATACGGACACACCGGTAGTTTTATCTCTTTACGGAATTTGCACAGTGTTTTGTTCGTCTTAGGCTGCTTTTACTAGAGTATTCAGAAATCGAAAGGGAGCGAAATTGTGTGTACGACATTTTTTGTGTGCTACGTCATCGTAATGGTTCATCGTACATCCCTAGACTCTAGACCGGCCGTACGCTAATCTTACAGTCTGTTGTTTGATGTGTGACGGGGATAATCTGACGACTAACTGTGTGTCTATATGTTCGGAATTGGAATCAACAACGATGGCTTAACATCATCAAGCGATCTACATTTTTTTTTAAATATGACGATCGTCATTTTCAAGAGGACGTGAACTCCCGGTATTTGGTGGATAGGCGGCGGGAACAATTGATGGCTATGCATGAAAAGTGTTCCTTGTTGCAGTTTCCTTATATTCCAAGTCTGGCTTGTTGCATGAGCTACTGAGTTAAGTGCTCTGTGCACACCGTGAGCTGTGTGTCTCATCCGTTTTGATCATGTTTCGATATTCCAATTGCTTTCGATGAATGATGATATCGTATGACAGGGAACAGTTGGCTGTGTTCACTTTCTGCGCGGTTTCGCCTATGTCTTTTGGCGTGTGTTTGACTGCTATGATGGGGACTACAGTTTCCTTTGTTTGTTTGGGAGATGAGATTCGGATGAATACGCTGGCACGGGCGGTTGAGCTATTATGGATTTTGATTTGTTTGCAGTTATACCAGGGCCTTCCATAACCAAATAACCAACATAACACTGATAGTACGAATGGGAGCTGATGAGGTGACCAGGGACAAGTTGATGACATACCTCGGAGTTAAGTTTGATCGCAGCTTGTGTTTTCGGGACCACGTCGACCATGTGATAACAAAATCCTGCAAAGGATTAGCAGCCTTGAAGGTCATGGCAGCTGCCAACATCGAGCAGAGGCATCTTACTCTTCTGTTCCCGGGATTAGTCCTCACACTAATCGAGTATGCCCTGGCAATTCTTACTGTCAGTACGACTCAAATTGATAGACTGAAAAAAATACAGAATGAAGTCATGCGCATTATCTTGGGATGTACAAGGGACACTCCCTGTGTAGCAATGATGTATCTTCTTGATTTTCCAACTATGGATGACAGAATCAAGATCTGGAGAACACGAGAATACCTGAAGATTAGTACAGATACAGAGCATCCATTGCACTACGTGCTCAACAAAGGGAAAGGTGCCAGGCTAAAAAGAGGCAAATCATGGGTGGGCCGAGCAGAAGATGTCATCAAACAGGTCTGTGAGCTTACCAATATCAACGTTGGTGAGGAGTGGATACCGTTGCCTACGTCATTCAAGGGGACTTTCTCGTGTATTGTCACACTCGACAGGAAAAGTAGGGAACAGAACTCGGTCGTGGTTAATGCGGAGTTCAATGGTCTCATCTGGGATAACACTGATGAGGAATATGCAGTCATCTATACAGACGGATTCATAATACTGCACCAAAGGAGTGCATGGGCATTTACAACATGCTTGGCGGGCAGAATAGTCAAAGAAGACAGTGGTGCATACGTTATGACCACGAGTAGCATGACGATGGAGTTGGTGGCAGTGACCAGGCATTCATTTGGTTAGAGTCACAAGACTATACCCACGCCTGCATACGTGATTCGATGAGCATGATAAGGAAAGTGGAGGCAGACTCTGTATACAGGCAATGGATAGAGTCATTGCAGAAGTAAAAAAAATACGTATGGTCACCTTTGTCTACGTCCCTGGACATATGGGAGTATGGGAACTATAATATAGCTGCGATGTCGTCGAAGATGGTCAATCAATAGATCAGGCGGACATTATCAATGCCCTCCGTGTCGTGGGAAGAGCACAGGACTTCGACAAACACAGATCCACGTCAAATCTTATGACAATGGAGATGGGAGTTAAGATGGGCACAGCCAGAAATGAGAAACTTAGTGGGCGTGTAAGAAGACTTATCAACCAACATAGAACTGGAGTTGTCAGTCGCTGGACACTGCGGGACTTGCTTAGGAGGGGATCTGAGCACCTATGGACATGTTCGGAGTGCAATGATGATGACCCGTAAATAACTCAATAACTCGATGTGCAATGATCTGTCTACTATCATCATAATCAAGTACCATGCATTCTGATGTAGATGATCATGTCTCTCCACAATTTTCGATCTCAACAGTTATTTATCATTTCTGTTGTTGACCTTTTACCAAAAATTCTCTTAAACTGACTGGTATCATTTCTCCTCTGTCTACTAAGCATTAATGAGAGTATCGATAGAGATCGTTGTTGTAGTGTCCAGTCATGTAGGTCGAACTTTTGACTAGGACTTCGACAACCATGAGTCCACGTCACTCCTTCGGATAAAAGAGACGGGAGTTAAGATGGGCACAGCCAGAAACGAGAAATGTAGTGGGCATGTAAGAAGACTTATCAACCAACACAGAACTGGAGTCGTCAGTCGCTGGACAGTGTGGGGCTAGCTAAGAAGGAGATTTGAGCACCTATGGACATGTTCGGAGTGCAATGATGATGACCAGCTAATAACTCAATAAATAACTATTGACTATAAGAGACCTATTTTAAAAAAAAAAACATTTGAAATGTTACACCAATATTGTATTGACTTAACACGCCAAAAATGTTTAGGACAGAGTTGTATAAAAACGTTTGCACGTTTTTAGCCAGGGGATAGCATGATTAGACTGAACTGTGGTCAATAAGCCGGACCGCGCTCCCCATTTAAGGAAGCTGCGATGAGCTTCGGCTAATATGGAAGAGAGGTTTGCTTCTGGAGAGATCTATGGAGATCACTGCTTATTGAAGAGATTTATGGAGATCACTGCTTATTGAAGAGATTTATGGAGATCACTGCTTATTGAAGAGATTTATGGAGATCACTGCTTATTGAAGAGATTTATGGAGATCACTGCTTATTGGAGAGATTTATGGAGATCACTGCTTATTTGAGATACCAGGGCGAGAAGTAGACAGGGAATCATAGGAAAAAGAGGTATGTATTACAGCACTCAGAAAAAATAAATAAACAACAACAACAGAAAAGAACAACATGTGGTCCGAAGCAGGATGGATCCCGTACTCCCTGGCACTGCGCCTTGCCATGAGAAGCCGAACGCTTGGGAACACTGCCACTCAGCTAACCTAACAAAAAATAGCTATAATGGACAATGTCTTTCGCGCAGGTATTCTCACGATTATAGCATAGGGTTACGATCACATCTCGGAAATAAATTGTATTTCTGTATTTTCATATTAAGGCAAGTATCTCCCAGTAGGGCTGAATACTTGTGTTGCAGACAAACATTTATAGGACGAAACTGTACGAATAGTAGTTTCCAGTGGTTTTATACTGGAGACAAATAATAATAAATGAATATTATTATAGAGGGAAACTTCCGAGGCGATAATCAGCGAATCATAGGAGGAAGAGGTATATAATACAGAACTCAGAAAAAAAAGACAAATAAACAACAACAGAGAAGTAGACAGACTCCTTAGTAGAAAGAGTTACTGGCTCTGCACAAAAGTAATGCTACCATGTGTGTATGTGAATGTTTGTTGTCTGATATAGCTGTGCTGGCTTACTGACGGAATCGTACCACCGGAAGTTAACAATAGTAGTAGTAGTTAGTCGAAGGTCCCGGTAACACTGCAAAGGAATTAAAATCCATAATTGCTCAAGCACTCGTGCCAGTGGAATCATCAGAATTAACACATCATCTCATTGAAGGATCCGAACAAAGAAAGGCAGCTGCAGTCTCAATCATAACAGCCACATCACACGCCAAAAGATATAAGACGCAACCGCACCGAAAGTGAACGCAACCGAACTGTCCTTTGTCATACGATAGCATCATTCATTGTCAACAATCGGAATATCGAAACATGATCCGGGTGAAAAACAGCTCACGGTGTGCACAGAGCACTAAACTCAGTAGCTCCGGAAGCAAGCCGGACTTGGTATAGGAAACTGCAACAAGGAACACTTTTCAGACTGTACCTTAACGGTTCCTGTTGCCTATCCGCCATATTTACCGGACGTCTATATTATCGCAAGTTAACAATAATATCGACAACCACCGAGATATAGTTTGATAGATTCACAGACGGCCATAGCCAGTATTGCTGTGTAATGAGAGGCATTTATGTGCCAGTGAGACATTGAACTAGGCGAGTCCCTGATGTCTAACTAGATAGCTGTCATTACATTTGTGACCGTTATCAAGAATCAAGACTCTGTCTTCAAGTCATCACGTGACATGTTGAGCGCGTTGTTCTGGATATTTGAAGCTGCAGGTTTTTTTTTCTCCTGTTGTCTTGTTATAACGCTGTTGTCATAGAGGGGCGAATACAAGATTAATTATGATTTCAGTTATAACACGATCTTTTTCTTCAATCAAGCAAACTCCATTAGACCACTATTTCGACAATAGACAGATCACGGACAGGGTCTTTCTTTCCATCCACATTCTTAGACACTATCTCTACTTCCTCTCAGTCTACGTCCAATGTTCTTGACTCAGGGTATACGTGACTTTTCTTCGTGTATGTGGGGGAGCAGAAGCGTCTGCGATCGCAATAGCAGGGTAGGCGCACCATCAGCTGACCAAGACCTAGCAGTTCTACCTCCTCGTGGTCTCCCCTGGTAACAGTCTGCGTCAAAAAAGACTGGCCAACAGAAGCTAGGATCGCCGTGTTCCCTGTAGTGGTGGCTCTTACTGATATAGAGGACCCAGTATCTCTGGGCTGGACTAGTAGTTTCCCAGTATAGCCTGATATAGACCAACCCCAACTTCTCCAGTAGAGCCGGGAATGTCAAGAAAGCCATTACGACCCGCCACATCAAATGAGTCAAAGGGCAACCTGCCCGCAGCAACTCGTGGCAATCCGTCAACAACTACTTCGTGTATGTCTGGACATTCCAAGGTTTCTTTTTCTCTGTGGATTCCATGACAGTTCATGTCTTCTTATGCAGGCATAAGGTCTTTTTGGTGTACGTCCATTTCCAATTTATAATCTGCTTAAGTTGTCCTTGTCCGGATGTCTTCAATTCTGATCCTGCCGCACCATCTTCCTCAAACTGTTCTGTACAAATGTATGCAACTTTTGATTGCTTGTGCTACTCAACATAGAACTAACCCTTGTACCACGTGTCTGTCATAGTTGAGACATACAATCTTTGAGGATTTCACACTTTTACCACGTGTCTGTCATAGTCTACACATACAATCTTTGAGGATGTCACCCTTGTACCACGTGTCTGTCGTAGTTTACACATACAATCTTTGAGGATGTTGCCCTTGTACTATCTGTTTCTGCCATACCTAACACACGCAATCGTCGAGTAGGTCGCCAGTGTACTACTTGTCTGAATGCACATACAATCATTGATTTCGCCCTTGTACCACCTGTCTACCCACACACACATACATGTATATATAGTATACACATATTTTTGTCATCTGAAATGTTTTGTTTAATTAGGATCTTCTTGGTTCTCAGTTAACAAAAGGCAACAGCATATGTCAATGAAAGTCTGAAGAACTCTTTTGCAAATATATTATTTTATTAATAATCTTTTACTGATATATTTCACATATATTATGTAAATGAAATAGTTTGTAAAATGTAGAGAATATATTTCAGAATTGGAAATGCATTCAAGACTTTGAATCAAGATAACAAATGATACATTTGATAATTCTTGATCAAAGGTTAAGGTGGGTACACTTTTGTTGTTCAATCAACTTCAGTATAGCTTAAATAGTGCTATTCATGTGTTATTTGAAATCTGATCATCAAAAGTCTAATACTAAAGCACAAATGGTTATATGTGATCACATTTCCAGAAAAGACAATACCAAAAGTCTGGTATGACAATTTGCAAAAGGAAGAAGGCATCTAGAAATGAAACCTCAAGAGCATAATGTCTGAAGAACTATGCCTAAATGGGACAGGAAATATAACTATACATCTAGATGTACGCAATACATCTAATGGTGTGCAAGAAACCCTGCATCATTATAATGTTGACTGGTCACCCTACCTCAAGTGGACCACCCAGAAAGATTGGACCTACATATTTTGACTCCCATGCAACAAGCGCACTGATCTGCTCACAATCCGTGCTAGAGTGGTCCAGTTGAAAATAATCTCTGAAGAAGAAACAGCCAGCGGTGTACACAATAGATGGAGTTGCTAACAGCTGCCATGTTTCAGCCCCAAGAATGAGACACAAAAATAGGACATCAGATACAGCCCAGACAAGCTAACTTAGAGTTTGACATAAGCTTTTGTTTCATTCCCAGGAGAGGAGAAAATGGACAAGTCGAAATGTGTTTAGAGAAGACAAATGGAAACAAAATAAGATGAGGGAGGGTATCAAGTAATTTTATGAGAACAGCACCAAAAATGACAGCTGAATATATATTGTCTGACTTTGAAATATCCCCACAAATATTGTCTGACTTTGAAATATCCCCATAAATATTGTCTGACTTTGAAATATCCTCATAAATATTGTCTGATTTTGAAATATTCCCACAAATATTGTCTGATGATAGAAAGAAAACCAGTCTACACATTTCTTGAGGGTAAAAGAATAAAAATGCTGCAACATGAGAAGATTAAAAATGGTTTAGCTTCACAAGTTACACTACTACTGTTGTGTGCCATACTACAACAGTGACAATAAAACACAAACAGTACTGGGGGAGGTGTAACTATTTCATGCTACAGGGACATGAACATTCAAAGCAATAAAAGGAAGGTCCCATAACTATCATTGAGATGTCAAGCTGAAGAAAGATTCTTCCCCTTCTCAGTGAGCCAGGTACCATTTGATGAAAAAAAATCCAAATTTATAGTTGATTTCTTCTCTTCTTATCCTTGGCTAAACTGTCTACAGACTGGCAAAACAGTCAGCGACCAACATGCTTTATAGTATTCTTACAGGGCAGCAACAAAATCTCATCACCGTGCTTGGTTTCTCTGTATTCTTACAGGGCAGCAACAAAATCTCATCACCGTGCTTGGTTTCTCTGTAGGATGTTTCAAGATTAGTACATATCTGCCAGGTTATTTTTATTTGATTGCTCTGTCATGAGAGCTCCATGCATGATAGTTTGTATGAAGCTTTCTGAATCTCTGACAGTTTCTCTAACAACTCTATGCATAACAACCTTTATGAAGCTTTCTGAGTCTCTGACAGTTTCTCTAACAACTCTATGCATAACAACCTTTATGAAGCTTTCTGAATCTCTGACAGTTTCTCTAACAACTCTATGTATAACAATCTTTATGAAGCTTTCTGAGTCTCTGACAGTTTCTCTAACAACTCTATGTATAACAACCTTTATGAAGCTTTCTGAATCTCTGACAGTTTCTCTAACAACGCTATGCATAACAACCTTTATGAAGCTTTCTGAATCTCTGACAGTTTCTCTAACAACTCTATGCATAACAACCTTTATGAAGCTTTCTGAGTCTCTGACAGTTTCTCTAACAACTCTATGCATAACAACCTTTATGAAACTTTCTGAACCTCTGTTATTCAAGTATGGTGGACTCAGTCCAGTGTAGAATCAACAAGTTTTATTTATATTGGTGGTTCAATAACAACTCTGTCACCTCATGAGACCTTTATTCTATGGTTGTAGAGAAACTCCAGAAATGGGACAAATGTTGTAATAGTCATTTAAAAAAAAAATCTCTCTGAAGATGTAGCCTCTTCAGCTCTATTGTCTCCTCACAACAACATGCACTTCCTTATGGCTGCACCAGTTCAACAGTTCATAGTTTTGTTTTGTTAATGCTCTCAGTGGTTGTCAACATCAGATATGGCTCATGTTTATGGTTCCTAGTTTTGTTTTGTTAATGCTCTCAGTGGTTGTCAACATCAGATATGGCTCATGTTTATGGTTCCTGGTTTTGTTTTGTTAATGCTCTTAGTGGTTGTCAACATCAAATATGGCTCCACTGTTAATCAAGTAATATGATGACCATAGCTTTTAGATTATCTTTATTATTTTTTATTCGTTTGTGTTGTTCTCATTTTCTGAGAAACGCCGAAACATCCGCATTCTGTTGTGTTCCTTTTTTGTAAAGCCCATACTTTGTTGAGTGTACATTACACCCCACTACTTGCTCCTAATATCATGACCTTTCAATTTATTTAATAATTAATGCTCTATATCCAAGATGTTTTCACCTACTGCAATACTGAAACAACAACTATAATGCAGGCTGTAAATAATGAAATCTTCAAAACAACATAATGCAAACATTAATCATATATACATAATGGTAAAAATAATCATAAAAACAGAAGTTTCCACACAAGCACAATAACCTCAAACAAATTTCAAGTACTGACGTTAACAATACAACAAGAACACAGAGTATCCAGGTAAATGATGCTTACTTAAGTGGAAAGAACAAATAATAAATGTTTAGGCTGAACACACCTTTAAAAGAAAGAATGATGTATCACCTTTTCAACAGCCTAAGGATAGGAACCTCTGATGAATGTGACTGTGGTAGAGGTAAAATGACTGCTGAACATCTGCTACAATCATGCCCAACATATGATGAAGTCATCATCATAACTGGACAAGGTGTCACCAATTCATTTTAGAGCAAACATTGTGGCAGTGACATTTGTTATATTTTTGAAGTATAAAAAATAGAATTTCTAATCTTGAAACCAAATGTATTTTAGTACACGATCCTTCTAGAAAGCTCTTTAATCATGTGGCTGGAGGATGCATTGTTGGTGTGATTTGAAACGAAGAATCTGAGTAATAAGCCTTGAGTTTGTCATATGTTTTGCTACTTTAGAAATAAAAATGAGCACCTCTTCAATAAATGGTCACAACAGTGTTATTTGTGATTTAATTGTGATGGAATTCACTTGAATTATATAAATATGGAAATATTATATTTTGGTGTTATGTACAATTTATGCATGGGTGATTTTTCTTTCATTCCAGAAAATTTTATTTCCTACATTTTTTATACAGATGTACAATTGTAAACGCACAAAGCAGCCATCCCTGAATATTTTGTTATGCATGACCAAGCAATGACAAATAACAGAGATACTATTAAATTTGTGTAAATGTCATTAGCCACGATAGTTCAGTGGTTAGTGAACTGGACTGCAAAGAACAAGAGGTAGGGTTTGACCCAACCAACGGCTTCAGGTTCACCCAGCCTTAAATGGGTACCAGATTTTTTTCTGGGAAAGTAAAGTGGCATGTGCGTAATACCAACCACATTACCCCAAAAATCATGTGCTGAAGGTCTGTAAAATTTATGGCACTAACACCATATTCCCTATACGCCACTTGGCGTGATGGAGGTACTTTACTTTTTTTTTTTTTTAATAAACGTCATCATGTAAAAATGAGTGTTGGAAACCAGCCCTGCTTTCCTCCAGTCAAAGGGTCAAACTGAACAATGCTTTCTTTGAACTTATAAGATAAAAGTGTATAACTACTGCTGGGTAGCAAAGATCTGAAAAGACATGCATGTATATCTATCTATTGACCTTTTGAGTCATAGCCATCCCACAGGGCATAGACCCAGATACTCTTTCTCTTATCTAAATTTTCATTCTAGCAGTTTTCAATCCTTGTAAAAATCTGTTATCAAATCTCGCCATTTGTCTCTGTTCTGTGCAAGCAACTCTATCTCACTGAGAGAGCTGATTCCTCAATGTATACACATATATGTATATATAAGAATCAAATATAGAGCCTCTGTTCTTGTCTAATGCATGACCTTCTGCTCTCCAAGTGCCTTGCTACAGATCAAGGGTAATCACTTCACTTTTGTTTTGGAGTTCACTGGAGGATTTGTTTGAACCTTGGTGTTCTAAATCGAAAGCTAGCAGACTATGAACTCCCCTCTCAAGAATGGGAGAGAGTAAATAGTTTAGTCCAGAATGGGAGAGAGTAAATAGTTTAGTCCAGAATGGGAGAGAGTAAATAGTTTAGTCTAGAATGGGAGAGTAAATTGTTTAGTCTAGAATGGGAGAGTAAATAGTTTAATCATAAATGGGAGACAGTAAATAGTTTAGTTTAGAATGGGAGAGAGTAAATAGTTTAGTCATAAATGGGAGACAGTAAATAGTTTAATCATAAATGGGAGACAGTAAATAGTTTAGTTTAGAATGGGAGAGTAAATAGTTTAATCATAAATGGGAGACAGTAAATAGTTTAGTTTAGAATGGGAGAGAGTAAATAGTTTAGTTTAGAATGGGAGAGAGTAAATAGTTTAGTTTAGAATGGGAGAGAGTAAATGAGCCAGACATACATGAAACAATAAACAAGAATTGATATGCAATGGTTTGATGGATGGATATCAAATTGGTCCAGTGTCGGACCAGAAGGAATACACCTTGTGCATGACTATAAAAGAATAGTCAGCTCTTCTTTAATGTTTCTCTCTTTCATTAAAAAAATATCTCAAAGATTTTTAATTTGACTGATAGCCAAAGCCTTATTCTTATTCTAGTAACATTTTTCTAATTCTCAATTGAGATTTGATTGAGGGAAAAAAAAACAAAAAAACTGTACTCATATCCTAATGTTCATTGTATAAAAAAGAAAGCCTGCTTGCTCTATCTTCCCTTCTATCATCATTTATATCTTACACATTACCCTATAAATGTCCAAACTCGATGTAATCCAAAACAGAAGATATAAAAAAAACAACAAATTTTTTAAAAGGATGCATTGAAAAATAACAGCTGAAAATAAAATTTAAAAAGTTGCCACTGAGAGCTTCTTCTTCGACCTTTCAGCTCCCTGTGGAGCATAGGTCTTCAACAAACACTTTCCAAGCTGTTCTGTTTCTTACCATTCTTTTAAGATTATTCAATGTTTTCACCATCATCTTCATCTCTGCTTCCATCTGTCTTCTCCAAGAATATTTTGGTCTTCCCCTTGGTCTTTTCCTTGGCATTTCAAAGAAGGGCCTGTTGTGTAATACTCTCAGTTGGCTTCCGCAGTGTGTGTCCTATCCAGTGCCATCGTCTTCACTGTATCTCTTTATCCACAGGTATTTGACTGGTGTGAAGTTTTTTTTTCGGCTTATTTTTTTCTGTACAGGATAGCCAGTCCCATGCCCAACCCTCCTTACTCACCTCTTACGTACATGCCTGGTAGGGAACAGCATAACAATACTTTACTCCCCATTCGGGCACTGGCAGCACACTGATAGCTTACAGGCTAATAAATATAGTCTCACAATGACAGATTGGATAAAACAAAATAAAACATTCAGTAATCCTAAGCATTATGTTGAGAGTATATTGAACAAACTATCGAATGAATGTTCCACTTGAACAAAGATTGTCATAAAACTGATTATTCTCACAGTATAACATTGTGATGATCATTAGTGCTCCTTTCAATGAAAACAGACTAATATACATGCTGTATTTTCAAATAAAAATGGACAATTTTAATACAAAATTTTGAAGGATTTCTCATAAATTTAAGGTAACACCAAATAAATCTTGTTAAAATATAATCACATTTCATCACTGAACACTCAGAACAAAAAGCTGATAATATGAAGAAACATGGACATTTAATAAGAAAACAATGAAGAAAAGTAAAGCCTTATTGATTTACAGAAGAATTGGAGGGACAGACAAGAAAACAAAAAATTTTTTTAAATGAAGAAATAATGATACAACACAATTCAAATAAGAGAAATGAAATTTTTAGGGCATGTAAAGAGACAAAACCTACTGAAAGTTATCTTGTACTGGAAAATATATGAGGAAAGGACAGACAAAGACTAAAGTGTACATACAATGTCAATAGATGAACAGGAGAATATGACTGTGTGCTGGCAAGAAAAGAGATGTGAAAATGTGCTTCACACTAGTCAAGCGTCAAAAAGGAGACAGCACAAGATAATGAGGAAATTAAGTCAATGTTTCAGATAATGACTGACTACCAATGTAATAGTCTTTTCTGAAATGTACCAACTATAATATGTATACTATACTAACGTTGCTGAAATGTGCCAATTATTATATGAATACTATACAAACTTTGCTGAAAAATGCAGCAAATTTCCAAGAGCACATTTAAAAAAAAAATTTGTTTCAGTATGAGCCAAGTTTAAAACTGAGCATTTTGAGTGCATCTAACATCAGATTTGATAGTTGCAATAATTACAAATGACAGTAGAAAACTACATTATTATTTACTCTGTTCACAATTGACAATCACGTAATAATTTTGCAACACTTGTTTAAACAAATATAAATATCCTTATAGAATGTAGAATGCACATTAAGATATGTTTCATGGAATGTACTCTGTTTTATTTTTGTTTCTTCTTTTCCAGAACATCTTTCAGCTGGTCTGTAAGCCAATCAACACCTTCATGCAAACCATCACCATTCAGAGCATTACTGGCACAGATATGCCATGGTTTGTCCTTGACTGTCTCCAGGCCCAAGAGATGAGAACACTTCACACTAGACACTGCATCTCTAGCATCCATCTTATTAGCAAAAAATAATATTGGAATTCTCCTATTTTTAAGCTCCTGATGCTGAAGAAGTAGGTCTAACTCATCTTTGGCGACAACCATCCGTAGTTTGTCACTACTGTCTATGACAAAAATAATGCCATCACACTCTCTGTAATAATGCTCCCACAGGTTACGGTACCGTCCCTGACCAGACATATCAAATGCTGTGAATGAAAGGGATTTGGACTTGAACTTCTCAACATTAAAGCCTATGGTTGGAACTATATCATGGTTCTTGGCATCTGGTGCTTTGAAGTGGTTGATAATGGTAGTTTTACCACTATTGTCTAAACCAACTACCATCACATTGACTTCTTTCTTTTTAACTCCAAGCCACTGTTTAAGAGAATCAAAGAATCCCATTTTTGGGAGGCAAAGCTTCAAGCTTCCGGTTTTCCCAGTCCAGTCAGAATGAATAGTTTCTGATGTAACAGTTCACTTCTAAGACTGTAAGAGTATCCTCAGATCAATAATTCAGATTTCTATGGTTTCTAAATTAAGACATCACAACATTTCTATGTAGAAGCCAGACATGAGTGCTGAGATCATTTCTCAGATTGTAATCTATAATAATAAAGCCAATGCCATGTAGTTAATATTCAGCTTAAAAGCATCACCACGGTTGTAAACAATATGTGTTTGCTTTTTTGATAGTGACTGTTCACTTGTTGCACTTGGAGCAGGAGTTTGATCATTTTTAAGAATGTCACATACTGACTCACAGAATGCAGTAGGAAAGCTTCAAAAACAAATCCAAGCTTGCTACTTGCTCTGTTAACTCTTTCACTAAGACTAACTCAACTAACTAACTGAACTCAACTCCTAGGTAACAGTAAATAGTATTATAACAATATGGAGACTATTCGGTACTTCCTACATTAAAAAGTAAATATTAAACACTTGTAACAGTACGTGTAGTGCAAGGTTTGTTTAGTAAAGCCACTACTGACAACTTACTTAGCCAAGTCAAAAAGTAAAATTGGGTAAACTCATTGAAGTTAAGTTAGTAAAGACTGGCCGTACTTGGCGTACTATAATAATAAACGAACGGCTGCAACAACTAGTAAAGTAAATAAAATTCAAATTTTAAACGTAACCACTTGTCGAATGAAAATTTAAACATTTATTTGAAGCTATGTGTAAACGAAAAAGGGCGTTTTTGAAGGTACATTAGACATAAGAAGTCACGAAGTGAACGAACGGTCACGGTGCTAGGTAGTAGGAACTAGGAAGCGAAGTTTAGTCCTACCACCTACTTCCTCGGAAACAAGCAGCAACAACAACCATATGACCGTGACTACTAGTAGTGAGAGTGACGGCCGTCCCTCGAAACAAACAAGCAGCAAGAACTATCGTGAGCACAGACTAGACTGACGGCCGTTCCCCCCAAACAAGTAGCAACAAGAACTACCGTGAGCATAACTAGAAAGGCGGCTGCCAGAGATGGCGTCGTACGTAACCATCGTCTCCACAAACTATTTCCCAGAGGGCCACACTGCTTCCTGCTGTGAAACATTGGGTTGGACACAAAATTATATATTTTATATGTAAATTCATTATCAGCACAATTAAGAAAAAAATATAAAATATATATTAATATGTTATAAAAAGAAGCCCCATATTATGTGTGATGATATTGTAGAAAAAGGTTTGAATTTTACAAACTGGATAAATAATCCAATCCGCTAATAGAATATTAATTGTAAAGATGGCATCCAAACAATTGGGGCTCTATTAGTTGCCATTAATTTATCTTTTGTTTGTTCTAAATGTCTAAAATCACAATGCACTGTTCATCTATTGTAGGAAATATGTGATAACGTGTTTGTACTTAATACTACAAATGTAAAGAATGTACAGTTACAAATGCATTGGATACAAAAATGGTATATAAAATAATGTCATTTTTGGTTCCGCCATTGATCTGTAAATTAAATTTGTTCGTTCAGATCGTGTTGGGCAGTGGTGGTGGTCCTAGCCTCAAATTATGCAATTATTTTTTATTATAAACTTTACAGAGTTCTCTATCTTATGGACTGACAACATTCTGCTCTCAAACGCCTTAAGTTGGCTGCTGAATAACAACAATATTAGTATTTAAATGATATATGTTAATTAATATAATTGCTTGTATCCATCATTCTGCCCTGTGAGTGTGAGATGATTGAGATTGGTTTTAATTTAGTTCTACAATCTTAGTTTGAAATTTGTGAAATAACTGACTAGATGATGATATTCTGGTAGTCTGCTGTTATACTATTAATATAGTGATAGACTACTGATAGATTTTAGATCATAGAGACTGATAGTAATGATATAATAAGTGTGTTAGTGATTTGTTGTATTTTTTTAGTAACCAATAATTTAAAGATAATAGATAATAATTACCTGCTTATTCAATTGGTGCTAGTACGGTCTGCAGTTCTGGTATAATTTTGTACTTACATGTCATAGTTGTCTGTACTTTCTCATGCAACTTTACAGAATCTCATTGAGTCAGCTCAACCAAGTGTGTCTTAGTCAACTCTATTCTACAACCCCTGCTGAGGTGACAACTGAATATAGAAACATTTGAATGTTTATGTGACAATTCGGATATACATCTAGTGATGTAGTTACAGCTTTATTCTGTATTGAGATGTTGGCATTTAACAAGAAGAGATACTGTAGCACCATCACTGTGACATTAATTGTTGTTAACATCTTGCCACAAGTCACACTCATTCAATGGTGTGATGGTATATGCTACAAGGATTCAATGGTGTGATGGTATATGCTACAAGGATTCAATGGTGTGATGGTATATGCTACAGGGATTCAATGGTGTGATGGTATATGCTACAAGTATTCAATGGTGTGATGGTATATGCCACAAAGTTTTACTTTTGTATAATCATTCACATTTGATTGAAGCAAAGCTTTCATTGATGATATTTGCTTGAGGGTAAGACTTTATTTTTTCACTTAGGCTATTATTATTTACCAACAGAACAATATTAAAACAGGTAAATGAATTTAAATATCTGGGAACAATGTTAACCTTAGATGGTAGATGTACAACAGAGGTGAGATGCAGAAAATGGGGAAGATACTATGCAATCCATTTTTAACAAAAGAGACAAGAAAAAGAATTCTTAAATGTTAAGTAGAGCCAGTCTTAACATATGGATGTAAATCATGGACAATAGAACAACTAACAAGAAAATCACTGGAGGCTGTAGAAATTTGATTTTACAGAAGATTGTTGAGAATACCATGGACAGCTAAGAAGAGTAATGAAAATGTTCTGAAAAAGGCCAAATCAAAAGGAGAGCTAATTTCCAATATTAGGAAGAAACAATCATAATTTTTTTGGCCATGTAATGAGAAAGAAACAGCTGGAATATATTGTAACAACTGGGGAAATTGGGGACAAATAGAGGGAAGCAAAGAGAGCTGTCACCAGACAGCTTAAGAGAATGGCCTGGCAGAAAGTCAATAACAGAAATGATAAATAACTCTCAAGATCGAAAGTTGTGGAGAGACATGATCACCTACGCCCGTAGGCACTGCACTTGATGATGATGATTATTATTTATTTTAATATTATACACCTAAGATAAGTTGAACTTAAACAAATAGGGTGTATCAACTATTTTTAGTAGTATTTATAAAAGTCGTAATATATATTATAAACACATATTTAATGTCACCACAATCCTATGGTCGTGAAGAACTAAGTATCTTTTTTGTTCCATTGCCAAATGTTGTTCTCTAACCATTTTCTTAATAAGATTGTGGAAGAGCCTGTTCATCACATATAATGTTGAGAGCAAGTGCTGACTTTGGGTAGTAGTTTTGGTGTACGCACTGTCTCAAGCCAAGGCTTGCCGAGTGATAAACAAGAAAAGAAGTTAACCGTAGAATGTATGACAGGTTATGGAATCTTCAAATCTGTAGTGGAGTGGGCTATAGACCCTGGCAACATACAGATAGAGGTGATAAAAGTGCTAGAAGATTTTGCTTTGAAATTATCACAGGCATATGAAATGATCACAGACATGAAATGTTCACAGACATATGAAATGTTCACAGACATATGAAATGATCACAGACATATGAAATGTTCACAGACATATGAAATGTTCACAGACATATGAAATGTTCACAGACATATGAAATGATCACAGACATATGAAATGTTCATAGACATGAAATGATCACAGACATATGAAATGATCACATACATATGAAATGAGCACAGGCATATGAAATGATCTAAACAACACAAGATATGTACCACATAACCTAACAACCTCAGTATCCATTGCCTTGTTTAAGTAGTCTGCTGCTGTAGTAAGTAGTCTGCTTTTGTGTTAAGTAGTCTGCTTTTGTGTTAAGTAGTCTGCTGCTGTGGTAAGTAGTCTGCTGCTGTGGTAAGTAGTCTGCTGCTGTGGTAAGTAGTCTGCTGCTGTGGTAAGTAGTCTGCTGCTGTGGTAAGTAGTCTGCTGCTGTAGTAAGTAGTCTGCTGCTGTAGTAAGTAGTCTGCTGCTGTGGTAAGTAGTCTGCTTTTGTGTTAAGTAGTCTGCTGCTGTGGTAAGTAGTCTGCTTTTGTGTTAAGTAGTCTGCTGCTGTGGTAAGTAGTCTGCTGCTGTGGTAAGTAGTCTGCTTTTGTGTTAAGTAGTCTGCTGCTGTGGTAAGTAGTCTGCTGCTGTGGTAAGTAGTCTGCTGCTGTGGTAAGTAGTCTGCTGCTGTAGTAAGTAGTCTGCTGCTGTGGTAAGTAGTCTGCTGCTGTGGTAAGTAGTCTGCTGCTGTGGTAAGTAGTCTGCTGCTGTGGTAAGTAGTCTGCTGCTGTAGTAAGTAGTCTGCTGCTGTGGTAAGTAGTCTGCTGCTGTGGTAAGTAGTCTGCTGCTGTGGTAAGTAGTCTGCTGCTGTGGTAAGTAGTCTGCTGCTGTGGTAAGTAGTCTGCTGCTGTGGTATGTAGTCTGCTGCTGTAGTAAGTAGTCTGCTGCTGTAGTAAGTAGTCTGCTGCTGTAGTAAGTAGCCTGCTGCTGTAGTAAGTAGCCTGCTGCTGTAGTAAGTAGTCTGCTGCTGTAATAAGTAGTCTGCTGCTGTAGTAAGTAGTCTGCTTTTGTGTTAAGTAGTCTGCTGCTGTAGTAAGTAGTCTGCTGCTGTGGTAAGTAGTCTGCTGTTGTGGTAAGTAGTCTGCTACTGTAGTAAGTAGTCTGCTGCTGTAGTAAGTAGTCTGCTGCTGTAATAAGTAGTCTGCTGCTGTAGTAAGTAGTCTGCTACTGTGTTGCAGGGTTTCTTTCAAACTTCTTTCTGACCTTACTACTTGTACTTTCATTTAGACACACATATATAACTCATCAATCTTTTTAGTACAAGTATAAACAAGGTCTTTATTGGTGTTACTTGACATAGCCTATCGGCGATGATGAATTGTCAAATAACGTTTGTGTGTGGCAGTTTCGTATTCATAAAGTTCTATCTGTGGTTATCTATCTATCTTGTTGACCGTATACTCCGTATAGTATTCTTAAGTACATCTGCATGTCTCTTTCTGATAGTGCTGAGGAACTAGTATCTGAATGTGCTCAGTCTGGCCGAGTGTGGCCGAATTGTCTCGAGTCTGGCTGAGTGTAGCTGAGTCTGCCCGAGTGTAGCTAAATGTCTCTCTAGCTACTGCTCCTCGCCCCAAAAGCATTCTGCGCCTCTCCTCTCCTAATCTCCCTAGTTCCCAGGGTCTCGGGGTTTAAGTCCCAGGTGACCACACCCCCCCGACCACTGATACGGCCTAACCTACGTCTCCTGACCGTCACTATCTCTCTAGCTCCGCCTTTTTTAATTATCTCTAAAGTCTTATTACTTTAGGAGTCCTGTCGAACCTGTCCATCTTCCTAAGTCCGTCCCCTAACAACTAAAACTCGAGGCGATTTCCAATTCAGAGACTCAAAGAGTAATCACTGCTGAACGTAAAGATAACCTGGTCTTTTGATTACGCGGGGCAGTTTAGTTGTCCGCTTTCATCTCAGGTCTTCACTGGACTTCAAGGCGTCTGCCGATATAAGAGTTTCCTAGGAACCAGCGGCCGTGTCGTTGCGTTACGCAACTTTGTCGACCAGAGCAAACATCTGTCTGGCTTTAGGCTGACCACCTGTACGCATTTCACTGGTAATCTTCAAGTTGATTACGACTCAGCGACTGAGTTGGGTAGACTTAACGTCTCCTTCCTAATCCTCTGAAGAGTGTCTTTTCTACGCCGCCTAAAACTATCCTACTTCACATCGTCATCGCCTCATTCTTTTATTCTTCTGTCTATCATCATATTCTTCTATTCTTCCATTATCGCCCATGACTGAGTCACACTATAACATATATCTCCGTCAACATTTCAGTTGAATTGATATATTCATAGATCAATTTAACTCAAAATAAAAACATAGTGTGACTGCTCTCTTTCTACTTCCTTAATGGGCTAACTAATTTCCTTTTTCTCATTGTACATCAATTATTACAACAATTAGAAATACAAATTCAACATCTATAAACTGGAATCTCAAAAGAAAAATCCATCATGTATACAATCATCTTACAACATCGCTCTGCCATGCCACTTTGTTTTGCTTTGAAGCCTCTGACTAACGTGACGTCACTCTGGACCTAGCCTGAATGTAGGCCAGCTAAATTGAGGTCATCGTCTGTTTTGTCTATGTCTAACCCACATTTCTTTCCGTCTATTAATTTAAACTGGTAGGTTCTGTAATTGGTGTTTACATATACAACATTCATAACTCTACAACAATATCATGACATTCAATAAACATCTTTGCGACACAACATGTGTCTCATGTATACAAAACATTTTGTGGAGACATCAATTCTGAAATAATTAAGGCTCGATCGGCTTTCGCACTGTACTCTCTTAATTGCCTAATAAGACGTGTTTAGTCTTTCTTCGGCATCATATCTGTGCCACTTCTGAAAAAGAAACAAGACCCGTCTACTCTGTTCTCTTATTCTCCCTGAACACGTGCTCTTCTGGCACTGCTAATAAAGTTGTCTGCATAGCAATACGCTTTCTTACCGAATCTCTTAGCCACAGGCTTAATTTACTGGTCAACTCATGTCGGGTCGACAGTCTTCTTATCTGTTCCTTCTCCCCGCATATTCCTAAATTTTAGGCAATTCTCCCCGTCAACATATAATTACATTTTCATAAAATTGTATTTTAAAAAATGTGCATTTCACAACATGTTTCTCCTCAAATCATACACCCCACAGTCTTGGACAGACCGAACATTGAAGCATAGAGTAATCACAAACACATAGCAATCAAAATTATGACTTAAATTTGATACAGAATCTAGTCTGTCTAGACTTCCATTAAAATATCCACAACACACTTCATACACACATGTGTACATCTCACAATGCTGTTCCACACTTGGAATTCCTATATAACTCATAGAGTCTCTCCAACTCGGGTCACTGACTCACTCTTCTTAGTCTCCTAAGACTCTCTCCATGCATACTCTATTTCCTGTAAATTCTAAGTTCTCTTAACTTGACTCAAACTTTTTTTAAACCGATGTAAACATGGTTACCATTTTGTTTGTTTACTTCAGGTGACTCACTAACATCTTCATACATATAGTTCTGTCTCCTCATTAAGGCAACAGTACATTTACAGACTCCTACTCATCATTCAGTGCACACTGACATTATACATATAAAATTCGTCTCAAAGTTAGTAGACTCTTACACCTTATTAGTTACAACATCCACAAGTAAAATAATTACAATTCTTAATATGGATGTTTCTCGCGATTTCTTTTCTTGGCATGTTCCAGATAATCATTCATCCTTCCATTCTTTGGGCATAAAAAGGATCTGTTTTCACTCGTTCATCACACCGCCTTCTTCCTTCTTGAATTATCTTGTCTCGCTCTGGGGTTCCAAGTGGCCAGAACACCACTCCTGAACCTGAAGAACTATCAACATTAGCTTCTTGTCTCTCATAGACATCAACTGTAGCTACTTGCTTCTTTATCCTTCCTTTTGTTGCGCTACTCTTTTCTACATCTGGTCTTCGATTGACCTCTTTCTTAATCTCAGATTTCTTTCGCCTTAGAGACGCTACCTCTTCCTCTAAGTCAGACTTCTCACGTATTAGGTTCCTTACCTGGTCATCTGCTTCTGATTTCTCCTTTCTTAAACTTACAACTAAATCCTTGGACTCTTTGACTTCACCTAAAAGTTGGCTATTCTGTGCTTTCATCTCATCAACTTCTCGACTCATACATACACTGTGTCTGTCAGTCTCAGCCTTTTGTTCTTCAAGTGCTTCCAGCTCTTTAATTCTTGTTTTTAGACACTTGTTTTTGCACTCTAGCCTATCTACTGTGTCTTTCAGCTCTAACAGCATCAACTCATCTCTTTCATTTTTCTTTTCCATAATTCTTATCTCTGCATCTTTTCTTGATATCACATCTTCTAAGATGTTTGTAGCCACACAGGCGTCTCTAACTTGTTTCTTCACCTCCCTCGTTTGTGTTATCTTATCATTATGTTTAGTTTGTCCTCTAACCTCTACAGTCTGTGTTTGTGCACTGCTTACCTGTGTCACTAATACTTCTCTATCAGTACCTTCTGTTTGTGTAGCACTGTCGATCATTCTCTTCTCAGTCTCTTCTAATTCCTTCTCCTTTCTGATTAATTTGTATTGTTTCAGGCTAGACAGCCTGTTGGTCTTGATGTTTGGGCCGTTTGATTTGGACCACTTGGTCGTTCTCGCATCCACGTGCTTGGTTGCGCGCTTCTCTTTGACTCCAGAGGGATCTTGCCAACCACGCCTGGGTGTTGGGTTAACATGATGTGTCCACAAGTTTGATTTACCATTCACTTTATTCATTTCAATCCTGTCTACACTATTTATTTCATAGCTCTTACGTCCAGCAGTTTGTCTTTTGTCATTCCATCTCCACCTAGATTCCTGGGGTGCTAATCTTCTTCCGTGAAAATGCCTTGTTTCCCTTCTCACTGCATATATTTCTTTACTCAATTCACCTAGTCCTCCCTTATTTCTCCATCTAATACTCGCTTGATTAACTTCCCTAGGCTTTTCTACTATTTTTCTTTTATTAAACCATTCACTGATGGTTGGGCGTTCTTCAGGTAGGTTTAAATTCAATTTCTTCATGAACCCGATTTCTTTAATAGAGACATTAATAGCTTCATCTAGCGTCTCGGGGTTCAGCCTCGCTAAGTGTAGTTTTAGATCTGTGGATATTAGTCCATCTATAAAAGTCTCTATTAATTGTCTACCAAAATTATCTTTTTCTAAACCAGATTCCTCTGCTAGCTCTAAAAGTCTATTACTGTATGCAGTTATTGTCTCCCCTCTTTCTTGTTTAAACTTCCTCAAAAGTATGAAAGCAGTGTAGGCATCTCCTACAGCAGCATACCTAGTTTTTAATTCTATCTTGAGGGACTTCCATGTGCTTGAAGGTTCATTCTTTAGCCTTCTCTGGATGAAGTCAGATACTTCGCCTCTACTTGTTTTAAAAGCTATTAATTTCTTGTCTTCCTCATTTATAGGAAAAATGAGAGCATACTTTTCAATTTCTGCCATCCATTGTCTGAACATGGATGGGTCGCCAGAGTAATTTGAGATACTGGCACTCATTTCTTGCTGTCTAAAACTATTTTCTAAACCGGTGATGACTCTACTAATTTCTTGCAGGGTCTGCAAAGTGGGAGTCATGCCTCTCTTCGTCTTGATAATTAATTAATTAATTATAAATTAAGTATAAATTAACACACAAGTTATTTAGATCAGTCAAAGAATTTCTACTTTCTTCCACTAACACTCAAGAAAAAACTTATTTACTTCACACAACCTTGTTACAACATATCATATGCATCTCTAAAATATATAAGAAAAATCCAACTTACATGCTTCTGAAGTCCATGGAATACCTAACACACCTTTATAACATCCTAACAACTACACAATAATATACTAATTTAAAACAATAATTAACTACTTAGTCTTCTTTCAGGTTCTCAATGTGGACATCATTTTCACATTTTGTTCTCTCTGTCTATTTCACTTTTACTTCTTTCCTTACAGGAAGTTCTACTTTATGAATATGAATGTTCACTTCTACTTTGATATAGCTCGGGGAAAGATCACTGCGGGTTGGCACTTCTAGTCGCTTCTTCGGGATTTTAAGATAAACAGGGTGTAGTCTCACAAACAGGCAGCCATTCTTACGCTGGACTTCGATGTACTATTTTGGACACAGATGGCTAGGCTTGATTAACTTCTGTAGACAAGGTTCGCTGGTGTGTTGTACACAAACACATTACTAGGCTCAACTTCATGGGTACTTGCAAATTATGAGGACTGCACTCGTTGCTGGAAGTACTTCTTGGTTATACTGGAAGTACGTAGGTGGACGTCTTGGTTAATTAAGAGAAAATTCTTACTCTTTTTTTTTTTCTCTCCAGGTCCTTTCTAAAGAATAGAATCCTGCGTCATGGCAACAGAAAGTAATGGGATGTTGCAGGGTTTCTTTCAAACTTCTTTCTGACCTTACTACTTGTACTTTCATTTAGACACACATATATAACTCATCAATCTTTTTAGTACAAGTATAAACAAGGTCTTTATTGGTGTTACTTGACATAGCCTATCGGCGATGATGAATTGTCAAATAACGTTTGTGTGTGGCAGTTTCGTATTCATAAAGTTCTATCTGTGGTTATCTATCTATCTTGTTGACCGTATACTCCGTATAGTATTCTTAAGTACATCTGCATGTCTCTTTCTGATAGTGCTGAGGAACTAGTATCTGAATGTGCTCAGTCTGGCCGAGTGTGGCCGAATTGTCTCGAGTCTGGCTGAGTGTAGCTGAGTCTGCCCGAGTGTAGCTAAATGTCTCTCTAGCTACTGCTCCTCGCCCCAAAAGCATTCTGCGCCTCTCCTCTCCTAATCTCCCTAGTTCCCAGGGTCTCGGGGTTTAAGTCCCAGGTGACCACACCCCCCCGACCACTGATACGGCCTAACCTACGTCTCCTGACCGTCACTATCTCTCTAGCTCCGCCTTTTTTAATTATCTCTAAAGTCTTATTACTTTAGGAGTCCTGTCGAACCTGTCCATCTTCCTAAGTCCGTCCCCTAACAACTAAAACTCGAGGCGATTTCCAATTCAGAGACTCAAAGAGTAATCACTGCTGAACGTAAAGATAACCTGGTCTTTTGATTACGCGGGGCAGTTTAGTTGTCCGCTTTCATCTCAGGTCTTCACTGGACTTCAAGGCGTCTGCCGATATAAGAGTTTCCTAGGAACCAGCGGCCGTGTCGTTGCGTTACGCAACTTTGTCGACCAGAGCAAACATCTGTCTGGCTTTAGGCTGACCACCTGTACGCATTTCACTGGTAATCTTCAAGTTGATTACGACTCAGCGACTGAGTTGGGTAGACTTAACGTCTCCTTCCTAATCCTCTGAAGAGTGTCTTTTCTACGCCGCCTAAAACTATCCTACTTCACATCGTCATCGCCTCATTCTTTTATTCTTCTGTCTATCGTCATATTCTTCTATTCTTCCATTATCGCCCATGACTGAGTCACACTATAACAACTGTAGTAAGTAGTCTGCTACTGTAGTAAGTAGTCTGCTACTGTAGTAAGTAGCCTACTGCTGTAGTAAGTAGTCTGCTGCTGTAATAAGTAGTCTGCTGCTGTGGAATGCATTGTTTTTAGAACAGTAAGTTTGATGAGCCACATAATAAAATCTAGCTTAAAGTTATAAAGGGAAGAATCATAGAAATAAATAAACCTATTCAAAGTAAAAATCATAATAGAGTTGGAAGAACAACATATTCGATTTAGGACAAAGAAGAAAAGTTGTCTTATTTAACTTCTTTAATTTTCATTGGCTGATTATAAAGAAAATAAATAGAAAAAAAGGTGGAAAATGTCTTGCAATTTAGACCTGTGTTGTCAGTGTTATCAACTGATTTTAAATCCTACTTACTTTCTTGGAACATTGCCGTGAGATTCTTTATGAAGTGCCAGCTGAAGTAACATTTACAGACATTTTCTCCCTTGCATCTCCAGATCCATTCCTGATTTAAAGTTTCTCAAATGTACCTCCATCAAGATTTTGTTGAATTCCAAAGTTGTTTTTCACAAACATCTGATATTGTTTCCTCTTCATACCTGTTGACCAGCATGCAGTATGAATCTCCATTCTTTGAACACCAAATAATGTTCACTTTATAATTGAGTGAGTGAATTTATGCATCTTTTAGAGGCACAGGCAGTGTTGATAACTGGCACAGCAATTTTTCCTTATTACAAATTTGATGCCAATACCAATTGGTAATCATAATTAGCTGCTAGATCATCAGATACAATCATAATTAGCTACTAGATCATCAGATACAATCATAATTAGCTGCTAAATCATCAGATACAATCATAATTAGCTGCTAGATCATCAGATACAATCATAATTAGCTGCTAGATCATCAGATACAATCATAATTAGCTACTAGATCATCAGATACAATCATAATTAGCTGCTAGATCATCAGATACAATCATAATTAGCTACTAGATCATCAGATACAATCATAATTAGCTGCTAGATCATCAGATACAATCATAATTAGCTACTAGATCATCAGATACAATCATAATTAGCTACTAGATCATCAGATACAATCATAATTAGCTACTAGATCATCAGATACAATCATAATTAGCTACTAGATCATCAGATACAATCATAATTAGCTGCTAGATCATCAGATACAATCATAATTAGCTGCTAGATCATCAGATACAATCCTGGATAAGAGAACATCTGGTTATCCACATAATTGAGTTTTTATTATTTTTGTATTCAGTTGAGTACTGCTTGTTCTGGATGTTTTTGAAATTGATGCCAAAAACTGTCAGCATAAGAATGAATTATTTGTAATTTGTCATCAGATGTGTGAGAAGTATAGTCGAAGCTTGCTGCGTATATCTGTGGCTCAAATATGTCAGAATTTGGGCTGGAATTCAGCCCAGAGTTCATCTCTGGAGGTCCTGACAGATGTCCTAGAAAGATACATCTTGAAGATTGGTGGCACATGTCGCAAGTTCAGTGAACAATGTAAGTTTGTTCACATTAGTGCCCTTTTATAAAGTTATTAGTATTTCATGCTATGCATATTCACTGTAGTTTTTAATGTCTTTTAGCTACCCAACACATTCTCTTCTTCATCTGACATTTATAAATCTCATCCTGTTAGATACTGTCTTCACAACTTTTTTGTGACTTCATGTTCAGTACGTCACTTTCACTTTTTTCCAATTTTGTTTCTTTCTTTATTCTTTTTTGTAAAATAAGCATGGCTGGAAAATCAGTCATCCCAACCTTTGAGCTCTATGTTTTTATGATCTGTCCCTTCCAAAATAAGTCACTGTGTCATACATGTTAAGGGTGAATTTTACGCACAAATTTTAAGGCTCCCAATTCTTAACACAGTACACCAGTTTTTGAAATACAATCTCCTGTCACTCACTCCATGGAAGAATGGGTACCTGACCTATAGTGAAGGAGGAAAGGCATCTGGGAGAAGAGCTGCCCCAAACGATGTCCCCAAAGACTTACATTCCACTCTAAAATAGAAATAATTGTTATTGGCTATTGTTATTGGCTATGGAAGGCCTCGGTCTCACAGCAAACGAATTAAAATCCATAATTGCTCAACCGCCCGTGCCAGTGGAATCATCCGAATTACTAACTCATCTCCCAAACAAAGAAAGATAACTGTAGTCCCCATCATAGAAATAATGCTGTGGGGTAATATTATTGTTATTCTTCATTACAGGAGACTGTTTTGTTGTCACTTACACTTTCCTGGAGAAAGATGGGCCTGTAATTGCTTCTCATTTTCTGTTTTAACAATCATTTTTCCTATATTAAAAAAACACACATTTTTTGTTTGCCTATAAAACATTTGCTTATAACTCGTGCTCACATTGTTGTCATCTCAAGATGTGCAAGTGAGGAGCTCTGTCCAGAAAACTGTGGTTGCTCTAGCCAGCTCTTCAAATATTCATTGTACTTAAGCTTTATTTTTTGCTGGGGGATGTTTCTCATCTTAAAATGCAGTTATTGTGTTGTAGTTTTTTTTATTTGTTTGTATAATTGAGTTGTTGTATAAAGTATAATATAATTGAATTCATTGGTTTTATAGATGGCTAAGTTATTTGTGAAGACTTTATAACTTTTGTGCCATTTCAGATGGCCATGCAGAAGCCAACCTTAATGACCTTGGCTTGGCCTTCCAACATCTGGGCATAAGTATCTCAGAATTGGAGGATTATGTACATCATGTGGAGCCTGTACCTTTTGCCCATGAAGTAGTAGCATTTCCTGCTCCAAAGGCATCTAGTCTTGGCTTTCCAAATCCTCGCAGTCGAGAAATTTTACAACACAGAGAGGAGCATGTACCAGAATATATGCCTTATATGTTCCCAAATATGAAAGGTATCTTGTGTTATAAAGTTAGCAGGTCTGGTCTGTGTATCTCAGGATAATAGTTCCACATAAATAACATTTATCTGATCAGTTTAGACAATAAGTGAAAATACAGCACATTGTGATCAAATATGAAAACTAATTTGGGGTAATAATAAAAGTAGTCATCCATCACGGGTCATGTCATGATGATTTTAATGTCTAGACCTCAGTACTACACTCTTGGGGTGGGTAGATCTCAGTACTGCACTCTTGAAGTGGGAAGGTCTTGGTACTGCACTCTTGAGGTGGGTAGGTCTTGGTACTACCAAGATCTACCCACTCTAAGAGTGCAGTACCAAGATCTATCCATCCCAAGAACTATCTACTCTAAGAGTGCAGTACCAAGATCTACCCACTCTAAGAGTGCAGTACTGAGATCTACCCACTCTTGGGGTGGGGCTGTGTGGTCTAGAGGTAAGATGTCAGACTCTTGAAAAGAGGGCCTGGGGTTCAATTCTCACCACAGGTAGTGGGAAAAAATCAGATCTGTGATTTATTCATGGCTTTATCCTTCCCTGGTCTTTGAGTAGTGTGCTCCAATGTCTGACCCTTTTGGAAAAACTGGAGGTCCCATGTATATTGTGTGCACATTAAAGAACTTTTGGCAGTTGGAAATTGAAAAGAGTAGGCTAAAAATGGCCACTGCCTCAGCAAAATTAACAGGAAAAGATCCACCCAAAATATTAAAACTCTCGACGATAAAAATGTGAGAGTACCTCTGAAGTTGAAGAATATCTGCCAGAATAGCAGGGGACACCTGGTAGCAAGTGTTAAAAATAGGAAAAAGTGATATTCGTGCAAAAACTCAGTCCCATTGGATTTCACTAGATAAATAAAAAGCTGGTGAACGCAAACAACTCTTGGTATTGGTTGGAATATAGCCTCAGTTTTATTGGTGTTGATAGCAAAACAGACAAACCCATGCTGGTCTGTGTCTCTGTTTCAGTGAGATCACAGATGATAGCAAAGTGAAATTGTTTCTTGTCTTCAGTTTTGTATACACCTGCAATTGCCTTAGATTGAATAGTCTATCGATAAAACCACAAAACATTTTGAAATATTTTAAGAGATGTTTGTATGTGATGATAAAGTGTATACAATTATTCATGAATTAGTGAGTTGTTCGTGTGCCATTCATTTAGATGAGATACCAGAGGATAAAAGTTCATCTCCGTTGAATGTAGCTGAAGCTGCTGTGAAAAGTGAAATAACACAAGAAAATGGAGACAAAGAAGATGTGAGTGTAGGAGACAAGAGATCTACAACCATACCTGCACCAGATTTACCATCAAGCAAACGACCCAGGTTAGGTCTTGTCCACTTTGTCAATTGTAGTTTCTGTCTAACCACAAACACATTTGAGTTGTATCATCTTACCACAAACACAGTTGAGTCTTATCTTACCATAAAAACAGGTGAGTCTTATCATACCACAAACACAGTTGAGTCTGATCATGTAACCACAGAGTTGAGTCTTATCATGTAACCACAGAGTTGAGTCTTATCATGTAACTACAGAATTGAGTCTTATCATGTAACCACAGAGTTGAGTCTTATCATGTAACTACAGAATTGAGTCTTATCATGTAACCACAGAGTTTAATCTTATCTTGTAACCACAGAGTTGAGTCTTATGTAACCACAAACACATGGTTGAGTCTCATGTAACCACAGAGAGTTGAGTCTTATCATGTAACCACAAACAGAGAATTGAGTCTTATCATGTAACCATGTACAGACAACTAACCACACACAAATTTAATAGGCTTTGTTACTCATTTGTACAAATCAGTACACACTCCTCCTGATTGAAAGATGCTGTAAGTTGTGATGTTGTATTACTAAACATTTGCTTCAAAATGAATCTTGGTAAACATCTCCTTAACAATTTGTTTGCTCTGTCTCAGTATTAGACCATCAGTAATTGTCAAAATGTGAAAGCATCTGATTTGTTTTTTACGCCAAGCATTTTTCATTTTCTGGGCAGGTTTGGTAATTCTAACTTACCAGAGGAAGCTGGCCATTCTCAGTATGAAATGACATGTGTTTTTATGGGCCCAAATGGGGTGTTAACAACTCGCCAGGGTTGCCAGGGTCGACTTCCTGAGCCTCGAATGCCTCCACCGAATCCTCACACGCTGAATGAAGGTGCCAATAAGGAAAACTCTGGCAAAACCAAGGATTCTACAAATGGTCCAAAAATTCCTGCTAGTGTTGGTGGCATTGGAACAGAAAGTCTGATTTCTGGTAAAAATGAAGGCAAGAAGAACAGGAAATCACCACAGAAGAGAAAGATGCTTCATGGGCAGGCTTCCAAATTATCCTCTGATGATTCAGTGAAGAAATCATTCAAGTCTACTTTGGACAGTGGTGGAAGAGAACTTGCAAAGAAATCAACTAGTAAGGCATTTTTGGATGGAGCAGGAAAAGAAATCGGAAAGAAATCAGTTAGCAGCAAGGCTGCTGCAAAGTTCTTAAAGAAGCTGAAATTGTCAAAGAAGTCATCAAAATTGTTTACAAAATCAAAAGTTAAAGATCAGAAAACATCAGATTTTCAAAATGATGAAAGGTTTCCAGAAAAGGCTAAAATGTTGGTAACACAGACAGTTGTTGAGGAGGGAAAGAGGAGAGAAGAGAAGAAATCATCACAACTCATTGACACTGATGAAGAAATCAGAAATCTGTCATCACCTTCGTCTTCACGAGTGCCATCTCCTGACCAGCCAGTTACTACAGACACTGAAGTGGGTGCACAAAGGAAGGCGAGGCTGGACGCTATCAATGACAGCATTAATGCTGTCTTGCGAGACTGTCCAATCAAAGGAGGAAAGATCAAGAAACGAAAGAAAAAAGAGGAGAAGTCTGAAGAAGCAACTGTCAGTGGAGATTTGTCTGTGAAAGGGCAAAGTGATGGGAAACCAGCAGAGCTGAAGGTTAAGAGGAAACCTGGACGACCACCAAAAATTCCCAAGCCACCAGAGCCACCAGCTCCAGTGGATGTGAAACCATTTGTCTCAGACAGGTATTCATCTGAAGAGTTGCAAGTTTATGAGTTCAATGACAGTCCTCCTGATACCAGCATCTCCTCAAGAAGACCCAGTGCAGCTGAAGCTGTCATTTCTGCTGCTCCATCTCTACCTCCTCCACCTCCACAACCCACAGTAAAACATGAACAAGCTGTACCTACAACAAAACATGCACCATCTTCAAGCTCATCTAGCCATAAGTTTCACAGAAGAGTGGAGCCTGTAGATGATCTCTTTGCTCCAGAAATTAAGATTGAATCCAGAATTGATCATTCAGATTCCCAATCCCTTAAACCATTTAAGGTGGAGTCGAGTAAGGACAAGGAGAAACCGAAGGTAAAAGAGGAGAAGAAAGATCGAGGAGGAGAAGAGAAAGCACCTCAGAAGCCCAAAGATGATAAAGAAGATCATCGACGTAAAGAGAAAAAGAGAAACATAAAGAAGCTTCCAGAGATGACAGAGAAAAGCACAAGGTATTTCTTGTTGCCCTTATCAACTTATCAGTACTTTACACTCCACTACTTGCTCGTTTATCAACGTATCTGTACTTTACACTCCACTACTTGCTTACTTATCAATTTATCAGCACTTTACACCCGATTACTACTTGCTTACTTATCAACTTATCAGTACTTTACACCCCACTACTTGCTCGCTTATCAACGTATCTATACTTTACACTCCACTACTTGCTTACTTATCAATTTATCAGTACTTTACACCCCATTACTACTTGCTTACTTATCAATTTATCAGTACTTTACACTCCACTACTTGCTCACTTATCAACTTATCAGTACTTTACACCCAGTACATGCTCACTTATAATCTTATTAGTACTTTACACCCCACTACTTGCTCACCTATCAAATTGCGTGTTCTTGTTTTCAACATATTTTGTGGTTTCTTTATTTTATCAATACATGATATTAATTTCTTTTTTTTTTTTCAAAAGTGCAAAGCAAAACTAGTTCAGTTTTGCTTTGCACTTTTGAAAAAAAAAAAAGAAATTAATATTTTTTATTAACCTATTAATTTTTTATGGCAAATGTGTGTGTGTGTGTGTGCGCGTGCGTGCGTGTGTGCGTGTGTATTAACTTCTTTGGCTCATCATAATTAGTCCTTTTAGCTGCCCATGGAGGTTAGCTCTTCATATTTATGAGTCCTGGCTAGAGACAGAGATTCTTTCTGCCTGATTGTGATGAGAGCAACATTCTGTGGGAGATCTGGCCAGAGACACAGATTCTTTCCTCCATATTGTTTTGAGAGCAACATTCTGTGGGAGAACTGGCTAGAGACACAGATTCTTTTCTCCATATTGTTTTGAGAGCAACATTCTGTGGGAGAACTGGCTAGAGACACAGATTCTTTCCTCCATATTGTGATGAGAGCAGCATTCTGTTGGAGAACTGGCTAGAGACACAGATTCTTTCCTCCATATTGTGATGAGAGCAATATTCTGTTGGAGAACTGGCTAGAGACACAGATTCTTTCCTCCATATTGTGATGAGAGCAACATTCTGTTGGAGAACTGGCTAGAGACACAGATTCTTTCCTCCATATTGTTTTGAGAGCAACATTCTGTGGGAGATCTGGCTAGAGACACAGATTCTTTCCTCCATATTGTTTTGAGAGCAACATTCTGTGGGAAATCTGGCTAGAGACACAGATTCTTTCCTCCATATTGTTTTGAGAGCAACATTCTGTGGGAGATCTGGCTGGAGACACAGATTCTTTCCTCCATATTGTTTTGAGAGCAACATTCTGTGGGAGATCTGGCTAGAGACACAGATTCTTTCCTCCATATTGTGATGAGAGCAACATTCTGTGGGAGAACTGGCTAGAGACAGAGATTCTTATAGGAGCGCAATACCTGAGCAGCCAAGCAAAGCTTGAAGGAAGAGAAAGAACTTTGTTCAACATTATTAAGAAAAGCTGTTGTTGATTTGTGCTGGTTGGAAAGTTGTTGTTGTTTGTCTCATACATTTCATGTTTGCAATACAATTTTGTAGTTTGTCAGCCAGTGTAGTTATGACTTTGTGAGGTGCGCTTTGTCAGCATTTTGTCTTTGTGATATCCTCTTTATCTGTATATTGACTGTGATATCATTGGTTTCTGTTTACTTTAGGAAAAGGAACATAAGAAAGACAAAAAAGATAAGAAGAAGGAAAAAGAGAAAAAGCGGAGGCATAAAATCAAGGATCATGAACGGGATAAAGAAAAAGAGAAAAAACCTGAGGAGAAAGTTAAAGTAAGTCTTAAATTGTTGAAAGCTTTACGTGGTTAGTAGACGACACAGATTTGAACGACGTTTCGGCTCAATAGGCCTTCAGCAGGAACAGACAAACAACAACACACACAGATATGTAAATAAATATAACTAATCCTACATAGCTAACTAGTAATGAAATATCCAAAACAAAATGATCGAAAAATGTTAAAGAAAAGCAAATTGACTTCCATTGTGTCGTGGACGCTGGTCAGGACGGGAAAAGGGGGCGTAACGCGGGTCTGGCTGTAATATACCCTCTGGACAGGGGTGGAGGGTACTAAAAATATACGAGTGGGGGGAACACTGTCTAGGTTACGCCGACAATGCCTGGAAGTATCTAAGGCTCGTAAATACAGGTATACACACACTCACAGATGCGTGTATCGATGCATGTTTACATATGTGCACGTACAAGTAGACATATATACACATACACGAGTACACATATACACACATACATATATATATATATACACATACATACCAATACCCGTACATATGAACAACTACATGCATGTCCATGTCGATTGAATCACAACGTGATTCAATTCCGTTGTCACAGTTATTGCGTCTCCGTCGCATCTGCCAGGATGACCAAGATTTCCTCCAACAAGCTCAACTTATGTTAGGTTTCTTCAGCCGCCGGCTTTATCCAGACTCGATCCTCCAGTCTGCCCTCAAGCGGGTCCTCCTCATCTCCCGTCCCGAGGCACTCACTCCCTCTAACCGCCCCCCCCCTCTGAGAGAACCATACTCACTCTCACCTATCATCCTCACAACTTAGCTGCTGTGAAGATACTCAACCGCTACCATTCCATTCTCCTCTCTGATCCCACCACCCGTCTACTTTTCAGTGATCCCCCGATGATCGCCTTCAAGCGCCACAGGAATTTGGGAGATATTCTGGTTAGGAGCCATCTCCCTCGCTCCGACCCTCAACACTTCGGCACGGCCCCCTGTGGTCATAACTGTATAACCTGTGCCTATGTGCTCCCTACTGACTCGGTCTTATTCCCTAATGGACGGTTCGAGATCAAGCATGGCTTCACATGTGTGTCCCGTAACATCATTTATGCCATCATATGCCAACGATGCCACATGACTTACATTGGTGAGTCTGGTAGACGATTAGCGGAAAGGTTTTGTGAACATCTACGAGATGTTCAACAGAATACTGGCACTCCAGTGTCTTCCCATTTCAACTCCCCAGACCACAAAGGCAAAGACGACATCCGTATTACTGGTATTGTCCTTTGTCACTCTGGCGACCGCAGCCGATTTACTTTGGAGAATCTCCTCATAGTTAAGTATGGTTCGCTGACCCCAAGAGGCATGAATGTATCACACTCGTACACATAGTTACCTTTCGGCTACTCCTTCCCTTTTACATAGCCCTCTCTACTGTCCATGTTTTGGCTCTTTAGTCCATCTACTATGCCATGCTACTCATAGTTCTCCTCCACTAGTCCCCTTTTGAGACACTTCGGTGTTCCCATATACTCCTTTCTTTCTGGGCCACATACCACTCATATGTTTTTATTGCACCCGACTCTGACTTCTTACTCTTTCCGCCTTTTGAGGACCTGTTATTATATTCGTTCTCCTTCCAGCTTGCACACTTCGGTGTGTACTCCTCTGGTCAGTAGTGCATTATGCGCACAATTCTACACATTTGATTGTCCCCGTATGGATGTGCACATGCATGTAGTTGTTCATATGTACGGGTTTTGGTATGTATATATATATATATATATATATATATATATATATATGTGTGTGTGTGTGTGTGTGTGTATGTGTACTCGTGTATGTGTGTACTTGCTTGTATGCACATTTATGTTTGTGTATGCATGTATATATGTGTATTGATGCATATTAGTATGTGCACGTCTACTTGTACGTGCACATATGTAAACACGCATCGATACACGCATCTGTGAGTGTGTGTATACCAGTATTTACGAGCCTTAGATACTTCCAGGCATTGTCGGCGTCTTTGCTAGCCGGCGTAACCTAGACAGCGTTCCCCCCATTCGTGTGTTTTTAGTACCCTCCACCCCTGTCCAGAGGGTATATTACAACCAGACACGCGTTACGCGCCCTTTTCCCGTCCTGACCAGCATCCACGACACAAGGGAAGTCAATTTGCTTTTCTTTAACATTTTTCGATCATTTTGTTTTGGATATTTCATTACTAGTTAGCTATGTAGGATTAGTTATATTTATTTACATATCTGTGTGTGTTGTTGTTTGTCTGTTCCTGCTGAAGGCCTATTGAGCCGAAACGTCGTTCAAATCTGTGTCGTCTACTAACCACGTAAAGCTTTTACCATACCTTTTTTCTATTGTGTTCAATTTTCCCCCACAATTCAGCTTTACTGCAGCTTCGCATTCATTTGCATTTTTTTGCCTTAACCACACACAAACACCCCCCCCCCCCCCCCCCCCCCCCCCCCTCTTAAATTGATCTTTTAAATATTTCCAAATATAGGAATATCTTCATCAGGTATGGCTCAGTGCTAACGTGGGCATAGTTCAGTTTTGGTAGAACTTACCTGGACATAGTTCAATGCTGGTAGGACATACCTGGATATAGCTCAGTGTTGGTAGGACTTACCTGGGTATACCTCAGTGCTAGTAGGACGTAACTGGGTATAGCTAAGTGCTAGTAGGACATACCTAGGTATAGCTTAGTGTTGGTAGGACATACCTGGGTATAGTTCAGTGTTGGTAGGACATACCTGGGTATAGCTCAGAGTTGGTAGGACTTACCTTGGCATAGCTCAGTTCTGGTAGGACATATCTGGACATAGCTCAATGCTAGTAGGGCATATCTGGACATAGCTCAGTGCTGGTTAGACTTATCTGAACATAGCTCAGTGCTGGTTGGACATGCATGGTCTGGTGGTTCACTAGACACTTCTGTAGACAGACATAGATTTCCTATCCATGCATGGCCTGGTGATTCACTAAACACTTCTGTAGACAGACATAGATTTCCTATCCGTGCATGGCCTGGTGGTTTAGATAAGCCAATGCTCTTATTTATTATTGCAGCTCCCCAATGTCTAGCCTTTACAATTCAGACACATGTACCGGCTGGCGTTGGGAGTTTAAATCTATGCTCTCCTGCACTCTCTTTCCTCACATTCCGTTTGCTAGATTCATCTTCAGTTGTGACCTCCTCCCACTGGTGTATAGGCCACATGTTGGTGTAGATTTCAACTTTTTGTCCAGCATTTAAAGCTGAAATACCAGGTGCTGCAGATTGAATATATGTCCATAATTGTATTTACAGCAAGAGTCGAGAGAGTCACGAGAATCTTCACCAAGTGTTGGAGTTGGAGTGAAACTCAAGATAAAAATTGGAGGCAGTGCAGGAACTCCGACGTCCATGATGGTCACAGGAGAAGGTAACTCTCCAGCTTCACCTGCATCAACCCTGGGATCCAAGAGAGAATCTATGTCACCACCACGAGTAGTACCCAAACTGTGAGTTAATCTTTGATTTATCATCTTGTATAAGTGAAAGAATTCTCTATGTCACCACTAACAGTGGTACCCAAACTGTGAGTCACTCTTTGATTTATCATCTTGTATAAGTGAAAGAATTCTCTATGTCACCACTAACAGTGGTACCCAAACTGTGAGTCAATCTTTGATTTATCATCTTGTATAAGTGATAGAATTCTCTATGTCACCACTAACAGTAGTACCCAAACTGTGAGTCACTCTTTGATTTATCATCTTGTATAAGTGGTAGAATTCAGTAAATAAAACATTGTTTATTTTATGAAACAGGAAAAAGCTGACAAAATGAAGTCATTGTTTTTCCCTAGCAAACAAGCTATCAAGAGTATTATTTCACCACATAGATGTTTCCTATCAAGTCTTGTCAGTGTGTATTATTGTATTTTGTGTGTGTATGGCACCATAGCTTTGGTACACATTATCTTTGGCAGCCTGTTATAGTCTCAGTTGTTTGTACTGACTTATGACTGTGGTTTTAGGGACTACATGGCTGAGGTGTTCTTATTGTCTGTGATAAGAATCTACAGTATCCTGACTTCATGTAAGGCCCCATGTTGTAAATAAACATGGGGGATATTTCAATAACAGAATTACTGTAGCCGGATGGGGGATATTTCAATAACAGAATCAGTGTAGCCGGAGAAAGAGGAATACAATAACGCTAGTCTCATATATGGGCACTAACAATCAGCCGGTTACAGTAACTCAACATTAACATGTTAACAATTGACCTGATGTAATAACTCAGCCAACAACAATAACAGCCAGTTAATGATTGACCTGATGTAATAACTCAGCCAACAACAATAACAGCCAGTTAATGATTGACCTGATGTAATAACTCAGTCTACAACAATAACAGCCAGTTAATGATTGACCTGATGTAATAACTCAGTCTACAACAAACTTGGCCTTGGATAGACAGCTTTACCTATTCATAACACTTCCCAAAACACCATTGATGAGAGAATGTAATGTTCATGTCAGATTGCTTCATTGATGAGAGAATGTAATGTTCATGTCAGAATGCACCATTGATGAGAGAATGTAATGTTCATGTCAGAATGCACCATTGATGAGAGAATGTAATGTTCATGCCAGATTGCTCCATTGATGAGAGAATGTAATGTTCATGTCAGATTGCACCATTGATGAGAGAATGTAATGTTCATGTCAGAATGCACCATTGATGAGAGAATGTAATGTTCATGTCAGAATGCACCATTGATGAGAGAATGTAATGTTCATGTCAGAATGCACCATTGATGAGAGAATGTAATGTTCATGTCAGAATGCACCATTGATGAGAGAATGTAATGTTCATGTCAGATTGCTCCATTGATTACTTTAAAGAAAGTCACCCTAGAATATAAGTGTGTGACAGTTATTCTTAAAATGCAGACATTTTCTCTTTGAGTCCATTGAGTGTGATTTGTTTCAGGTACATTTCAAAGAAAGGACAAGCTGCTGAGGAAAAGACCAAGAAAGTCAACAAATGCAGCATCCAGCGAGGAAATAACAGCAAACACAAACTGTCCCCATTGGCTGTGTCTGTCAAGTCTCAGCCAGCCTCTCCTAGTAGTAATAAAGCATCTCCATCTCCACGCTCAACTCCTACCCCTCCCATACCTCGTAAGACTCCAACCCCTCCCATCCCTCGTAAGACTCCAACCCCTCCCATCCCTCGTAAGACTCCAACCCCTCCCCCTCCTCCTACTAATAACCCAAAACCATCTAAAGGTCTTCACTCTCCACATATCAAAAGTAGCAGCAGCAAACACAAAGACCCCACTTCTTCCTTACTTCCTGCTCAAGGAAGACCAAGCAGATCACTAGTCAAAGACAAAACCAGTAAAGCTGACAGGAAAAAAAAGGAGAGAAAACCATCATTATCCTCATTGTCCTCCATGTCATCATCATCACCATCATTATCCACCTCAAAATCACCATTTCCCAGGCGGCAAACACCGCCTCGTCTACAAAGAGTGTCTTCATCCTCACCAGAAAAGTCGCCACCATCACTTCCATTTCAAAGTCCAACACCATCGCCCCGAACATCATCCAGTGCAGCCAGATCACCATCTCGCACATCATCACCACATCATTCACCCACACCACCTCCTCCACTCTCCCGACGAAAGCCCACACCGCCACCATCACTCTCACCTTCCCACTCACCCCGCCAGCCGTCTCACTCTCCTTCGCCTACTAGGCCACCAACACCAGGATCAACATCCCCTCCTCCATCACCAGACTGGAATCTTCCTGTCTCATCACCATCACATCCCCGCTCACCCACTCCCACTCCACGCACCCCAACCGCATCGCCATCCCGAAATGCCCTATCGCCGGCACATTCTTCCCAGCCTGGTAGTCCTGCCGGTTCACACAGATCTCCAAGCCCGACCGTTCACTCCACATCACGACCAGGCTCAAGACTTCAGGAAACTCCGGAACCAAAGTCTCACTCCAAGGATAACCCGTCACCTGCATCCTCAGGAAAGTCATCAGCTTCAGGTTTTAAAACAGCCAGAACTGTAGAGGCAGAGACTGTCTGTGTCTTCTATGTGAGTACTAGCTATCATTTAGTTCTTCTTGTCTGTCTTCTATGTGAGTACTAGCTATCATTTAGTTCTTCCTGTCTGTGTCTTCTATGTGAGTACTAGCTATCATTTAGTTCTTCTTGTCTGTGTCTTCTATGTGAGTACTAGCTATCATTTAGTTCTTCCTGTCTGTGTCTTCTATGTGAGTACTAGCTATCATTTAGTTCTTCCTGTCTGTGTCTTCTATGTGAGTACTAGCTATCATTTAGTTCTTCCTGTCTGTGTCTTCTATGTGAGTACTAGCTATCATTTAGTTCTTCTTGTCTGTGTCTTCTATGTGAGTACTAGCTATCATTTAGTTCTTCCTGTCTGTGTCTTCTATGTGAGTACTAGCTATCATTTGGTTCTTCCTGTCTGTGTCTTCTATGTGAGTACTAGCTATCATTTAGTTCTTCCTGTCTGTGTCTTCTATGTGAGCACTAGCTATCATTTAGTTCTTTGTGTCTGTCTTCTATGTGAGTACTAGCTATCATTTAGTTCTTCCTGTCTGTGTCTTCTATGTGAGGACTAGCTATCATTTAGTTCTTCCTGTCTGTGTCTTCTATGTGAGTACTAGCTATCATTTAGTTCTTCTTGTCTGTGTCTTCTATGTGAGCACTAGCTATCATTTAGTCCTTCCTGTCTGTGTCTTCTATGTGAGTACTAGCTATCATTTAGTCCTTCCTGTCTGTGTCTTCTATGTGAGTACTAGCTATCATTTAGTCCTTCCTGACTGTGTCTTCTATGTGAGTACTAGCTATCATTTAGTTCTTCCTGTCTGTGTCTTCTATGTGAGTACTAGCTATCATTTAGTCCTTCCTGTCTGTGTCTTCTATGTGAGTACTAGCTATCATTTAGTTCTTCTTGTCTGTCTTCTATGTGAGTACTAGCTATCATTTAGTTCTTCTTGTCTGTGTCTTCTATGTGAGTACTAGCTATCATTTAGTCCTTCCTGTCTGTGTCTTCTATGTGAGTACTAGCTATCATTTATTTCTTCATGTCTGTGTCTTCTATGTGAGTACTAGCTATCATTTAGTTCTTCCTGACTGTGTCTTCTATGTGAGTACTAGCTATCATTTAGTATTCTGTTTTGTTTCTTGACATCTGTGTATCTTGACAAACTGAATGACCTCATGGGCCCCAACTTTATTTATAAAATGTACTCATTTAATGGATGTTGACTTGTTGTGGCCAGATGTGTTTCTTCCTCCTTGTGAGGACCATTGTCTTTAATCTGCCTTGTAAGGTCAAATGTCTTTCTTTCACCTTGTAAGGTCAAATGTCTTTCATTCACCTTGTAAGGCCCCAATGTCTTTCTTTCACCTTGTAAGGTCCCAATGTCTTTCTTTCACCTTGTAAGGTCCCAATGTCTTTCTTTCACTTTGTAAGGTCCCAATGTCTTTCTTTCACCTTGTAAGGCCCCAATGTCTTTCTTTCACCTTGTAAGGCCCCAATGTCTTTCTTTCACCTTGTAAGGCCCCAAAGTCTTTCTTTCACCTTGTAAGGTCCAATGTCTTTCTTTCACCTTGTAAGGCCCCAATGTCTTTCTTTCACCTTGTAAGGCCCCAATGTCTTTCTTTCACCTTGTAAGGCCCCAATGTCTTTCTTTCACCTTGTAAGGCCCCAATGTCTTTCTTTCACCTTGTAAGGTCCCAATGTCTTTCTTTCACCGTGTAAAGCCCCAATGTCTTTCTTTCACCTTGTAAGGTCCAATGTCTTTCTTCAGCCTTGTAAGGTCTAATGTCTTTCTTCCCTCCAAATCTAACATATACTTTCTTTTTTTCTCAGTTTAGCCTTGGTCTGCATCAACTTTCTTGTAATAGTTTCTTCATGATCTACCAGCTTCAGCTCCTGTTAACTGTCTGCATTTTTTCTTTTGTTGCTTACAGTGTTATAGTTGTTAGTCTTGTATAACTTGTTGCATACACTGTCTGCATTTGTTAGTCTTGTGTAACTTGTTGCTTACAGTGTTGTAGTTGTTAGCCTTGTATAACTTGTTGCTTACAGTGTTGTAGTTGTTGGTCTTGTATAACTTGTAGCTTACAGTGTTGTAGTTGTTAGTCTTGTATAACTTGTTGCTTACAGTGTTGTAGTTGTTAGTCATGTATAACTTGTTGCTTACACTGTCTGCATTGTTAGTCTTGTATAACTTGTTGCTTACACTGTCACATGCAGGCTGTATTTTATGTGTTTGAGCTTGACATGTTTTTAATTTGTGTTCTGTCCCACCTTTAGGATGACTCAGGCCAGAAGGTATGGATCTGTCCAGCATGTAAACTTCCAGACGATGGCAGTGAAATGATTGGCTGTGACATGTGTGATAATTGGTATCATTGGTAAGGGTTTCTGTCTCTCTAGCTTCTCACTTTGTTCATTGTCATGTAGCTATTTTGTCTTCAGTATCAACCATCCTTCAGCACAATTTATTAAATGTATCAGAGGAAGATGTTTTCATTGGTTGTGATCATATCATTTCATAGCTCAATTTAATTATATGACTGCATTTAATTGACTTTCAATGTTCTTTTTTTTTTTTTTTTTTTTTACATTTGTATTGTGTGTGTTTCGTGTGATATCATTCCTCTTCCTCTTGTGGCTCTAATAATCGCAAGTTCTTGGTGTTTAAGTAGGTGGGGGTATTTACATCATGTAGCCCAATGTATCAGGCTTGTCTTCGATCCTTGATCTCATTTCACTAAACTAGTTCCCCTCTTCACTAGACTAGTTACTCTCTTCACTAAACTAGTTCCCCTCTTCACTAGACTAGTTACTCTCTTCACTAAACTAGTTCCCCTCTTCACTAGACTAGTTACTCTCTTCACCAGACATAGTTCCTCTCTTCACTAGGCTAGTTCCTCTCTTCACTATGCTAGCTCCTCTCTTCACTAGACTAGTTGTCTCTTCACAAGACTAGTTCCCATCTTCACAAGGCTAGTTCTTATCTTCACTAGGCTAGTTCCTATCTTCACTAGGCTAGTTCCTCTCTTCACTGGGCTAGTTCCTCTCTTCACCAGACTAGTTACTCTCTTTACCAGACTAGTTACTCTCTTCACTAGACTAGTTCCTCTCTTCACTAGACTAATTGTCTCTTCACCTGGCTAGTTACTCTCTTCACTAGGCTAGTTCCTCTCTTCACTAGACTAGTTGTCTCTTCACAAGGCTAGTTCTTATCTTCACTAGGCTAGTTCCTATCTTCACTAGGCTAGTTACTCTCTTCACTAGGCTAGTTCCTCTCTTCACTAGACTAGTTACTGTCTTCATTAGACTAGTTAGTCTCTTCACTAGACTAGTTACTGTCTTCATTAGACTAGTTAGTCTCTTCACTAGGCTAGTTCCTATCTTCACTAGGCTAGTTACTCTCTTCACTAGGCTAGTTCCTCTCTTCACTAGACTAGTTACTGTCTTCATTAGACTAGTTAGTCTCTTCACTAGACTAGTTACTGTCTTCATTAGACTAGTTAGTCTCTTCACTAGGCTAGTTCCTATCTTCACTAGGCTAGTTACTCTCTTCACTAGGCTAGTTCCTCTCTTCACTAGACTAGTTACTGTCTTCATTAGACTAGTTCCTCTCTTCACTAGACTAGTTACTGTCTTCATTAGACTAGTTAGTCTCTTCACTAGACTAGTTACTGTCTTCATTAGACTAGTTACTCTCTTCACTAGGCTAGTTCCTCTCTTCACTAGACTAGTTGTCTCTTCACAAGACTAGTTCCCATCTTCACAAGGCTAGTTCTTATCTTCACTAGGCTAGTTCCTATCTTCACTAGGCTAGTTCCTCTCTTCACTAGGCTAGTTCCTCTCTTCACTAGACTAGTTCCTCTCTTCACCAGACTAGTTACTCTCTTTACCAGACTAGTTACTCTCTTCACTAGACTAGTTCCTCTCTTCACTAGACTAGTTCCTCTCTTCACTAGGCTTGTTCCTCTCTTCACTAGACTAATTGTCTCTTCACCTGGCTAGTTACTCTCTTCACTAGACTAGTTCCTCTCTTTTCTCCAGACTAGTTACTCTCTTTACCAGACTAGTTACTCTCTTTACCAGACTAGTTACTCTCTTCACTAGGCTTGTTCCTCTCTTCACTAGACTAATTGTCTCTTCACCTGGCTAGTTAGTCTCTTCACTAGGCTAGTTCCTCTCTTCACTAGACTAGTTAGTCTCTTCACTAGACTAGTTAGTCTCTTCACTAGACTAGTTAGTCTCTTCACTAGGCTAGTTCCTCTCTTCACTAGACTAGTTAGTCTCTTCACTAGACTAGTTAGTCTCTTCACTAGGCTAGTTCCTCTCTTCACTAGACTAGTTCCTCTCTTCACTAGACTAGTTAGTCTCTTCACTAGACTAGTTAGTCTCTTCACTAGACTAGTTAGTCTCTTCACTAGACTAGTTAGTCTCTTCACTAGACTAGTTCCTCTCTTCACTAGACTAGTTCCTCTCTTCACTAGACTAGTTACTGTCTTCACTAGACTAGATAGTCTGTTTTCATGTGTGATCTTGATCTTTTCTGTTTGACATTTCCTGATACCAGGAGTCAGCTAATTGCCACTGACAAACTGAGTGACCTCATTGTCCCCAACTTCCTATAATTAAGTGTTCATTGAATGGATGTTGACTTGTCATAGCCGTAAGTTAACTTCTTAAGTCCACTTCTTAAGTCCACTTTCTACTTGTTTACCGATTTTAAATTTGTGTAAAGTCTAAATTTTGTTGTTCATAGTAATTTACTGTCATGACAGACACAATTTTGTTTCATTGAGCCAATTACTATCATGTCAAACCAAATTTTGTTTCTTTGAGCCAATTACTGTTATGTCTGACCAAATTTTGTTTCTTTGAGCCAATTACTGTTTTGTCTGACAAAATTGTGTTTCTTTGAGCCAATTACTGTTATGTCTGACAAAATTTTGTTTCTTTGAGCCAATTACTGTTATGTCTGACCAAATTTTGTTTCTTTGAGCCAATTACTGTTCTGTCAGACCAAATTTTGTTTCTTTGAGCCAATTACTATCATGTTTTCTTCTTGTAATGCCCAGGCCGTGTGTTGGCATCAATGAGGCACCACCTGAGGAGCAACAGTGGTTCTGTATTAAATGTTTGCCGAAGACAAAATTATCAGTCAGAGGTAGAGGCCGACCACGAGGGCGAGGGCGAGGCAGAGGTAGAAAGAAAATCACATGAGGCATCCTCAGCGCATGAAAGGAGTTCAAGACTTGATATAGAGGATGATTGGACAAGAATATTTACTGGGACAAGTGCAAGATGTAAAATATTGCAATTACATAAAATTAACAAATCTCTCTAATCCAACAGTTCTTTTTAAATGTTTTATTTACTTCCATTATTCTGTTACTTTGTATTTCTTAATGATGACTTTAAATGCTTTAACCCTAGATTACGATGCCTATCTGTGATTCATGTGTTTATGATCTATCTATCTATTGACCTTTCGAGCCGTAACCGGCCCATAGGGCGTAGACCAAGATACACCTTCACCTATATGAATTTTTGTTCTAGCAGTTTTCTTTTAAAGATATTTTATCAAATCTCGCCATCTGTCTCTGTTCTGTGCAAGCAGTTCTATCTCATTGAGGGAGCCGATTCCTGCTGCTCTTGCCTCTCTCATCAATGTTCTTCTCAGTGTCTCCCTGGGTCTTCCTCTTTTTCTTTTACCTGTTGTTTCCCATATGAGGGCTTGCTTTGCTATTCGATTATTATCTCTTCTCATCACATGTCCAACGTATGACCATCGTCTTTTCTTTATTACTGAAGATATTAGTGGTTGATTGGCGATTTCTCTAATTTCCTCGTTTGTTTTGATACTGTAGTAAAAATGACTACCACTTAATTGTTACATTAGGAGTTCTAAAAGTAGTGTTTTCTTTTGACACACAGCCGTGTGTGTTTACACTAGAAGACACACTGGGATTTCCTGGCTCAGGGTGGTTTATGATCTGAATTTGACCTCATGGACCAAGTGTGTTACATTATCTATCAATACGGACACTATAAGTCCGTCAGTACATTTTGCCACCTCATAGCATTATTCACTGTTTCCTGAGTTACAAAGGGTTGTTTGATGTCAGCCGACAACTTTACAGAAGGGAGGACAATGTTGAAGGCTGCCACACTTTACAGAAGGGAGGACAATGTTGAAGGCTGCCACACTTTACAGAAGGGAGGACAATGTTGAAGGCTGCCACACTTTACAGAAGTGAGGACAATATTGAAGGTTGCCACACATTACAGGATTGAGGACAATGTTGAAGGTTGCCACACATTACAGAATTGAGGACAATGTTGAAGGTTGCCACACTTTACAGAAGGGAGGACAATGTTGTAGGTTGCCACACTTTACAGAAGTAAGGACAATGTTGAAGGTTGCTGCACATTACAGAAGTGAGGGCAGTGTTGTAGGCTACCACACATTACAGAAGTGAGGACAGTGTTGTAGGCTGCCACACATTACAGAAGTGAGGACAATGTTGTAGGCTACCACACATTACAGAAGTGAGGACAATGATGTAGGCTGCCGCACATTACAGAAGTGAGGACAATGTTGTAGGCTACCACACATTACAGAAGTCAGGACAATGTTGTAGGCTGCCGCACATTACAGAAGTGAGGACAATGTTGTAGGCTACCACACATTACAGAAGTGAGGACAATGTTGTATGCTACCACACATTACAGAAGGCAGGACAATATTGAAGGTTGCCACACATTACAGAAGTGAGGACAATGTTGTAGGCTGCCGCACATTACAGAAGGGAGGACAATGTTGTAGGCTGCCACACATTACAGAAGTCAGGACAATGTTGTAGGCTGCCGCACATTACAGAAGTGAGGACAATGTTGTAGGCTACCACACATTACAGAAGTGAGGACAGTGTTGTATGCTACCACACATTACAGAAGGGAGGACAATGTTGTATGCTACCACACATTACAGAAGTGAGGACAATGTTGTAGGCTGCCGCACATTACAGAAGGGAGGACAATGTTGTAGGCTACCACACATTACAGAAGTGAGGACAATGTTGTAGGCTGCCGCACATTACAGAAGGGAGGACAATGTTGTAGGCTGCTGCACTTTACAGAAGTGAGGACAATGTTGTAGGCTGCCACACATTACAGAAGTGAGGACAATGTTGTAGGCTGCCACACATTACAGAAGTGAGGACAATGTTGTAGGCTGCCACACATTACAGAAGTGAGGACAATGTTGTAGGCTGCCACACATTACAGAAGTGAGGACAATGTTGTAGGCTGCCACACATTACAGAAGTGAGGACAGTGTTGTAGGCTACCACACATTACAGAAGGGAGGACAGTGTTGTAGGCTACCACACATTACAGAAGTGAGGACAGTGTTGTAGGCTACCACACATTACAGAAGTGAGGACAGTGTTGTAGGCTGCCACACATTACAGAAGTGAGGACAGTGTTGTAGGCTGCCACACATTACAGAATGGAGGACAATTTAACATTATTTGTTATATTAAAACAAAACTGTGAGAGCATATTGATGTTCACAATAGAAGGATGAACTCCTGTACAGTGGAGCTTGGGCAGTGCAGCCAGAGATGACTTGATGCTGTACATTTCTTGCTGACACTGACACACCAATGAGCCTGTTTCATGTCAGCTCTTTAGTCAGTATGCCACAGTTCATTGGATGAATGGAAGCAGGTCATTGTTTTGAAAGTAACAATAGAAATCCTGTGTTGTTAGACTGAATGCCTGTTTACAGTTTTCATATCAATAAGTATGTGTCATGTAGTTTTAACAAATATATTTTTAATGTTCAGAATATGCAAAGCAGCATAATGCACGATTGTGATGATAATTAATTAGTCGATATAAGCTTTTTTAATTATTATAGCTTTTTTTTTTTAATTATTATTTCACTGTTGGGGAGTTTTAATTTAAAAAATGGTGTGGCCTGTAAGGGAGTGTTACTCTCAACAGGTTGTACCATGGTCACCTTGACATGTAATGTCCTACAGCCTGGATGAACTCATTTGTCTCCTACTAGGCACCAAGGGAACACATTTCTTTGTGTGAAACTTACACATCTGGCTCATGTAATGAAATGTACACAGATGTAATGATGACTGTAAGGAAGTGTGCACAGATGGAATGTGAATGTAAGTAGGTGTGCACAGATGGAATGTGAATGTAAGTAGGTGTGCACAGATGTAATGATGACTGTAAGGAAGTGTGCACAGATGGAATGTGAATGTAAGTAGGTGTGCACAGATGTAATGATGACTGTAAGGAAGTGTGCACAGATGGAATGTGAATGTAAGTAGTTGTGCACAGATGGAATGGTGACTGTAAGTTGGTGTGCACATATGGAATGTATTCGCAACAATCATTGGTTTTACAAACAAAAAAACTCCTTAGTATAAATACAATTTAGAACTGAGAGTAATATATAGAATCTTGTCAATTTCCTTACAGGCATCCTTGATTCAAGTTGTTGATCATGTTTTTGACATTTCAAATGAGCATTTATGAATCCTTTACCACTGCTTGTTTCTCTTCTGCTATATTATTTGTGTACATTTTCTGAGCTGATTTGAATCATGTCTGTTGTTCTTGAAGTCAGTTGTTTGAGTTGATCATGGAAGTAGAAGTTCTGTTTTTTGTGATCATTATCTAATGCTGTGCATTGAAAGAAGTGGTGACAAATGATATCTTAGCACTCTGAAGTGTTTCTGTTGTGGTTGAACTCTGATCAAGGTAATTGTATATTAGTGGATCTCATAGGTGGTCTCTCATTAAATGTGAATGAATTGATTCTTTTCATTGAAACCAAGCTTTACCATGGACTCTTCCATTATTTGCTTCCACTTTTCACACACCACATGGTGAATTATGGAGATAACCTCTTAGACATCACATGCAGAGATAACATCACAGATTATCACCAGTAACATCGCTTGATCAGTCAGGGGAAGAAGTTGACAGATTTAATAGAAAGTGGCCCACAAGATGATGGATTGATGGTTTCAAGGACTGACAGAGAAAACATTTCACTAGGCCAGTCCAAAAAGTGGCCCACAAGATGATGGATTGATGATTTCACAGTCTGACAGAGAAAACATTTCACTAGGCCAGTCCAAAAAGTGGCCCACAAGATGATGGATTGATGATTTCACAGTCTGACAGAGAAAACATTTCACTAGGCCAGTCCAAAAATTGGCCCACAAGATGATGGATTGATGATTTCAAGGACTGACAGAGAAAACATTTCGCTAGGCCAGTCCAGAAAGTGGCCCACAAGATGATGGAATAGAGTAAGATCATGAATAATTCACGGTGTTCGTGCCCACATAGACCTCAGGCAGACACAGAAAGTGACTTCACTATTGTCTCATCTATCACAGTGTCCACACGGTTGACAGGGACAGTGCTGACAAAAATGGTTACCACTTGACCAAGTTAGAGCAGGTCAGTGATTGACAGGGACAGATCTGACAAAAATGGTTACCATTTGACCGTGTTATAGCAGGTCAGCAGTTGACAGGGACAGATCTGACAAAAATTGTTTACCACTTGACCGTGTTATAGCAGGTCAGCGGTTGACAGGGGCAGATCTGACAAAAATGGTTTACCACTTGACCGTGTTATAGCAGGTCAGCGGTTGACAGGGGCAGATCTGACAAAAATGGTTTACCACTTGACCGTGTTATAGCAGGTCAGTGATTGACGGGGACAGATCTGACAAAAATGGTTTACCACTTGACTGTGTTATAGCAGGTCAGCGGTTGACAGGGGCAGATCTGACAAAAATGGTTTACCACTTGACCAAGTTAGAGCAGGTCAGTGATTGACAGGGACAGATCTGAAAAAAATGGTTTACCACTTGACTGTGTTATAGCAGGTCAGTGGTTGACAGGGGCAGATCTGACAAATATGAAGATGCTGAGAACAAGATACTGTCACTTGTTGAAGTCCTGTTTATATATTTATATAACTTGATTTGCATGCACAAGATTTTGTTGATGGCAAGTGAAAGACATGAGGGAGGGGATGAAAACCAAAGAGATTAAAAACTTGAGCAATTACAAAGATTAAATGGAAAACTTAAGTGTCCTAGTTTCATTTCTCTTGTTTCCCTGTGTTTTGTTGAGGTTCCCTTGGCATTGTCACGTGGTAATGTGACCCCACAATTTGACACCTCTTGATGCTGGTAAATAAGCTTTCATTTTGATTGGATCTCTTACATAACAGTCTCAATTTACTCTCTCTCTCTCTACGTGGTGTTCTTACTATTCTCCTGTAGAACTATGTTTCTTTAGCCTCCATAGATCCATACAACTTCATGCAAATTTGAGGAACTAGTGAATCAGCCAGTCATTTTGTAACTTCTGATATGTACACTCAGTAGGTACTCAACGTGGTGCCATCGCAGAAACTCTCCGATAACTGCTTCAGTTACATCATGAACTGTCCATCATTGGCTTTGAGATTCCATTTTGCTCTGCAACGATCTCGTCTGTCAATCAACTTGATGTATCCTTTCATTGGAAAGTTTTAGAGGGAAAATGCCTCATCGACACTTGACTGAGGTGTCCTCGAGTTTTTGTTCTTTGTGACAATGAATGATGGTGCTGATAATTAGTGAGAAGAAAATAACTTTGTTTATGTTCGAGACAATGATATCAAATTACAGCAATACCCATTCTGCATCATTATCATTATCTTTCCTATGCCACCAAACGTCACATTCTGTGTGAGCTTCTCAAACTTAGTGAAGGAGTCGACTTCCTGTCTGTCTGGTTTAGCTCCGTTCATTTATCTCATCAGAGAAGTGAGGTCACTGTAAGTTATTGACATGTAGCTGCATTTTTTTGTTCAGCATGAGAGGAATAGTATATTCTGTGCAAAAATAGGGGTTTTGTGTTGTCTAGTGACCATGTGTGTGCGTGCCAGTGACCAGTACACAACAAGAAATCAATGCCAGAGCTCAACGATGACACTTGTCCACCGTACTTGAGGAAACATTTTTAAAAAAAAAAAATCTTGATCCATTAGGTTCTTGATTAATCTTCTAAAGTTTATTATTTCAAGTCTGTCCATGTTAAAGACATGCTTGGTTAACTCTTGGTTCAGGTCTGTCATTGCACATTAACAACATGCTTGGTTAACTCTTGGTTCAGGTCTGTCATTGCACATTAACAACATGCTTGGTTAACTCTTGGTTCAGGTTTGTCATTGCACATTAACAACATGCTTGGTTAACTCTTGGTTCGGGTCTGTCGTTACACATTAACAACATGCTTGGTTAACTCTTGGTTCGGGTCTGTCATTGCACATTAACAACATGCTTGGTTAACTCTTGGTTCAGGTTTGTCATTGCACATTAACAACATGCTTGGTTAACTCTTGGTTCGGGTCTGTCGTTACACATTAACAACATGCTTGGTTAACTCTTGGTTCGGGTCTGTCATTGCACATTAACAACATGCTTGGTTAACTCTTGGTTCAGGTTTGTCATTGCACATTAACAACATGCTTGGTTAACTCTTGGTTCGGGTCTGTCGTTACACATTAACAACATGCTTGGTTAACTCTTGGTTCAGGTTTGTCATTGCACATTAACAACATGCTTGGTTAACTCAATTTATCTAAAGGTTTGGAGGTGAAGGCGCGCTTCCCAACACCAGAGCTGGAAGTTGTCAGCGACCCACAGCTGATGGCTTGCGCCAGGATCGGTGAACCAAAACCATCCAGACCCTGCTCTACCTCTCCGTGGTGCCTCCAGTAACAAACTAACCTGTCTAGTCTGGTCAAGTGAGCAGGGATTGAAGAGGGAAGACAACCCGGTACTCAAAAATGTCGTGCTGAAGTCGGATGTGTTGGGCCGAAAGGCGCAAATGAAATAGTTATACTGCAAACCACAAAACAACGCAGACACGTCCACTTAACGTCCTTTTAAAGGCGGATGACAAAGAGGAACTCTACAGTCTACGAATACTCTAGAATACTTTAGTCATTGGGCGAACGTAAGCAAGCATATAAAGGTTTCTCATTTCACAGAAATAATTTGTGGGGGGGGGGGGGGGGGGGGCGGGTATCTAGAGGTAAGCTGTCGACCTCTGTATTAGAAGGTTTCAGGTTCGGCAATGGAAAATATCTGATGCCTAGCCCATTTCTGATAAAATAGGAGATCCTGTGTGCATTCAGCGCACGTTAAAGAACTCTTGGCGGTGGAAAATGTAAAAAAGACCAATAATGGCCACTACCCGACCAAAATTAGCTTTTAAATTACTAGGAAAAAAATCAGCTCAAAAAGTTACAACTTTGGACGATAAAAACATGAGAGTACCTCTGAATATCTGCCTGTATGGCGGGGGACACCTGAGCACACATGACCGCCAGTGTGAAAATAAGAAAAATTCATAATTACGCAAAATTCACTCCCTCTGGACTTGGCTGGAGATGGCGAACGCAAACAACAGCAGAACTGATAACTGTCATGGCTGTCTTCAATGGCTGTCTTCAATAACTGTCATGGCTCTCTTCAATAACTGTCATTGCTGTACAGCTGTGCTATCATTGAAACAGTAAACCAATGGATCAAGCAGGCAGGTTGCCTAGCTGTACTGTCATTGAAGACAGTCAACCAATGGATCAGGCGGAGAGGATGGCTAGCTTTGATGTCAATGAAGACAGTTAACCAATGGATCAGGCAGGCAGGTTGCCTAGCTGTACTGTCATTGAAGACAGTCAACCAATGGATCAGGCGGAGAGGATGGCTAGCTGTGATGTCATTGAAGACAGTCAACGATTGGTTCAGGCGGACAGACTAGCTAGCTGTGATGTCATTGAAGACAGTCAACCAATGGATCAGACTGGTAGGCTAGCTAGCTGTGCTGTCATTGAAGACAGTCAACCAATGGATAAGACTAGTTAACTGTGCTGTCATTGAAGACAGTCTACCAATGGATAAGACTAGTTAACTGTGCTGTCATTGAAGACAGTCTACCAATGGATAAGACTAGTTAACTGTGCTGTCATTGAAGACAGTCTACCAATGGATCAGACTGGCAGGCTAGTTAGCTGTGCTGTAATTGAAGACTGTCAACCAATGGATCAGACTGGCTGACTAGTTAGCTGTGCTGTCATTGAAGACAGTCAACCAATGGATAAGACTAGTTAACTGTGCTGTCATTGAAGACAGTCAACCAATGGATCAGACTGGCAGGCTAGTTATCTGTGCTGTAATTGAAGACGGTCAACGATTGGATCAGGTAGATGTTAGTTAGATGCTCGTTCGTTAGTTATGTGCTTGTTAACCAGTTAGATGCTCGTTAGATGTTAGCCAATTAGATGCTTGTTAAACAGTTAGATGCTTGTTAACCAGTTAGATGCTCGTTAGCTAGTTAGGTGCTCGTTAGATGTTAGTTAGCCAATTAGATGCTTGTTAATCAGTTAGATGCTTGTTAACCAGTTAGATGCTCGTTAGCTAGTTAGATGCTCGTTAGTTAGTTAGATGCTCGTTAGCTAGTTAGATGCTCGTTAGATGTTAGTTGCTCGTTTGCTAGTTAGATGCTCGTTAGCTTGTTAGTTGCTCGTTTGCTAGTTAGATGCTCGTTAGATGTTAGATGCTCGTTAGTTGTTCGTTTGCTAGTTAGATGCTCGTTAGCTTGTTAGATGCTCGGTAGCTAGTTAAATGCTCATTAAATGTTAGATGCTCGGTAGCTAGTTAAATGCTCATTAAATGTTAGATGCTCGGTAGCTAGTTAGATGCTCATTAAATGTTAGATGCTCGGTAGCTAGTTAGATGCTCATTAAATGTTAGATGCTCGGTAGCTAGTTAGATGCTCATTAAATGTTAGATGCTCGGTAGCTAGTTAAATGCTCATTAAATGTTAGATGCTCTGTAGCTAGTTAGATGCTCATTAAATGTTAGATGCTCGGTAGCTAGTTAAATGCTCATTAAATGTTAGATGCTCATTAGCTAGTTAGATGCTCATTAAATGTTAGATGCTCGTTACCTAGTTAAATGCTCATTAAATGTTAGATGCTCGGTAGCTAGTTAAATGCTCATTAAATGTTAGATGCTCGGTAGCTAGTTAAATGCTCATTAAATGTTAGATGCTCAGTAGCTAGTTAAATGCTCATTAAATGTTAGATGCTCGTTAGCTAGTTAGAAGCTCGTTAGATGTTAGATGCTCGTTAGTTAGTTAGATGCTCGTTACCTAGTTAAATGCTCGTTAGCTAGTTAGATGCTCGGTAGCTAGTTAAATGCTCATTAAATGTTAGATGCTCGGTAGCTAGTTAAATGCTCATTAAATGTTAGATGCTCGGTAGCTAGTTAGATGCTCATTAAATGTTAGATGCTCGGTAGCTAGTTAGATGCTCATTAAATGTTAGATGCTCGGTAGCTAGTTAGATGCTCATTAAATGTTAGATGCTCGGTAGCTAGTTAGATGCTCATTAAATGTTAGATGCTCGGTAGTTAGTTAAATGCTCATTAAATGTTAGATGCTCGGTAGCTAGTTAAATGCTCATTAAATGTTAGATGCTCTGTAGCTAGTTAGATGCTCATTAAATGTTAGATGCTCGGTAGCTAGTTAAATGCTCATTAAATGTTAGATGCTCATTAGCTAGTTAGATGCTCATTAAATGTTAGATGCTCGTTACCTAGTTAAATGCTCATTAAATGTTAGATGCTCGGTAGCTAGTTAAATGCTCATTAAATGTTAGATGCTCGGTAGCTAGTTAAATGCTCATTAAATGTTAGATGCTCAGTAGCTAGTTAAATGCTCATTAAATGTTAGATGCTCGTTAGCTAGTTAGAAGCTCGTTAGATGTTAGATGCTCGGTAGCTAGTTAAATGCTCATTAAATGTTAGATGCTCGGTAGCTAGTTAAATGCTCATTAAATGTTAGATGCTCGGTAGCTAGTTAGATGCTCATTAAATGTTAGATGCTCGGTAGCTAGTTAGATGCTCATTAAATGTTAGATGCTCGGTAGCTAGTTAGATGCTCGGTAGCTAGTTAGATGCTCATTAAATGTTAGATGCTCGGTAGCTAGTTAAATGCTCATTAAATGTTAGATGCTCGGTAGCTAGTTAGATGCTCGGTAGCTAGTTAGATGCTCATTAAATGTTAGATGCTCATTAGATGATGGATGCTCGTTAGCTAGTTAGATGTTAGTTAGATGCTCGTTATCTTGTTAGATGCTCGTTAGCTAGTTAGATGTTAGTTAGATGCTCGTTATCTTGTTAGATGCTCGTTAGCTAGTTAGATTTGGGGTGACCATTTTTTTCCCATTGTTTTCCGGTACATTTGTCATATTTTTTACATTTCAGAGGATTCTTTTGCTTATTTCTGAGACTGTCCCACAAAATCGGGGACGAACATATAATATATACGGAAATAATTAAATTAAATACAGGAGAGATGATTTTATCAGGACACCAGGAACCTGGAGCACAACATAGTGAAGGGGTAGCTATAATGCGATCAAGGAATGCACAGAAGACACTAATAGAATGGGAAGCAGTAGGACCAAGACTAATGAGAGCAACATTTAAAACAACCAAAAAACAAAATAAAATTACACATTATCCAATGCTATGCACCAACCAACGATAAGGATGATTTAGTTAACGATGATTTCTATAAACAGCTACAATGTCAGCTGGATGCAAGGCGAGCCAAGGATATTATAATCTTGATGGGAGACCTAAATGCTAAAGTAGGATCAGACAACAGAGGCTTTGAAGAGATTATGGGAAAACATGGACTTGGAGATATAAACGAGAATTGAGAGATATTTGTGAATTTCTGGGCCCTTAATCAAGTGAGCCTAGGAGGAACAATATTCCAACATAAAAGAATACACAAAGCTACATGGGTGTCACCAGATCATAGAACGGAAAATCAAATTGATCACATATGTGTTAATAATAAGTTTAAGTCATCCTTACAGGATGTAAAAGTATATAGAGGGGCAGATGTAGCTTCTGATCATCATCTTATGATAGCCAAATTTAAAATTAAATTTAAAAAGTATACTACAGCGAATAAGGGTAGAAAGTATTTCAATGTAGGGTTTCTTAAAGAACAAGGAATTAAAGATAAATTCGCAGTCACAATATCAAACAAATACCAAGTCCTCCGACAACTAGAAAATACAATAAATATAGAAGATCATTGGAAACAGGTAAAAGATATATGGAAAGAGACATGTGAAGAAACACTGGGGAAAAGAGAACGCCAGAATAAGGCATGAATGACAGCAGAGACCCTGGATAAAATTAAAGAAAGAAAGAACAAGAAAGCAGACATAAATAAAAGCAAAACGAGAAGTAATAAAGCCAAGACACAGGAAGCTTACACAGAGGTGAACAAAGAAGTGAGAAGATGCATTAAAAGGGATAGAAGGAAATATATAGATGAATTAGCTGAAGAGTAAAGAAGCTGAAGAAGCAGCAAATAAAGGGAATGTGAAAGAACTGTGCAACAGCACAAAGAAATTAAGTGGAAAATACAAACAGATCAATGCCTTTATTAAAGGTAAGAAAGGAAATCTGCTTAGTAATATAAGGGAACAAATGGAGAGATAGAAAGAGCATTTTGAAGAACTTTTGAACAGACTCGGCTCAAATAATCCTCCAGATATACTACCAGCAGAAGAAGAGTTACACGTTAACTGTGGAAAACCAAGTAAAGAAGAAATAATGAAAGCCATCAAACTATTAAAAAAATGGTAAAGCTGCAGGACCAGATGAAACTCTTTTGGAAGCCATCAAAGCAGATATTAACACCTCTACCAAGATGTTACATAATCTACTAGATAAAATTTGGGAGAGGGAATAAATACCTAAAGACTGGAAAGAAGGTTATATGATCAAACTACCAAAGAAAGGAAGTTTACAGGAGTGCATAAATTATAGGGGAATTATGCTACTATCAGTGCCAGGAAAAATATTAAGCAGAATCATTCTGGAGAGACTAAAAGAGGCCATAGAGAAATATTTGAGAGATGAACAAGCAGGTTTTAGGAAGATCAGATCATGTGCTGATCCCTCATCAAGGCCAGCTCCTTGTCGTAGGGATGAGGCTTAACAGTCACCAGGGACTGAAAACCAAGACTGGCCAGGCCTTCCTACACCCGAGCAAGACCACAGTCTGCTCTAGCAAGTTTCTGAAGTCGGAGGCAACCAGCCAAAAGGCGCACTACAACAATCAGGATGCCACGCACTCAACGCAAATGGAAGTATGTCTATAACCGCAAATCGATATGGCACTCGCCCTGTGATGGAAACTCAGGCAGGTGCAGCGCCGGGCCCTCAACCTCGAAAGGGCCCAGCCTCTATTACTGGATGTCCTTCTCAACCGCTCTGTGGAGTCAGGGGGCGAGAGAATAGAGCTACTGGCCAATCCAAAATAAGACCACTCAAAATAATGCACTGGAATGCTGAAAGCATCAACAGCAAAAGAGATGGGTACAGTAAAAAGATAGAATTAGAAAATATCCTGCATGAAGAACAAGTAAGCATATGCTGTTTGCAGGAAACCCATCAAAACAACGACATAGCCTTGAAGATTAGGGGATACCAGTGCTACCGATCTGACAGAAAAAGCAGACAAAAGGGTGGAATATTGACACTTGTAAAGAACAACATCAATGCATGTCAGATTGAAGTGTAGATGGATGGGGCCGAATATCAAATACTGCACCTCAGGACAGGAAATACAGACTTCCATCTACTTAACTACTACTGTCCGAGTGACCGCCCACTAGCACTAGACACAATTGCATTAAAAGAAAGAATAATTGTATGTGGAGACTTTAACAGCCATTCACAGAGCTGGGGCTATGAACATATGGACAAGAGAGGTGAAGAACTTGAAAATTGGCAGGATGACAATGGGCTTATACTATTAAACCAGACAACAGATCCACCAACATTCTACTCCAGATCATGGCATACCACATTTACACCAGACCTTGCTTTCCATTCACCAGACCTGGATTGGAATATCACACGTATTGTTGGGAAACAACTTGGAGGCAGTGACCACCGACCAGTCTTTTTAGTGGTGCAAAATGAGGCCGTCAGGGAGAGCTGCACTCACTCCAGATGGAATTACAAAAAGGCAGACTGGAAAATGTATCAACATTACACCAGTGTACTGACTAAAGATATAAATACAGACAGAGGCATCAACAAAATAGTTGATGAATTCAGTAGACTAATAATACAAGCTGCCAGTGAAAAAATACCTAGATGCACGGAAACAATACAAACCATACTGGAGTAGTGAACTAGAGCAACTGCACAATGACATGGAAACATCTTGAAAGCAAGCAGAAAATAACCATGCCAGGAACACCACAATAACTATCAGCATGCTAAAGCCAAATTTCAATGGACTAAACTACAAGCCAGACGGAGAAGCTGGAAAGAGAAAACAGAGTCCTTGAATCTCGAACGAGAAACAAGAAAAGTGTGGAAGCTTGTAAAACAGCTGAATGATGAGGGTACAGAAAGGAACACCAAAATTACACTGAAGAAGGTTGGAGACATCCTAACAGGTAAGCATGCAGCAAATCACTTTGCTGACTCCTTTGCAAATGACAATAATATTGAAATTAGCCTAGAGAAACGACAAGAGACCCGTTTAAAACAACAAAATGCAAGACAAGAAGAGACCACACATGAAGTCATGGAAATACCCATTACACAAAGAGAGCTAGAGCTGGCAATATCCAAATTAAAAATGAAAAAGTCACCGGGCAGTGATGGAGTGTCCAATGAAATGATTAAGAACTTGGGAACTGCAGCTAAAACAAAACTACTGCAGATCTACAACATCTGCTGGATCACAGGCATGGAGAGAAGCAATTATGATACCATTACTAAAGCCAGGAAAAAATGGTTCAACGACATCCAGCTATAGACTAATCAGCCTTACAAGCTGTTTGTGTAAAACAATGGAACGTATAATCAATCTCAGACTGCAGTGGTACATGGAAAGTGAAAATCTCCTTGTCCCACAACAAGCAGGCTTTAGACAGTGGTACTCTACCGAATATCAGGCAACCTATATTTCCCAGGAAATTGAGAATGCATTTCAAGAAAAGAAACTGGTACTAGCAGCATGGATAGACCTAAAGAAAGCATAAGGTATGGAAGAAAGGACTTTTGAAGAAACTGAGAAATTATGGAGTAAATGGTAGGATGTACAAATGGGTCAAAGCATACCTGCATAACAGGAGAGCCAGAGTGCAACTGGATGGTCTTAAGAGTAAGAAGGTCTTACTACGCCAGGGCGTTCCACAGGGAGGGGTACTATCTCCAACACTTTTTCTAATCTACATCAATGACCTAATTACTGAACTACCACATGGCATCAAAGTGGCAATGTATGCAGATGACTTGGTAATGTGGTGCACAGAGGAGTATGCAACAGTGGCCTCGAAATTGCTACAAAGAGCTATGAATGCACTGAATTCATGGACAAATAGATGGTGTATCATCATCAATACAGACAAATGCAGTACTACACTTTTCACTCTCTCCCCAAAACAAAAAACAGGAGCCATCTACATAAACAATGAGCCTATGAAAGAAGACATACAAGCTAGATATCTCGGAGTTACATTTGATAACAAACTATCTTGGAGACAGCTGATAAATAACGCAACCCAAAAAGCAAGGAGGAAATTGGCTATTCTAAGAAAGTTGTGTGGAACCACATGGGGTGCGAGTGGGAAAATACTCAGTAAAGTTTACCACCAGAGTATACGCCCACATTTAGAATACGGATCATCCGCATGATACTCAACATCAAACACCACACTGCAAGAACTGGACAAAGTACAAAACCAGGCACTTAGGGTCATCACAGGAGCAATGAAACCAACACCAATATTGGAGATGGAGAAATTGTGGAGGATACCAGCACTGAGAGAACGGAGGGACACAAAGGTGCTGATACAGGCAGAAAAATGTGCATGCATGCCGAGACATCCAATGAAGGACCGATTCCAAAATCTTGCATTGGGACGACTAAAGAGAAGCAGTTTTATCCACCAAGCCAAGCGTATTAGTAGACAAACACCAGACATGCCAAGAGTTGTTAACCCCCTACTGCCCCTACCAGAACATACTCCCTGGACAGAGGAATCAGGATTATCAATACAAATACGGACAGAAGTGAAAGGAATAGTTGACAAAGAAGAACAAAATAGTCTACAGCGAAAAACAATAACTCTCAGTTTCCTGGATGAAGAATACCCACATGACCTATGGATTCGTGTGTACACAGATGGATCAGCACAGAATGCAGTAAAGAATGTGGGAGCAGGTGCATATATAGAGTACCCAAATAACACTAGGGATATGAATAAAATAGCAACAGGGAAATATTGTCACAACTATGATGCAGAAATACAAGCAATAAAGTTGGCAATAGAAAAACCGCTGAACAGTAATCTTAGCCCACAGCCTGTAGTGTTTTTGACAGATGCAAGATCAGTACTCCAGGCACTACAATCCAGAAAATTACCACATCTGCAGACCTTATTGACTGAACTCTGCAAGCACCACAGGGTTGTTCTGCAGTGGATCCCATCTCACTGTGGAATACCAGGAAATGAGAAAGCAGATCAGTTGGCAAAGGAAGGTTCAACAGGCACACAACTAGATACACCGATCAGATACCATCATAAGAAACATATATTCAAATCAATCAGAGGACCACAAGCCCCAAATCAGGATGCCTTTCATAATATGAATAGATATGAACAAGTTATCATTATACGCCTAAGAACAGGACACAATCGACTCCATAGTCTCATGTATACAAAATTCAAGATCGGCACATCAACTACTTGTACGTGTGGACAGGCGCCCCAGACTTCTGAACACATACTTCAAGATTGCACAGAATATAGTAAACTGAGGAAAATCCATTGTCCCATAGATACAACACTATAGACAAAACTATATGGGCCACTGCAAGAATGACAAAATACATTAAAATTTATACAGGAAACGACATTGCAGATATAGACAATACTTCGGGTGAACGAAAGATAGATAGATAGATGTGCTGATCAAATAACTGCTCTACGTATAATAGATGAACAAAGTTTAGAACTAAAACCCCCACTTTATTTATATTGGATTCATAGATGACGAAAAGGCATTTGATAGTTTAGACAGAAGAATGCTTTGGAAGTTGCTGAGTCATTACGGAATCCAATTAAAGTTTATTAATCTGATAAAAACAATGTATGAAGGAACAAAATGTAGTGTGGTGCATGAAGGACAGCTTACAGAAGCATTTGAAATAAGAACAGGAGTATGGCAGGGATGCCTTCTGTCTCCATTTCTCTTTCTACTGGCCTTAGAATGGATTATGAAAATACCTCGAAACAACAGAAATGGGATCCAGTGGTCACTGACCAAACAACTTGATGATTTAGACTTTGCTGATGACATAGCTCTCCTATCACACAGTCATCAACAGATGCAGGATAAAATGTGCATACTTGATGAGAGATCACAACAGCTAGGACTGAAGATTAATAGAGATAAGACCAACATTATTAGAATTAATACAGTTGGCAATAACAAAATAAAACTAGGAGAAATACCTCTACTAGGCGTACAGTTTTACATATATCTGGACAGTGATATAGATAAAGAGGGAGGAACAGAAAATGATACCAAAATAAGGATATCAAAAGCAAGATGTGAAACATATGGAAATCCAAAGAAATTAGGTTAAATACAAAAATAAAAATTTTCAACTCAAATGTTAAGTCGGTCCTATTATATGGCTGTTTTCCATGAGGAGACATATCAGATGGGCCCAAAGGTTTCGATATTGTTTGGGAAAGAACTGGGTCTCCAGTAGTTAGTTCATTGGCAATTGCAGCGAAGTTGCTCCTCTTTAGTCGCACAATTCCGGAACCAGATATTCTTTGGTGCATGGGGTGGCTAAGGAGCCATCTATATTTCTCCTCTTGTTGCAATACTTTAGTGACCCGTCTATCATCTAAGGGTTGTAAACCTGTTACTGCTTCTAGAGTCTTGATATGTGTAGATTTCATAGCACTAGTGATGATACGGGCAGCTTGGTTCTGTATACTGTTAATTTTGCTAAGGTGTGATTTGGAAGCCATAGCCCAGACTGTGACTCCATACTCTAGAAATGGTCTGACTGTTCCTACGTATAGTCTTTTCAAAATATTGCTGTCTGCCCGCCAGTCTGTTCCTGCTAATTTCTTCATAATATTTGTTCGTTTTCTGGCTTTCATCCGTGCTCTATCTGATTTTTCCCAAGTCATTCTACGATTCATGGTGACACCAAGATATGTTGGGTTGTCGTCAATAGGGAGTGTATGGTCCTTTAACTTCAAATTTGTAGAGAGCGTTTTTCTTGATATGCTGAAAATTATGTATAGGGTTTTCCTTTCGTTGATTGGTAAGAACCAGGTGTTCGTCCACTTTTCAAGTTCAATGACAGTTGTCAGCACGAATATTTTGGACCCCAGTGTCAGTACTTGGTTCTCGTGTACAAATACGCCCAAAATCTGAACCTACTTTTTTGTTTGATAACAACGACACAACATGTAATTCGGACACAAATTCTACATCAGTTGAGGCAACTCTCAATCATCTTTGCTGTTCTCCTGGTTTAGGATTTATGTGAATGACTTAACTAATCCGGATAGTTTCACGGTAAAACTAAATGGTTCTGCCTCATGTAGCAATGATTCAAGGTTTGTAGTTAGTCAGCACGAGTTTGATGTCTTTTGCTCTTGGGCTGGTCTGATCAACAAGTTATGGATTGAAGGGGCGATAGTTGCAAATATCTGCTCCATCTACATTGGCGGGGGTCGGAATGTGGCTCTCAAACAGAGCACAAACCAGGACGACACATTTAATGCTTGTTATATAGGAGACGGATGTGGACCAGAGGCCGCAGTTAATGGCAAAACAAAGACCAATCTCTATGACAATGACTGCACAGACACAAAATTGAGAAGTGGAACCAGTCCTGTTTACTGGTATCTGAACTTTGCCACGCCCCAGAAGACTCACACCATTCGAATCTATCATCGAGCTAGCACTATGATTCGGGTAAAGAATGCCACTCTAAAGGCTTTCTCTGACAGTGGCGGCGTAGTGTTCCAGTATAATGATATATCATACCCTAATGTTTCTGTGAACACTATTGTAGTCACCACACAAACGCCAATGGCACACATTAAGACTGAGTTCTCACCGACCATTTCGTAGGCCGGCAGTGCACTGACAGTGTGTGAGGTGCAAACATTTACAGACACCTATTGGCTGGACGGGTATTCTTGGTCGTTTTGTACAATGTGTAGTGGGTGTAGCAAAAGCTGCGACGTCATCATCGGTACGTGTCACGGCAACTGTTCACATGGGATCTATGGACACGACTGCTCCAGGTCTTGTCTCAGTGTTTTTCCTTAATGTGGGAAAAATCCGGAAAATGCCTACAATGTAAACATCCTGGCTATACCTGTAATGACACTTGTCTCGATGGTAATTTTGGGCTACAGTGCGAACAGACGTGTTCTGATGGCTGTGACATCATATGTGATCAGGAAAGTGCAGACTGCACGTGCAAGGAAACGTACTACTGGTCAAACTACACTCTCAAATGTCCGGACAACTGTTTCAACGACACCCGTGAACAGTCAACCGGGATCTGTGCATGCAAGGGAACGTTCTACGGGTCAGACTGCACTCTCAAATCTCCGGACAACTGTTTGAACGAAACCTGTGAACAGTTAATCGGGGCCTGCGTCTCGAATGTCGATGATTCCTACGTTAAGAAGAGTCTGCCGACTACAACAAACCCAAGCATATGGACACCTCAATGTGTTTCTGTGCTAGACTTGGTTCATTTCTTGGTGTTTTTCCGTGAAGCCATGGCTCATATCTTAATGTGTTTCTGTGCTAGCCATGGCTCAAATCTTAGTGTGTTTCTGTGTTAGCCATGGCTCAAATCTTAGCTTGTGTGTGTGTGTGTGTGTGTGTGTGTGTGTGCGTGCGTGCGTGCGTTAATCATGTCTCATATCTTTATGTGTGTATGTGTTTAGTCATATCGCATATCTCAGTGTGTATATGTGTTAGTCATGTGTCATATTTTTGTGTGCATGTTTATGTTAGTCATATCTCATATCTTTGTGTGTGCATGTCTGTGTATGTCACATCTCATATCCCTGTGCGTGCATGGCTATGTTAGTCACATCTCATATCTTTGTGTGTGCATGTCTATGTTGGTCATATCTCATATCTTTGTGTGCATGTCTATGTTAGGCATGTGTCATATCTTTGTTCTTGTTTCTGACAAGAAGATAGTTCTCAGTGATTGATACAGTTTCAATATTCTTTCCGAGGCTGGAAGTAATGACAACCACCTTATATTCGAATAACCTAATAATTGCTTAAACTCCCGTCCAGCAAATTCACAGAAGTCTTTTAGGCGTTCTACACGAACCGTGTAAATGTGAAAGTATCCAAATATTTTTGTTACAATCACTTCCATATCCATAGGCATGGAATCAAACGCTGTTTTTGCACAATTGTGAATTATGTGTGCGTTGCAACCAAGACCCATTATGTGTCTGTTTAACGTGGACTTTATTTTAGTTATGAAATTATCTCTTCGTTTCCTCAACAAGCCTCCAAAGTTTGTATTTGTATTGTCTGCTGAGAGTCCAACAATCGTTTTGTTTAAGTCAAAATTATCAATTGCTTTCAACAATTGTTCAGATATTATGTCGGACGTTTCTCCTGGAGTATCTATGAAAGCAAGCAATTTGGTCTTTACTGGAGTTTCCAGCTCATAAGCCTGAAAATAACGAACTAAAATAGGAAGTAGCTTAACATGTTTATGATTAGATCTATCGCAAGACAATGTTACGAAGCTGACATATTTGAGGTCATTTTTTAGTTCATCAATAGCCCGAGGAGCAAAAACATTGGTAATTATGGATTCACACTTTGTTCTTGCACAGGAAAATTGTTTCGTTGAAAATTTCTTTTGTAGAATTGTACAATCCATACTGCGGAAACTATGATTATGAAGTATAGTACGATATGCTAAGGTTAAATAACCCGATAACCCAATGCTAAGGTTCCTTCATGAACAGCTAGAGTGTATTCATCTTTTGAGGGTTCTTTTTTACAAAAATAATTTGTCATACACCCAGACTGAGACTTACAAAGCAGCGCATCCTTATGCTTTTTTGCCTGTAGATGGTCAGTTATTGATGTCCTTCCACCACTTGCTATAGAAAAATGTGAACTACATATATTACATTTCACTAGCGTTCCATCCTCTAAAATTGCTTGTATAATAAATGGAAATTCAGCTTTCAGCGAATCACTAAAATGACACTTACGTTTTTTGGAAAGCATTGTTTTTATGCAACAGACGTCCACTGATCACAAAAAGAAAACACGACTACACTGCACTGTAGTGTTATTACACTCGGACTGATTTGAAAATTGGCCGGGAAAGATACTTTGGCGGGAGATGTCCGGAAAGGCAGGGTGGGGTGGGGGGAGGAGAGAGAGTGTGTCTGCTTTTTTAAAAATTAAACCCATCCCAATAGAAGTCAGTGGCTGGAATAAAAGTGACGTAGCACCGCGCTTCAAGAGTTCAAAGAGCTATCTCCGACAAAACGCGTCCAAGTCTTCTCTTTTATCTTCCTACTAATGCCGCTCAGTCTTGGATAAAGAAACACAACTCAGTAACGTCCCGAGTCCTAGTGATTATTTTAAAAGAGGGCCGATTCCGTGTATGAACATTTATTTATTCGCTGAAATCGGGGACAACTTCTACACTTCGGGGACTGTCCCCGAAAATCGGGGACGAATGGTCACCTTAAGTTAGATACTCGTTAGCTAGATAGGTGCTCGTTAGCTAGTTAGATGTTAGTTAGCTAGTCAGATACTCGTTAGCTAGTTAGATGCTTGTTAGATGTTAGTTAGCTAGTCAGATACTCGTTAGCTAGTTAGATGCTTGTTAGATACTCGTTAGCTAGTTATATGCTCGTTAGCTGGTTAGATGCTTGTTAGATGTTAGTTAGCTAGTTAGATACTCGTTAGCTAGTTAGATGCTCGTTAGCTAGTTAGATGCTCGTTAGCTTGTTTGATGCTAGCAAACATTTAGGGCGTTTCCCTCTATAATAATATTCATTTATTATTATTTGTCTCCGGTCTAAACCACTGGAAACTACTATTCGTGCTGTTTCGTCCTAAATGGTTGTCTGCAACGCAAGTATTCAGCCCTACCCTATCCGGGAGATACTTGTCTTAATAGGAAAAATACAGAAACATTATGTATTTCCGAGCTGTGATCTATTTCGCAGCCTTATGCTATAGTCATGAGAACACCTGCGCGAAAGACATTGCCCACGATAGCTAATTTTTGAGTTAGCTGACTGGCAGTGTTCCCTAGCGTTTGGCTTTTCGTGGCAAGGCGCTGTGCCACTGAGTACGGGTTCGATCCAACTTCTGTCTATATATTATTCTTTGTTTTTTTTCTGTTGTTGATTATTTGTCATTTTCTCCGAGTGCTGTAAACATACCTCTTCCTCTGAATTGATTCGCTGATTATCGCCTCTGAAGTTTCCGTCTATAATAAAATTCATTTATCATTATTTGTCTCCTAGCTGTCCTCTGAAGTTTCCCTCTATAATAATATTCATTTATCGTTATTTGTCTCCTAGCTGTCCTCTGAAGTTTCCCTCTATAATAATATTCATTTAATATTATTTGTCTCCTAGCTGTCCTCTGAAGTTTCCCTCTATAATAATATTCATTTAATATTATTTGTCTCCTAGCTGTCCTCTGAAGTTTCCCTCTATAATAATATTCATTTATTATTATTTGTCTCCTAGCTGTTAGTTAGATGCTCGTCAATTGTTAGTTACATGTTTGTTAGATGCTCGTCAGCTGCTAGTTAGATGCTCGTTAATTAGTTAGATGCTTGTTAGTTGCTAGTTAGATTAGGTGTAAGACAGGGGTGCTTACTATCTCCCCCCCCCCTCTCTACTGTTTATTACATACATGGACTATATATGTATGTTTGCCAAACCATCAGAGGAAGGAGATCAACGAGCTTGGATTGTCAGTCGATCAGGCACTAATACATGGAAAAATAGAAGACCTACAAGAACACATTAAATAGACTCAACAGCGCTAGCACAAAATACAACATGAAAATCAATATTAAAAAAAAACAACAAGAATAATTAATATCGCAAAAAAGAAATAGAACATCAACATAACTATAGACGGCAGACAACTAAAACAATTAGAGGAATTTAAATACCTAGGAAGTCTAATGATAGACGACAATATACAAACAGCAGAAATAGACTCAAGATGGAACAAAGCTTGTTAAATCATTGGACAGTTATCACCACTATTGTCCAACAAGGAAATACCTCTAGAGGCAAAACGGGCACTGTACAATCATCATTGAGTGCCGTCTCCGCATCGAAGGTCGACTACCATGGAGCGCCATTCCGCTCTGTCTCTTACTTTGATGGTGCAAGTTGTCATATGCTGTCTTGCCCGTCTAACATGCCCCCAAAATTTAATTTGTCTTGTTCTAATTGTGTTTAGTAGTTCTCTTTTCATTTTTAGTTGTTTTAAAACTTCATCATTTGTTTTCGTTTCTTTCCACACAATTCATCTATAAATCCACATTTCAAAGGCTTCAATTTTCTGTTGTTTACTTGTCTCATGTCCATGTTTCTGCATCATACAGGAATATTGAGAAGATATAACATTTTGCTATTCTTAATTTTAGCCCTGGTGTTAAGAATAGCAAAATGTTATATCTATAACTCTCCAATACAATCTTCATTCCAACGTTATGCTACCAATGCCAGTCCTGGACCCTAAATACAAGAACAATGAGAAAAATGACCTCTACTGGGGTGAAATGTGTTAGACGAATGACACGAAACAGCCTGAGAGATAAAGTCAGAAGAACCAAGAAAAAAGCTAGGAACAACCCCGGCCATAGAATGTTTAAAGAAACAACAGAAAAAAAATGGTTTGGCCACGTGACAAGGCAGAAAGATCAAAACACAACACAACAAGCCTTCAATAAACGTTGCGAGAACATCAGACCAAAGGACCCACCACGAAAACGATGGGTTGACGAAATATTAGAAACACTAAGAAACATAACAGGAGGAGAGTCGAACATAAGAACAAAAAACCGCAAATTATATCTCCCCTCAACGTTGAAAGGCAAATGAGGAAGGAAAGATGCTCGGTAATTGTATTTGTTTCGTGGCTGTTTGTTCAAGTTTTAACTTCACACTTGCCAACTAGGCGAGTTCAACACTTCCGGTGTGTTGTCGGCTGCTCGTGGAAGGTTCCCATTCGTCGCCGGTTAGACCGCAACTACTTTCTCTACAAACAAAATATCTTTGAAGATGAAGGCACTCGTATTTGCTTTCTTGTTAATGCACACTAGCTTGTCAATATTTGGCAAGCTGAATACAGACACGATAGATAACAATATTGTAAACTCTAAAGTAGAAAGGAAAGTCGATATTTCCAGCCATTTGGTGAAGACGTTGACGTCGATAACTTTGTTGAACAAGGGCTCGGCTCCTCTCAGACATTTCCTTTTCACCATAGACCCGACGTTGAAGGAGCATCTTTCTTTAATTAATGCTGTGGTAAGTACCACAATAAATGGATTTAAATATTTGGGAACTTTGTTAACCTCAGACGGAAGATGTACAAAATGAAAAGAGGTGAGATGCAGAATGACTGAGAATCAGAATATGAGAATGATAATATGAATTATGATTGAATGATTGAATGGCTCAAGCAAAAGCAGCTTTCCAAAAAATGAGGAAGATACTATGCAGCTGAGTATGCAATCCATTTTTGACAATATAGTAATATAGGAACAAGAAAAAGAGTTCTTAAATGTTATGTAGTTAGAGCCAAGAACAAGAAAGCAGACATAAATAAAAGTAAAAGCAAAACGAGAAGTAATAAAGCCAAGACACAGGAAGCTTACACAGAGGTGAACAAAGAAGTGAGAAGATGCATTAAAAGGGATAAGAGGAAATATATAGATGAATTAGCTAAAGAGGCAGAAGAAGCAGCAAATAAAGGGAATATGAAAGAACTGTACAACAGCACAAAGAAATTAGGTGGAAAATACAAACAGATCAACGCCTTTATCAAAGATAAGAAAGGAAATCTGCTTAGTAATATAAAGGAACAAATGGAGAGATGGAAGGAGCACTTTGAAGAACTTTTGAACAGACCTGGCTCAAATAATCCTCCAGATATACTACCAGCAGAAGAATAATTACACGTTAACTGCGGAAAACCAAGCAAAGAAGAAATAATGAAAGCCATCAAACTGTTAAAAGATGGTAAAGCCACAGGACCAGATGAAATTCCTTCGGAAGCCATCAAAGCAGATATTATCACCTCTACCAAGATGTTACATAATCTATTGGATAAAATTTGGGAGAGGGAAGAAATACCTAAAGACTGGAGAGAAGGTTATATGATCAAACTACCAAAAAAAGGAAGTTTACAGGAGTGCACAAATTATAGGGGAATTATGCTACTATCAGTGCCAGGAAAAATATTAGGCAGAATCATTCTGGAGAGACTAAAAGAGGCTATAGAGAAACACTTGAGAGATGAACAAGCAGGTTTTAGGAAGAACAGATCATGTGCTGATCAAATAACTACTCTACGTATAATAGTTGAACAAAGTTTAGAACTAAAATCCCCACTTTATATTTGATTCATAGATTACGAAAAGGCATTTGATAGTTTAGACAGAAGAATGCTTTGGAAGTTGCTGAGTCATTATGGAATCCCCATAAAGTTTATTAACCTGATAAAAACAATGTATGAAGGAACAAAATGTAGTGTGGTGCATGAAGGACAGCTTACAGAAGCATTTGAAATAAGAACAGGAGTAAGGCAAGGATGCCTTCTGTCTCCATTTCTCTTTCTACTGGCCATAGATTGGATTATGAAAATAACTCAAAACAACAGAAATGGGATCCAGTGGTCACTGACCAAACAACTTGATGATTTAGACTTTGCTGATGACATAGCTCTCCTATCACACAGCCACCAACAGATGCAAGATAAAATGAGTATATTAGATGAGAGATCACAACAGCTAGGACTAAAGATTAATAGAGATAAGACCAACATTATGAGAATTAATGCAGTTGGCAATAACCAAATAAAACTAGGAGAAATACCTGTACTAGACGTACAATCTTATATATATCTGGGCAGTAATATAGATAAATAGGGAGGAACAGAAAACGATACCAAAATAAGGATATCAAAAACAAGAGGAGCTTTCATTGCACTGGGAAACATATGGAAATCCAAAGAAATTAGGCTAAATACAAAAATACAAATTTTCAACTCCAATGTTAAGTCGGTTCTATTATATGGCTGTGAAACATGGAGAATAACAAAATTGACAATCACGAAGGTACAGACTTTCATTAATGGATGCTTGCGCAGAATAAAGGGATGGAAATGGCAGGACAAAGTCACAAACGTGGAATTATGGAAATGTACCGGTCAAATACCAGTGGATAAAGAAATACAGCGAAGACGATGGCGATGGATAGGACACACACTACGGAAACCAACTGAGAGTATTACACAACAGGCCCTTTTTTGGAATCCCCAGGGGAAAAGACAAAGAGGAAGACCAAGGAATTCTTGGAGAAGACAGATTGAAGCAGAGATGAAGATGATGGGGAAGACATGGAATGATCTTAAAAGAATTGCAAAAAACAGAACGACTTGGAAAGTGTTTGTTGAAGACCTATGCTCCACTGGGAGCTAAAAGGTAGAAGAAGAAGAAGTTAGAGCCAGTCTTAACATATGGATGCGAATCATGGATAATAGGACAACAGACAAGAAAATCACTGGAGTCTGTGGAAATGTCAAATTGTCATGGACAGCTAATAAGAGTAATGAAAATGTTCTGAAAGAGGTCAAAGCAAAAGAGCTAATTTCCAATATTAGGAAGATACAATCATCATTATTTGGCCATGTAATGAGAAGAGAACAACTGGAATATATTGTAACAACTGGAAAAATTGAGGGATGAAGAGATAGAGGGAAGCAAAGAGAAAAAATAACAGACAGCTTAAGAGAATCAGAATGGCTTGGCAGAAGGTCAACAACAGAAATGATAAATAGCTGCCGAGATAGAAGTTGTGGAGAGACATGATCACCTACGCCTACGCCAGTAGGCTCGGTACTTGATGATGATGATGAAGTACCACAAAATGGCGCCCTGTAAACGTCTGTACATTTTAATAGTGAAATTGAGTTTATTCAATAATATGTTAATGATTAACATTTTATTTATCTATTTTGACACTGAATGGCAGTAAGCACTCACAGTGAGTTGAGTGAGTGTGTATACAGTATTAGTCTCAGTCTTTCTGCCAGTCACAAACAATGAATGATCGATTGTAACTATTGTGTATTAAAGTTGATTATTCAGTTTAACAAACACAACAGACATCAATCACAGTCATCACAATATAATCAATAATTGAATGCTCCAGTCAGATTTGTGACTGACACCTCACCCCCTACACCTTAGCAGCGTAGCACTTTGTTTATGCCCTGACTTAGACCGTACTAATATTACCTTAGTAGTAGACCTTCCTCGTTTGTTTTGAATTCGTTCCATTCTATACCAAGTATTTTCCTTAGACATTTATTTTCGAATGCGTTCAACTTTGTTTCTATATCTCTTGTTGTTTTCCAGCTTTCACACGCATACGTAAGGGTTGATAGTACATTTGATTTGAATAGCCTAAGTTTTGTGTTTGTGCTAATGAACAAACGAGGAAATTAGAGAAATCGCCAATCAACCACTAATATCTTCAGTAATAAAGAAAAGACGATGGTCATACGTTGGACATGTGATGAGAAGAGATAATAATCGAATAGCAAAGCAAGCCCTCATATGGGAAACAACAGGTAAAAGAAAAAGAGGAAGACCCAGGGAGACACTGAGAAGAACATTGATGAGAGAGGCAAGAGCAGCAGGAATCGGCTCCCTCAATGAGATAGAACTGCTTGCACAGAACAGAGACAGATGGCGAGATTTGATAAAATATCTTTAAAAGAAAACTGCTAGAACAAAAATTCATATAGGAGAAGGTGTATCTTGGTCTACGCCCTATGGGCCGGTTACGGCTCGAAAGGTCAGTAGAATAGTAGACCTTAGTATTTTTACAAACAATTTTTAAGAATTAAAAACACATTAGCTAGATAGCCCATGGTGTCCTTAAAACAATGATTTTCAATGAAAACTCACTGATGTGTCTAACGATTAATACAAAGTTTTAAAGGTTGTATAAACACTCATTAAATAATAAAACTAAACATTAACTGACAGTGCTGTTTGGTTTAGGACGTAATAGTGACATTCCCACTTATGACATGCCCCCTAGGGACACACCCACTTAAGATTGTGTCAACACATTAGTTAGTTTATTGTTTTTTTTCACTATTTTCAGTGTGACCCAAAGTGACCTAAGTCCTCATTAAAAAAAATTTTTTAATTGTCTAAAGACAATCTCTTTAAAATTTGGCACACTTTTGTAGAAATATGCACATTAAAACAGAATATCAAATTTGTGTGGAGCTAATAAATATGTTATTTTGACAGCATTTATTCAAATTGAGGTCATATCGCAAAATTCTTATTTGACCCATTGGTCTTAGTCACGACCTCAGGTCACTTAATTATTACAGTAAAGAAACCCATCTACAGATTTATTTCAAATTTGGCACAGTTATAAAGAAGTACCTTAATTGATAAAGATATCCAAATTGATCCGAACGAATAGAATAACTTTATCAATTTATTTGCACAAAATTGCATACATAAAAAAATTATTATAATTATAAAAAAGTGGCTTGTATATTCCAATGGAAATTTCTGTGATGTAAGGGAATCCCTGGCCTCACTTTGAAACTACAAATGATGCTATGGAAACTTAATAACACTCTTTTCACTCTCGATTCGGTCATTTACGTCTGACTATTTTCTTGGTCAGATTCCTTAGCATCAGAAAGAAGTCAAAGTGCCTTCCTTAGCAACCTGACGTACCTTTAGGATTAGGTACTTTCATTGATTGCACTTAAGGTCTTGTTAAATTGCAATTAGCACATCCCCTTAGGTACTTTCATTGATTGCACTTAAGGTCTTGTTAAATTGCAATTAACATGTCCCCTTAGGTACTTTCATTGATTGCACTTAAGGTCCTTGTTAAATTGCAATTAGCACATCCCCTTAGGTACTTTCATTGATTGCACTTAAGGTCTTGTTAAATTGCAGTTGGCACGTTCCCTGATGATGTCTTCTGAGGTAGTAATCTCAGCATTTCAGGTCCTATTGTACAATCATACTATGTAACAATTTGATATGCTTACAGTACATCCAGTGTCATCCCCTTTCTTTTCGTTCAACTCACACTCTGTGGCTGGGTGCATGTGTTTTGTTTTATTCTAAATGGAGTGTGGTCAATATTTTTGGAACAAGTTTTTAAAATATAATTATTATTTTTAAAATTCCTAAAGAAATAATCTTTTAGAATATTTTGTTTTATATATATGTGTGTGTGGGCGGCCGCGCGCGCCCTTTTGTATCTTGACAGACGGTTCCGCTTGGTAGCAAACAATCATGTTTAGTCAGTAGTTTTATAAAATATTAGTTTTATGCTGTTTTTGGTGTGCAGCTTCTCTCGTGGCTGGATAGACAGATCTGGCTGCAGCATAAACAAGATGTATTTGAGATGCCTGGCCTTGTCTTCTTTCTCTTGCACCTTTTGTCTTCTGAATTTCACATCAACACTTCCTTGAATGTTGGTAGGCTGTTTTGAATTTTTCTTCTCCACGTGCTAAGATCCATTACCAAATTTTCCATTTCTTTCACTGATAGAAAATTCGCTCTAGGAAGCCCTGCAAAAATTCTTATATTTCAGCACTGGTCTACCCGTTGGCCTCTTTCTGTCTTTAAGTTTGCCATACGTTAATCGTTTGGGAATGTGATTGTTTTCCACTCTACTAACATAACCCTGCCATCTTATTCTCCGACTACTAATTTTGCCATGATGAATGGTAGTTTGGCTCATTGCAAGACTTTAGAGTTGGTTACTTTGTCCTGCCATTTGATGTTCATTATTTTGCAAAGGCAATGAGCATGAAAGCTGTTTAACCTTTTCTCCTGCCCTGCTTAGGTAGTCCAAGTGTCTAATCCATATAAAAGTGTACTAAGGATACAGTTTTGGTAAATTAGAGGCCTAGTCCTAATTGTTAGTTTGGTGTTGGCCATGCTCAGTCATAAAGTTTACCAAATGTGGAAGCTGCCTTTCAGATTCGGGAATTTATCTCTTCAAGGGAGACAGTAGTTATGACCATAGAACTGAGGAAGGTGAAATTTCTCACATATTCAAGGGGTGTATTATTTAATGTTATGGTTGTAGGTATGGCTACACCCTTTTGAAGCACCACAAGTCATCTGGATACTTATCGACAAAAGAATAAATGACATGATTTAGCTATATTGTCAATCATTGGCTGCAGGACATTTCATTATGAGAAACCAGTGCTGCATCATCAGTGATTAGAAGTTCCTTGATTGAAGCTTCAGTTTTCTTAAACTTTGACCTGAGACATGTTAGATTAAATAAGGAGCAAGCAGATCTTGTATGGATGTAGATGCCTCCAGAGACAGTTTAAAAAATATTGTGTAGAAGGGCAGCAAAAAAGATTCCAAATAGGGTAGGGACAAAGACATATCCCTGTTTGACTCCACAATTCATCTCAAAGGGCTAGGATGATTTGCCATCGAACTGACTGGCGGAAAGGCAGAAATATTGTTGTGAAATGACTTCTTTATCTTGAGTTTTTTTGCTTTCAGATTATCTAAGAGTAAAGCGCATGACTTTTATTTTTAAAATGGAAAGTCTTGTAGAATTATAAATGTAGCATGAAACTTTTGCATATTACTTTTGAATAAAATGTAATACTGCTACTAATATTAATCTTTATAATTGTTTAAAAATAAATGAATTCATTAAGTTTTTATTTCCAAATATGTTTCATTTTTTCCAGACAAGAGAACATAAAGGTGATAAATTGAATGTGTCAGAGACAACTGTCGCAGGTCACAGGTATGAGAAACCCATCCCATATAGTTATGAAGTAATTGTGAATCTCAATACACAACTGGGTTGCTCTCACATCTCTCTCCCTCTCCCCACCCCAAGAGGAAACATTCATTGAGTGTTAATATTGCTGTTTGTTACATGTATTTTAAATGCATTAAAATGTTTGAAGAACTTCAAGCCGAATTATTTAAAAAAAAACCACTTACAATATTGCTAAATAGGTCACAAATTGGAATCATTAAAGTAGGAGACAATGAGACCATTTTTAAACAGAAAAACAGATATCCATGTGATGAGTTCAATGAGTAAGGAAGAATCAGTTTAGGAGAGAGATTAACTGCACTTTGAGAACTCCTGGAAAATCAAATTAATCAAACAAATATTTTATTAAATGAATGACTATAGATCACACACTCATTGTTAGCCTTATTTCAGAAATTATATTCTGATTATAATTAATTTGTATTGCACTATTGAGTGACCTTAAAGACTTGCACTTGTCAGCATGAGTTTAACAGTTGGAAATCTGTGCTTGTTGAGACAATGTTACTCACATTTCATTACATCAGTGATTGTCTTTCATCTTTTATTAAATCACATTTGTTGTTGCTGTCCTTGCATAAAGGTGACATCTCTTGATAAAGGAATTTAATCATTTCCTACCTCAATATCCATGATTGTATTTGACTCAAGACATCAAATTAACCTCCTTCCTTTGCAAATTAAGTTCTAATTGATACTGGTCTACTAGTTTTGATTTTTTTTTTCTCTTTTTTCTGTCCATTTTGTCTGTTTGTTAGGATGCAATAATCTTATCTTTGCTCATCATAGTTGGCCTGAAGGATACACTTTTCCAACATACAACAGCAGTATCAGTCACCATCACCTACAAATGACATTTACTACATTCATTCTTTTCTTAACCATACCATAAGTACACTATTCACATCACTGTCTACAATTGTGAAGCTATCTGTTTTCATGTCCAATGTTATTTTTGGATTTCGTTATAGACTCTTGTATTATTTGATTTCAACTTTCAGTGATAAGAGATTTTTCCGCGTTGGGCTTCGATCAGCATTGGATGCCGGGAAAACGGTCACAGTAGAGGTCGAAGCAGTATTCTCACATGTCCTAACACCTTATCCATTAGAGATTACTCAGGTGAGTTTTAGCATGCTAATTTTCTTGTCATTTTTACTTACCTCGTGGTAGTGATGAACACATTATAGCAGCACATAAATTGCAATAGCAAAGTCTGCAATAACATTTGACCTCAACATTTTATGTGATGACTCAAAAACACAATCTTGATTACAGTCAATCAACACAGCTCTCTTCACAAACTCATCTGGTTAATTGTATTGCTTGCAGCTAAAACGACATGCCAGTTTATGATTCTGTAATATTCTATATCATTAGTGGTCGATTTCATAGTGTCTATAGCACCTGCTGATGATTTGAATTGCTTTAGGTCTGTAAGAAAATCAGTACAACTCCTTCGGTTATCACAAAATCTTATACATGATAATCTGACTTAATCTCTTCAGCAATTTCTCAAAGTCTATTCACAAAGTTTGTATATATCACCCTGGAAACACTCTCATCAAATCTCATTGAAACCCTCAAAGTGAGTTATCTTGTGAATTCAAAACTCTTCTGTGATGTCACTTTCTACAGACTGCAGAAACAGATTCTTCAATTAAGATTCTATATATCAAGCCTTTGATTTGAATGACCTCTTGCCAACAACTCATTCTCCAAGCCAATCACAGCTTTCTTATATAGTGAGTCCAGCCAAGATTGACATATTGGCTGTTCCATTGGTCAGTTTCTATGGTTATGGTTTCAGCGTGTGCCAGTTACTACAAATTGACTCTTATCTATGCAATAACCCTCTGAGAAGTTTTGTGATAGAACAATTGTGTGTACTGGTCAGGTGCTTGCTTTGACCGTATCTCTGTTATATCAGATAAGTGAATTCTGCTACATCTAACACGCTTCAGCTGAATATATTTCATGAGCAAGGCAGTGAATTGAAAAGATAAAATACTTTTCTTTTATTTGTAGTCTATAATAACTTAGCATACACTATCTATAATAACTTAGCATACACTTGTAGCCGGCCCTTTTCCTCCTTCTTCTGCATAACACCGACAAACAGCAACCAGCCGTAAACTGCAAAGGATCCAGCACACGAGCACCCAGGAGTCCCCACACTTTGTGTCGACGTAGAAGGACTTGACCTCGTCTTCACCCTGAGATTCCCCTCCTGGTCAGCAACTTGGTGACCAGCACTTTGATCGTGTACTGGAACCCGGAACTTCTGCAACTGGATAGGCTCGTAAGGTCAGAGCCCTCACCCGTTGGCCGGTTGCGCCCTCATAGTGTTGACCAAGACTTCTCACGTCTTGGTCGTGCTAGGAACAGACCACTGTAGATTCAAGCCAGGCTTTTTGAGACTTGAGCCCGCCTTGTGGTGCAGTTGGACTGCCCGGACAGATTCACCCAGAACATGCCTCCTCGTAGCCCATGATCAGATTAGTTTTGACTTCACATTGTGATGATAGTGACCCATGACACCAGTGTTCGTTCTTCACGGTGACACATTACAGCGACAAATATGAATGATGGAATTGACAACTGAGAACTTTGCACACACTTACTTTATTCAATCTCAGACCACTCTTGTTGGCCTGTCACATGACATCTTGACATTCAACATTTCTCACAACATAACATTCATGTCATAACACCCTTCCTACAATGTCTGGTGTGTTTCCCAAGGACACGCTCTCTCTAGCACGTGAGCACCCTTGGTGTCAAACTTAGTAATATGCTGATACACCTTTGTGCCATTAAATCACGACACAACCTCAACGGCAACTGCTCTCCACCCCTTGCTGCATTAATCACCCTACACATAGTTTATTCCTGTTTTCCCTACAGTCTCTCCACAACATGGTTAATACTAAGTTCATGCGACGGTAGCTTGATGGCTTGCCATCAGCCTAATACGGTGGGAACAAAACACGTTCCATAAAGTCTCTTCTTAAATTACTGTTGTAACTTGATGGCTTACAGTTAGCCGAATATGGTGGTGGGAACAAAACACGTTCCATAAAGTCTCTTCACAAATTACTATCGTAACTTGATTGGCTTACAGTCAGCCGAATATGGTGGTGGGAACAAAACACGTTCCTTAAAGTCTCTTCACAACTTACTAACTAATTGCTCATTGGACAGGCTACCATTAAGCCTTCCACGCTAGTGGGCACTACTTAGCTCACTAATTCCACATAAAGCTCCTGAGTGCGAGTATCATAACTCCATGCACCCCCACCAATTCAACGATCCACTGAACGGTGTCTCTAACTAGTGTACTAGTCCTACGCTAACTGATTACTTGAGTATCATAACTCCTTAGTCTAAACACACATTACATTGTCCAGGAATGCAGGGTCTATCTATTCCCTATTCTACACACATCTCTGGAATAGTTTTCCTCCTTATTCTAGCACAACTCACCATGTTAGTGACTGAAAATAGCATTTCCCTCTCAGCTCTCCTGTGCTTGACTGTCACATCCTAACTAAGTCACAACCCTTCTGGGCAATACTAAACTACCTCCAATCCAGCCCAACGGTATCGGCTTGTTAACTAACAACCCGTCCGCACAGAGCGCTCGACTGAATCCTTTCTCCTACTGAAAAACCTTTGTCCTCCTAACTTCCCCCTCGTTTTCACAAACTTCATGGTTCACAATCCGCTCACCCGATAATTCCCCTATCCCGTGGGTTTTGAGTTGTTCTCTGTTTACAATCATATCTAAACTTCACCTTTGACCTCTTCCTTCTAATTCCCTCATCTCTAACCTCTCCGTCCCTTTACCTCAACCCTTTTTCACACTATCTATAACTTAGCATACACTATCTATAATAACTTAGCATACACTATCAACTGAAGGTTACATTTAATCTAGAGATAAATGCTTCACTGCCATATGATTGGTTTGTACAATAAAGGGAAGACAAGAATGCATAGATCTTGATTGAGAACATCAAACTAAAGCAAGTGGCAGACTTGACACCTTTAGGAAGCTTTATAAATGTTTGAATGGACAAATGATAGCAGAGATCTGTTACCAAACAAGGTAGCTGTGGCTGGAGTTACAGAAGTAACATGTTACACCAGACCTAGGGGGAACATTACCTATTCTTTCATACACCCTCCAACCATTAATCTAACCTGAGAGGAAAAAAAATAAATAAGTTGTCATGAAGTAGATGAAGTGCTTGAGATTAATATTAAAGATGGCAGAATAGAATCAGCAAAGATGATGTCAGGAAAAGAGGCTTGCTCACAGCTGATCACATGACTCAATTTTCTGATCAGACACATCTTTGTGATTCAGCTTCTGAAAATGGGTACCAGACATATGTTTTTCTGTGAAAGTAGCACAGCTTGACTTGCTACTGACAAAATCACACCTAGAATGTGCTGCTGGTCAAACATGGACAATAACACCATATTCTCTATATGCCTGAAGGAGGGAAGCATGTACTTACTAATGCTGGATCATAATATAAAAACAGATGAGATGGTTTGGACATGGAACATAATGACAGCATTTCTGAGAGAGAGAAATAAGAAGATAAGAAAAGGCTTCCCTGGTTCAGTAGACATCATCATAAACTCAATCCATGAGGCACCTATGAATAGAACATTCCATTTTTCCTAGATGGCAAAAATGAGTGCTGGTTTAACTTAGTCAGGCAGTAAGCAATGAAATAATTGTAGAAAGTCAGTGAGGAGAGTAGTCGTATTGTGGAGATACATCTTCATCAGTCACATCAAGTAATATTACAATGTTTCCTAATTCTACTTGACAAATTATCTGTTTGTACATTTGATCACAGGCAGAGAAACAGTTGGTGGTATTGGAGACAAACCTGTACTTTTATTCTCCCTACTCTACTACCAGCCAGACATCCACCATCACTACAACCAATGCTAATGTGGAATCTTACACCAAGACTAAGCCTGTCTCCCAGAGTGATACTTCCATTAATTATGGACCGTTTGAAGACAAAGCTCCTTTCTCAGAGGTATGCATATCAGGCACCATTAGTGACAATTATTCACCCATTTCTTTATTAATCTTTCTGATTTGAGTCATATTTATCAGCAGTAATGTCATTACATCGTGTAATCATGCTATATTGTTTATGTGTGCCTGAAGTTGTTCATGTATTTAGTCATTGTTGATGTAAGCTCTTTTGAAAGAAACCATAATTGATAAAAGATTATTAACTTTTTTTGTCTTCATCTGTTCTCATGTAAATTGGTACCCATTGTGTTTGGCTAAAAGGTGAAGTATCACAGCTTGGCTACTAACACTACAAATCTATGCGATAGAACATGTAAACTAGCAACACAACACATCTATGCTATAGAACATGTAAACTAGCAACACAACACATCTATGCTATAGAACATGTAAACTAGCAACACAACACATCTATGCTATAGAACATGTAAACTAGCAACACAACACATCTATGCTATAGAACATGTAAACTAGCAACACAACACCTCTATGCTATAGAACATGTAAACTAGCAACACAACACATCTATGCTATAGAACATGTAAACTAGCCACACTACACATCTATGCTATAGAACATGTAAACTAGCAACACTACACATCTATGCTATAGAACATGTAAACTAGCAACACAACACATCTATGCTATAGAACATGTAAACTAGCCACACTACACATCTATGCTATAGAACATGTAAATTAGCAACACTACACCTCTATGCTATAGAACATGTAAACTAGCCACACTACACATCTATGCTATAGAACATGTAAACTAGCAACACTACACATCTATGCTATAGAACATGTAAACTAGCAACACTACACATCTATGCTATAGAACATGTAAATTAGCAACACTACACCTCTATGCTATAGAACATGTAAACTATCAACACATCACATCTATGCCCACTGAACATGTGAACTAGCCACACAACACAACTATGCTCACTTTATGAGCAGATGATGATTAGGACTATTTGTTCCTTTAGTGAATGTGAGAGAATTAACTAGGCAATGATTATTTCTTTATTGAAATCCATGTACTAAAGTAATGTTAATGAGTGATCAATGAGCAATAATTTGATGGTATAGGCCCCACTAAGAGTCCATGAAGAGAACAACAGCCCATTCCTGACAGTGACCAACTTGGAGCGCCTGGTAGAGGTATCTCACTGGGGTAACATTGCAGTGGAGGAACATATTGACATTAAACACACAGGGGCTAATCTGAAGGGACCATTCTCTAGGTTTGACTACCAGAGACAGCAAGATGGCTATGCCTCAGTCAAGCACTTCAAGGTAATTCTTTATCCTCAACTGTACACACATATTAATTTGTGAACAGTCTGTCTTGTGTTGTATATTTTAAAAGTAAATCTTGATATTTAGGCAGTGTTATTCATATTGAGATTCATATTCTGGTTGTAGAACAAAAGTGAAGCAGAAGAACATTGTTGGAGACTTGAGATATGTGGCTCTATTGGAATCTTTTCTTGTCCTGTGATATGTCAAACATTCATCATTACTACATTAATCAATATTTGGCTTTGGGAGATATGATGAGAAACTAACATGCCAATGTTATGAACACTTGAGAAAAGAACATATTGGGGTAGGGCAGTGGAAAAGTCACATTGGGACATGCAGAAAGTGCATGCAGTAGTTAATGAAGCATGTGAAAGTCTCAAAGGTGGCGATGAACTACATGCAGACCAGATTTGGTCATCCAGTGGTGGTCAAGAGCTCTCAGCAAGGATATGCTAGTTCAGGAGGTTACAGATGCCAAAGTCAACAAGTGAAGCAGCCTAGCAACGAGGTCAGCAGACCACTAGGGATGCTGCATATCAAGATGTGCAAGAATTACCCCACAAATAATCAGATTAATTGTCATCGCAGTGCAGGTAGACTAGCACACTTATGAATGGAGTTGTTGAGGGATGCTTGAAAAAGTGCAAAGTCATTTAGAGTATCTAACAGAACCAGGAAGATGACACCTAATGGTTTCAGTTAGGGTGGATATTTGTGGACAGGAGACATATCACGCAGACTCTCAACTGTTATATGCTGGTGGACTATGTTCCATCTGGACATTTCGTAGCAGTATGAAGCTAAAGGGTGAAATATCACTTCTAATGATCATATTGATTCCTGGTGTAAAGCTCTGTGTAGTTTCCTATCATTGTAAACGATGAACACTGTAAATAATATAACGGAGACAACCCCCCCCCCCCCCCCAATCAGGGGTTAGTTAGTTCTTGAGATGGTGGAGGCGAAGGCGCGCCTGACAGCACCAGAGCTGGAAGTTGTCAGCGACCCACAGCTGATGGCTTGCGTCAGGATCAGTTAGGCACTTTGACTTTTTTTCAAAATAATTTCTAATAATTGAAACCAGTATAGCTAAATAGCCCGCGACATGAGTGAAACAATGATACCTGAATCATATTTCTACGACAATTAGAAAAAAAGTTATGATTTTTTAAAGTGAATAATTACTCAAATGATGATACAAAGAAGAAAAAACCATAGCGCCAGATTTGGCATGTAAAAAAAAGTCAAATTTTAAAAAAGCCAAATTTAAAAAAGCCAAATTTTTTAAAATTAAATTGAAAATATTATCATTATATTTGGTGTACATTTTCAAAATAATCACTATATTATATTTGGTGTAAAAAAAAAAAATAATACCTTTTATTTGATTTGCGTTAAAAATAAGTCATTTAAATTTATATATATATCAAAGTAACTGATATTAATAGGAATTGACGTCAAAATTAACAGTCATTCTCTGCAATTTATGTAAGAATAATTATAAATTTCTATGATTAAATTCACATAAAAATAATACTAATGTTCTGCTAAAAAAGTCACATCATTATTGTTATTTTATATATAAGAAGTATAATTTTATTATTAATTTTTTTTATTCATTTAAAAAAATATGTTTTTACAATATAAAAATAAACCAATAAGGTATCAGTGAATTAGACACATCAATAGCTATTTATCATTGTTTATTTAAACTTTAAACAGACTTCACAAACAAACAAACGAAGCTAAACAAAACAAACGTGCAAACAAAGAAAAAAAAAATCACATTTGGGGAAAAACATCAAAATTTTATTAAATAACCATTGTTTGATGTTATTTATCAAAATCCACAATATGCACCATTATAGGAACATACAAAGGGCATTTTAAAAATGACATTTATTGAAAACAGAAAAATAATACTGCAGGCTCCAGCAACTTAGATATTTATCAATGAATTCGTTTCAAGAAATTTGTTTATAAAATATATAAACACTGGACATAAAATAAAAAAAAAACACATTTAAAATATCTTTACAATCATGTGATCTGAGTGATAAACTGGGGGATGGTAACATAATTATTTTAATTCTATATTAACGCTGCATAAATGCAATAGTTATCATTCTGAAATTTCCTTAAAAACAAGGACTCAAAAAATAATTAGACACTTCAATAGCTATTTATCATTAGTTGTTCAATAAACATACATTATTTACCAGAGGTAGAAAAATTTTATGGAGACTTTACAATATGAGGCAATCTGGGCATCAGAGGGTGATCGTTTAAACAAACAAAAATATAACCATTGTTTGATGTTATTTATCAAAATCCACAATATGCGCCATTATAGGAACATGCAAAAATGGCATTTTAAAAATGACATTTATTGAAAACAGAAAAATAATACTGCAGGCTCCAGCAACTGTCGCTTTCGATGGCACTGGATAGGACACACACTACTGAGAGTATTACGCAACAGGCCCTTTTTTGGAATCCTCAGGGGAAGAGACAAAGAGGAAGACCAAGTAATTCTTGGAGAAGACAGATAGAGTTAGAGATGAAGATAATGGGGAAGACATGGAATGTTCTTAAAAGAATGGCAAAAAAACATAACGACTTGGAAAGTGTTTGTTGAAGACCTATGCTCCACTGGGAGCTAAAAAGGTAGAAGAAGAAGAAGATAAACACTGTACACAAAGGAGCATGCAAAGGGCATTTTAAAAGCGTTTTTGAACGTTTGCAATCTTTAATTAATATTTTTCACATAAAAACATAGTAGAAAAGATATAGGCTAATAGATATACGCTTTTGCGGTTTGCATAATTAAAAAAAAAAACAAAAGATCTTAACAATCTTGTGAGCTGAGTGATAAACTGGGGAATTTTAACATAATTATTTTAATTCAAATTTAAAGCTGCATAGATGCAATAGTTATACTTCTGAAATTTTTTTTGTAAAAAAAAAAGAAGCAAAATAAACACAATTTTGTTAACTTAAAAAACCTGACCACTAATGATGTTGTCTGGTGAATAACAAGGATTATCTGTCAACTAACTAAAAGACTGAACTTTTTACTAATGTTATTGTCAACATGTAATGAACAATGTATGTCTAATGCTAATATGTATTATGAAAAACCACTTACATGGGATAATAACAGACACTAAACATACATACCATTTTTGACAATAGAAACACGAAAAGAAACAGAATTATTAAATGTTAGGTAGAGCCAGTCTTAACATATGGATGTGAACACTGGGCAATAGGACAACAGACAAGAAAATCACTGGAGTCTGTAGAAATGTGGCTTTGCTGAAGAATGTTGAGAATACCATGGACAGTGAAGAAGAGTAATGAAAATGTTCTGAAAGATGTCAAAGCAAAAAGAGAGCTAATTTCCATTATTAAGAAGAAACAATCATCATTTTTAGGTCATGTAATGAGAAGAGAACAACTGGAATATATTGTAACAACTGGAAGCATTGAGGGACGAAGAGATAGAGGGAAGCAAAGAGAAAAAAATAACAGACAGCTTAAGAGAATGGCTTGGCAGAAGGTCAACAACAGAAATGATAAATAGCTACCAAGATCGAAAGTTGTGGAGAGACATGATCACCTACGGCAGTAGGCCCGGTACTTGATGATGATGAGTTTTAACTAAATAGCTAACATTGTATGACTCTGTCGCATTCCGTCTAATTAAATCTATATATTTTCACTTACTAACGCACTCAAAGCCAGCATTTCTGGTCTTTAACTAACTTGGACTCTTGCATGTTTCAATGAATTACAAGAATATAAATAACTTCCATCCAGGGTCCAGTCAGGAACTTGGAAAACATACCCAGGGCTTGAAGCTGAATCTGGGTGTCACCATCCATCAGCTGCTTATGGATAGCTTCTTTCTAAAAACTGTTCCTTTCTTTTAAGAATTCCAGGAAGGTGCTTCTTATACAGTAAACAGTTGCTGCCATATGGAACAGAACATGAATTCTGTTCCCCACATACCTGAGGATGGTGCCAGATTTCAGGTTCTTACCCCTCAGGAATGTTTGTAATCCCTGTGGATCCCCAGAACCTTGTTTGTACCTTAGTTTTGAAAGATTGTGGATCAAGTTTGAAACCACACAGTCTGTTGGGGTCGAAGTTGTACCCTTCCACTCACTGTCCAATCTTGCAAGCGTGAGCCTGGCTGCACTTGCCAGACCATCCAGAGGGTGGACATGACATTTCAGATCATAAATGCTAAGATTGTACCTCTCTTCAAGTCTCCGAACAACACAGTGACTTACAACGAGAAGCCTACAGAGAGGTGTTTAAAGTCATGAATACACCTACAGCTTATTAAACAAGCTGAACTGCCCCGCTTCCATTTGAAAAGCCTTCCTCTACTCGGTCGCTTGTGCGTGGAAAAGTTATGTTTAATATTTTGATGAACTGGAAAGAGCTGAGTGCTTACTTTATTAATGCTGAACCAGCTCACTCAAAATTAGACACAAAGTTTAAAGCAAGATTGTTGAAAGAAATGGTGCTAGATTACAACAATTACTTGTTCTTTGTGTTTGCAACACCCGTAGTCCAGGAGTTTGAAATGATGAACAGCCTTTTTCAACAAACTAAAGCTCCACCCCTATCATGAACTACATTTACAAGTCTTCAAAGCAGACTATATCATGCAAACGGACATTTTAAAAATGTTGATCAAGTTGATTTTGAAGTAAAATTGTTAACAGGAATATTAGCAGTTCCTTAAAATTATTTGTTCCTTGTATTAAACTGGATTTGGAGCATTAAATATGATGTGATTATGTCAAAAATGTTTGGCTTTTTTAGCACAGTTTTTTGGCCTTATATCAAAATTTCCATCTGTCAACCCTGGTGGCAGGCACTGTTAGATTGACTCCAATTCTAGGAAAAAAAAAATTATTCACCGTTTTATAATTATTTAAATTTAATTGCACATTTAATCATGGTCATTCATTCTCATCCTTCTTAATCTTCATATCTTATTATAATAATATAAACCATACATTTTATTTTGATACATTAAAAACATAATAATTATATAATATTAAATGATTAATGAATTATTATTCTATTATATATATAATTATTATATTAATCATAATTAATGATTAATGTATTGTGCTTCAATGCAATAATTGGGAATATTTATTAATATTAGGCAACTGGAAATACTACATTTTAAATTTGCTATAACTAGTTATACAGTTGAGTGAGTTAGAGGCACATGATGATGGTTGAAGAGACCAAGTAACAAACATGGGGGAAAACCGGAAATTTCGGGATAATGGTGTGGTCGTTCAAATGCCAATAATTTCAAATAGCGCTGACAGATCAATTTAAAATTTCCCACAAATATGTAAAATTGGTTTTACAATCAGGTTGTCTTATTATTTCCTTTCAATCGGTGCAGTATCTTAGTCTGCTTTGACTTAAAGGTCGACAGTGGACCTGAGTGGAAATAGTCGCTAAATCGCCCATGCGTATCAATGGGGAAATTTTATAATAATGGTGTGGTCGTTCAAATGCCAATAATTTCAAATAGCGCTGACAGATCAATTTAAAATTTCCCACAAATATGTAAAATTGGTTTTACAATCAGGTTGTCTTATTATTTCCTTTCAATCGGTGCAGCATTTTAGTCTGCTTTCACTTTAAAGGTCAACAGCGGAAATAGTCGCCGATCGCCCACGCTTGCCGATGGAGCAAGCATATTCATGAATTTTCGTGATTTTCGCATTATCCTAACACGGATCACTTTAAAATTTCACACACTTATGTAAAAATAGACGCTAAATCTAACTATCCATTTAATTTAACTTAATCTTACCTTATTTTGTGATGTGATTTAAAATGTGATGAAACCATAGTATGTAGCTGGAAAATTAAAAAAAAACAAGTAATAATCGACACCGATGGTTTGGCGTCTGCTATAAAACAAAAAGGAGCCTCGTTGTGAGAAAGCTAATTTAATTTCCGTACATGGCGTCCTTACAACATCGTCGGGAAACAATTGATATGATGTTTATTCCGGAGTTAATTGAAATGGCGCGAAAGTCAAAAATGGCTAATTTCCATGGAAACCGAAAATCTGGAAACGGCTTCCATTGGATACCAAAGTACCTAGATCAGTGAACCAGAACCCTCCAGACCCTGCTCCACCTCTCTGTGGTGCCTTTAGTAACAGACTAACCTGTCTAGTCTGGCAAGGCTAGTAGAGATCGAAGAGGGAAGACAACCCAGCACTCAAAAATGTCATGCTTAAGTCAGATGTGTTGGGGCTGAAAGGTGCAAATATCACAGTTATACTGCAAACCACAACACAATGCAGATATGCCCACTTAACATCCTTTTAAGGGCGGATGATGAAGAGGTACACTACTTTAGTCATCGGGCAAACGCAAGGAAGAAGGAAGTTCTTGAGATGGTGATTTCACTTGTCTATTGTTGAGCTGAAGAACCATAATAATTGTGTGTGCCATTTGCTGGCAAGCTCATTTACTGCTATGTGTGAAGGATCTCACTAAGTGTATTATATTCTGACATTGCCAGCTGTGTGTTGTCACACTGGCTATTATTAGTCTGAACTTGCAGAATTTCTCTGATTTAGACCGCCTATATGTCATCTTTGGGAGCCGCGATAGCTCAGTGGTTAGTGAACTGGACTACAAAGGACAAGGGGTAGGGTTTATCCCAACCGACGGCTTCCGGGTTCACCCAGCCTTTAATTGGTACCGGATTTTTTTCTGGGAAAGTGAAGCGGCATGGGCGTAATACCAACCACATTACCCCAAAAATCATGTGCTGAAGGTCTGTAAAATTTATGGTCACTAACACCATATTCCCTATACGCCACTTGGCGAGACGGGGGTACTTTACTTTTTTTTTTATATGTCATCTTTGTTGTCTGCTGTAGTAGGCAATGAGTATTCTAGGGAGATGTGATTTTATTTTTTTATTTATTAATAAACTTTGCATTTTCCAGTGCTCCTATGATGTAATATGTGCTTTTTTAATGCCTTTACTGATTTCTTTATCTGCCACCCCCACCACCTCTTTTTATGATTATTGCGATTGTTTTGATATAAATATTTTAGTTCATGTCTGCAGACTTCCCTACCTGCATCAGCCCGTGATGTTTACTACAGAGATGAAATTGGCAACATCTCTACCTCCAACCTGAAGGAGATGGATGAGTCTGTGGAAGTAGAGCTGAGACCAAGGTTCCCACTGTTTGGAGGCTGGAAGACCAAATACATCATTGGCTACAATGTGCCCAGTTATGAGTACCTTTACTACAAGGGTGAGACAGCGTTCTTGGGGGGGAGGAATTTTCAACAGTTTACAGCGGGCAAACAGTTCCCCCCTTCCTATACCTTACTAAGATTGTAACTTAAAAAAAATAAAGGTGACAAGGGCGATTGTAACAATTATAGGGGTATATCCTTCCTGAGTATAACTGGAAAGGCATTCACAAGAATTGTTTTAAAGCAGCTACATCAACTGGCAGAACATATCCTTCCTGACACTAAGTGTGGGTTTAGAGCTGGACGGGCAACCGCAGATATGATCTTTTTACTCTCTGCCAACTGCAGGAAAAATGCAAGGAACAGAGAAGACCTCTACTTGTAGCCTTCGTTGATCTTACAAAGACTTTTGACACCGTGAGCAGAGCAGGTCTTTATAGGGTGTTGGAAAATGTTAGGCTGCCCTCCTACACTACTCAAGATGATCCAAGTCACAGCAATATGTCTGCCACCATCCAATTTGACGGTAGATCTTCACAGCCCTTTTAGATGAATTGTGGAGTCAAACAATGATGTGTCCTTGCCCCTACTCTATTCGGAATATTTTTCGCTGCCCTTCTACACAATGTATTTGAAACCGTCTCTGGAGATATCTACATCCATACAAGATCTGACAGCTCCTTATTCAATCTTGCACATCTGAGGTCAAAATTAAAAACAACTGAAACCCTAATCAAAGAGCTTCTATTCGCTGATGATGCAGCACTGGTTGCTCACAATGAATCCATCCTGTAGTCAGTGATTGACAATCTAGCTAGTTCATGTGATTTATTCTCCCAGTCTGTGGGTAAACCAAAGACTGGTGCTTCAACAAGGTGTTGCCAGTCCTGCAGCTATATCTTTAAATAGCATACCTCTGGAATCTGTGAGAAAGTTCGCCTATCTTGATTCTATGGTCACAACCACTGTCTCCTTGAAGAAGAAAAAAATTCCCGAACTGGAAAGGCAGCTTCCACATTTGGTAAACTTAAAAATAAAGCATGGACCAACACCAAATTAACACTCAGGACTAAGATTCAAATTTACTAAAGTTGTGTGCTTTAGTACACTTCTGTACGGATCAGAAACTTGGACTACCTATGTAGGGCAGGAGAAAAGGTTAAATAGCTTTCTTGTGTGTTGCTTTTGAAAGATTATGAACATCAAATGGCAGGACAAAGTAAGTATCTCTAATGTCTTACAATGAGCCAAACTCCCATCGATCATGGCAACACTTAGAAGTCGTAGACTAAGGTGGCTGGGTCATGTAAGAAGAATGGCAAACATTCATATTCCTAAACAAATACTGTATGGTGAACTTAAAGATGGAAAGATACCAAAGGGCAGACTAGTGCTGCAATATAAGGATTTTTGCAGGGCTTCCTTGGGAGAATTCTCCATCGGTGAAAGAAACTGGGAAAATCTTGCTGCAGATAGTAGCACATGGAGAACAAAAGTAAACAATCAGCCAGCAATTTTTGAGGCAATGCTGTATTATAAATTCAGAAGACAAAAGACACAGGAGAATGGCTATTAGGCCAGGCACCATGAGTACATCTTGTTCTTTCTGTATATGGATCTGTCTGTCCGATATTTGCATAATCTCTTCGACTGGCTGTTGGTGAGAAATAAAACAAACTCTAACCTTAAGATAACTGTGAATGTACTTGAAATGGACAGGTCAACAGACTAAGCGCGCACCACAATGCCAAAGCATAATGTGTTTGATGGCAAATAAATCTGACTAAACTGAGAAATAAATGCAGCATCATATGCTGGCGTATGTGTTTACCTGCAAACAGGTAAGATTCTCAATTCTAATTGTTTGTGCTAGTCACTTGTGAACCTTTATTGAGATCGATTTTGTTTCTGAGATACAGAGGATACTTAAAAAAATAATGTAAGTTGAAGATAATTATTTAATTTTGAGTGTTTTATTTGTTTGGGAAATGAATGCTTATGTCATTTACATCTGCAATAACACTCAGGATAAAAAGAAAAATCTATCAGTTTGGAAATCTTAATATTGTCCTTCCTAAGTGCCTTTGTTCCATAATTTTGTAAAAAAAAAAATTGTCCAAATATTATTTTTGCAAATTACACACGGGTTTATGTGAGTAGTATTTTTTACTACAGTATCGTAAAAACGTGAGTCACAGATAGATATCATAGTCTAGGGTTAAATGTTTCTGTGGTCATGGTCGCTCATGAGGGACTGATTCTGAGAATCATGTGTATGGTGTTGGTAGGGTGGGCTGATTCAAGGAACAGGTGGAAGTGATAACCAGTGTTTGGATGAAGTGACTTCTCCTTAGCATTTACCTGTTGCACGGGAGAGCATGTGTGTTGTATTGCCAGTAGTTGCAATATCTACACATTTTTGGTCCCTAACATCCAAGATGGCTAAAAAAGCACATAGCTGTGTGTCTAACCATCGAGTTAGTGGATCCATCAACATATATTCATCAGCACCTTTGGGTTTGTCAAGAGTGCAGTGATGTTGATTCTTTCAATTATTGTTTGTGTTTTTGTCTCAGTTTTGATGCCTAAATGATTGATTGGTATGCGTGATTGCTGTTGATAAAAGAAGACAATTTGATGAATTTATTTGTCTTATTGTACTCATAATACTGGCTTTCATTTTGTTTTTTCTAAATAAAAATAGAATGAGTTCAGTAACTTAAATAATTTCATGAAATTATTTCTTTTGTTATTGTTATTGTTGAAACAGAGGGCAAAAGAGAAATAGGCAAATCTAGAAAAACACTGAGGCAACAACAGCATTGGTTGAGATACTTGTAGAGAATGGGATGTGTGGCAAGATGCAATGCTGGTTCTATGCAAAGTCTGCTGTTCAGACTGTCAGACTTAGAGGTTCAAGAATTTCTGACCTATCTGAGGTCTTCAGCTCAAACGGACATTTATAGTTAGATAGTTGTTGTAGCTGCTCTATATTATTAAGACATTCACAAACATATCCACAGGAGATCACTATGCTCTGAAGATGCGCTTCATCGACCACATTTATGATGATATGGTTGTGGATGACATAGTTCTGAAGGTCATCTTGCCTGAGGGGTCCAAGTGAGTAAATAACTCGACAAGTCTCTTTAAGATATAGAAGATATTGTTTGTTGTGTGGGACTAGTGGTTGCTGTTGTGAGTGAATAACTTGACAAGTCTCTTTATTTAAGATATGCAAGATATTGTTTGTTGTGTGGGACTAGTGGCTGCTTTTGTGAGTGAATAATTCGACAAGTCTCTTTATTTAAGATATGGAAGATATTGTTTGTTGTGTGGGACTAGTGGCTGCTGTTGTGAGTGAATAACTCGACAAGTCTCTTTATTTAAGATATGCAAGATATTGTTTGTTGTGTGGGACTAGTGGCTGCTGTTGTGAGTGAATAACTCGTCAAGTCTCTTTATTTAAGATATGCAAGATATTGTTTGTTGTGTGGGACTAGTGGCTGCTGTTGTGAGTGAATAACTCATCAAGTCTCTTTATTTAAGATATGGAAGATATTGTTTGTTGTGTTGGACTAGTGGCTGCTGTTGTGAGTGAATAACTCGACAAGTCTCCTTATTTAAGATATGCAAGATATTGTTTGTTGTGTGGGACTAGTGTTAGTGACTGCAGCTCTCAATGTAGTCCCACATGTGCTTAGTCTGTCCATGAGTAGCTTGTCTAGAGTTTGTGGGAGCAATAACTAACATTGTTGACATGGTACTTGAGTCCATCAGACAAGACATCTCTCTGTTCTATAAAGTGCAATGTTAAAGTCACATGCAATGGCTGGTAGATTTCATTTGTTGTACACTTTGAGTAGTCAGGAGCCACATATTTGTGTAATGATTGACATTTCTGGGTCATTTATCATGTGATTTACATTTCCTAAAAATTGACATTTGTAGTCAAGAGAAGAGTTCTTGTTTACAGTGACATTGAGGTGAAGGTGCCCTTTGATGTGGAGAGAAAAGGAGATGACATTCATTACACATACCTGGATACCCTTGGCAGACCTGTCATTGTTCTTCATAAACAAAACTTGGTAGAGCAACACATTCAAGATTTTGAGGTATGTCAGTTAGACAGCTGTACAATTCTCATATAGACAGTATCACATTTGTACAATTCTCATATAGTGTCACATTTGTACATTTCTCATATAGACAGTTTCACATTTGTATAGGGTGTTTATAAAGTCTCACTACACTTGGTATCTAGGTCAATTTGAAAAAAATGTTTATGACGTCATCACAATATGTGCTCAATGGTAAGTTCACTTGTTGCGACAGTTTTCTTAATGACTTGTCTGGACTTTTAAGGATTCTGTCTTGGATATCTAAACATATTTCATCATTCACAGCAGGCCTACCAGATCGTGGAGCATCTTCCACATTTCCAGTAGCAATAAACTTATTCAACAAATTTCATTGACAGTGGGAGCACATATTGTGATGACGTCATAAACATTTTTTTTTCAAATTGACCTAGATACCAAGTGTAGTGAGACTTTATAAACACCCTGTACAATTCTCATATAGTGTCACATTTGTACATTTCTCATATAGACAGTTTCACATTTGTACAATTCTCATATAGTGTCACATTTGTACATTTCTCATATAGTGTCATATTTGTACATTTCTCATATAGAGTGTTTCACATTTGTACAATTCGCATATAATGTCACATTTGTACAGTTCTCATATAGACACTATCACACAGTGTCACATTTATTAACGAATCAATTGTTAATTTGTATATAGCTTGGGGATGTCAAGTCTGTTATCACATAAATTGTTACCTTGTATATAGCTAGGAGATGTCATGTCTGTTAATGAATCGTTACCTTGTATATAGCTAGATGTCATGTCATTTCTGTTAATGAATCGTTACCTTGTATGTAACTAGGAGATGTCATTTCTGTTAATGAATCGTTACCTTGTATGTAACTAGGAGATGTCATTTCTGTTAATGAATCGTTACCTTGTATGTAACTAGGAGATGTCATTTCTGTTAATGAATCGATACCTTGTATATAGCTAGGAGATGTCATTTCTGTTAATGAATCGTTACCTTGTATATAGCTAGGAGATGTCATTTCTGTTAATGAATCGTTACCTTGTATATAGCTAGGAGATGTCATTTCTGTTAAAGAATCGTTACCTTGTATATAACTAGGAGATGTCATTTCTGTTAATGAATCGTTACCTTGTGTATAACTAGGAGATGTCATTTCTGTTAATGAATCGTTACCTTGTATATAGCTAGGAGATGTCATTACAGACAGTCTTGATTTCATTTGGAGAAATCTTTTCTTGTCTTTCATGTCCACTAGACAAATTTGAAATGAAAATTGTCATTGGAAGATGTTATTTTTTTACATGCCACTTGTGTGTGCGACTTGATAGATAGAACTACTGTGTGTTGATCTTGATAGATAGAACAAGTGTGTGTGACTTGATGGATAGAACAATTGTGTGTGATATGTGATAGATAGAAGAATTGTGTGTGGGATGTGATAGATAGAACAATTGTGTGTGACTTGATGGATAGAACAATTGTGTGTGAGATGTGATAGATAGAATAATTATGTGTGAGATGTGATAGATAGAACAATTGTGTGTGAGATGTGATAGATAGAATAATTGTGTGTGAGATGTGATAGATAGAACAATTGTGTGAGATGTGATAGATAGAACAATTGTGTGTGGGATGTGATAGATAGAACAATTGTGTATAGGATGTGATAGATAGAACAATTGTGTGTGGGATGTGATAGATAGAACAATTGTGTGTGACTTGATGGATAGAACAATTGTGTGTGAGATGTGATAGATAGAACAATTGTGTATGTGATGTGATAGATAGAACAATTGTGTGTTGATCTTGATAGATAGAACAATTGTGTGTTGATCTTGATAGATAGAACAATTGTGTGTGGGATGTGATAGATAGAACTACTGTGTGTGGGATGTGATAGATAGAACTACTGTGTGTGGGATGTGATAGATAGAACAATTGTGTGTGGGATTTGATAGATAGAAGAATTGTGTAAGACTTGTGGCATCAAAGTTGTTTATTGTGTGTAACTATTATTTGACTGACATCATAATAGGAAATGTTTGCTTTCCTGACAGCTACACTACACATTCCAAAGACTGCGTCTGCTACAGGAGCCATTGTTGGTTGTTGGTGCCTTCTATCTCTTGTTCTTAGCTGTCATTGTTTATGTGAGACTCGACTTTGCCATTACCAAGGTAAGATTGGTTCTAGCACACATCAAAGTTGTTATGCCAGCTCAATGCTTCACTACACTCAGATAACCATTCTGTGTTAGTGAAAACATGACGAAAGTTCTCAGCCCCATTGAAAACAGGATGAATTCTCAGTGCCAATTTAACATTGATGATGCTGATAATGATGATGACTTCATGAGTCTTGATAGTCGGTTCGATGATTTTCTTCGGGCTGTGTTTCTTTGTACTGTTAAACTCTTTCAGGACCAGAACAGGAAACACATTATAAAATTTGGCCCAGATTAATGTTCCTGTTTCAAAAAATGTCACCATATACCTTTTTCCTTTGACTACTTCACACAATAATTTAGATAAATATAGTATGTGTTATACATCACTGGAAAGGGAAATGAAAATAGCAATATATTTATTATATGTGACTATTTTAAGGAATAAATATATTTTTTAAAATATAAAATATTCAAAGTAGATAGTTTTTAATTCAAAATATTGTAATTCACATACCTTTTTCCATGGTTAGAAATGTTGCTATCCATTTGTCTTGAAATATTATACAACATAATCCAAATTTCTCCAAAATACAGTTTTATTTGATGAATTTATGTCCACAAATAACAAAATTATGTACATTTTTGTAAATGATCCCAGAATGAAAAATATGATAAATTTATGTGACATCACAACAATATTATTTACAAATCAAGTTTATTATTTTTATTTACACAACTGGACTTATTTTGTGTAATATGTCCTAAAGTACCAGTTTTGTTATTAGAATTACTACCACTTGATTCCACAGAGGCACTGATATTGCTGGAATAGAAGGCATCCACTAGCTAAGCCTATGCCAGATCATCTTGGTTATTTAGCATGACTATTACTAATATTGGGAGCCGCGATAGGTCAGTGGTTAGTGAACTGTGGACTACAAAGAACAAGAGGTAGGGTTCGATCCCAACCGTCGGCTTCCAGGTTCACCCAGCCTTAAATGGGTACCTGATTTTTTTCTGGGAAAGTAACGCGGCACGGGTGCAATGCCGACCACATTACCCAAAAAATTATGTGCCGAAGGTCTGTAAAATTTATGGTCACTAACACCATATTCCCTATACGCCACTTGGCATGACGGGGGGCTCTTTACATTACTATTATTACTAATATTACGACTCATTATTACAATAACAAAATTATTGTCTGAGTCTAAATACTATGAATAGTCTATTTCTGAATCACTCAATAACAAGGTTTAGAACATAGATTTAGCTTGTTCTGCACTATATAGGTTTGGTCAACTGCAAGAAGTACCAGCAGTGGACCGTGGCCACTATGTGACAGAAATTTGAGAAATAAACAATGAATATAAATTAACAATTTTCTGACGTTCAAACTCCGTAACCATGAGGTATCAACAAGAAGTTCTAGTGAGAACTCTACTACATCCGGAATCAAGTATTGGTTGAAATAAAAACCAAAAATCAGTGAAAACAAAACAAATATTCAGCTACACTTGTAAGAGCCAAATTTTTGGCGAATAGTTAGAAATAAACACTTTTTATCGAGTTGCACATGTCGGTTAACAGTCCTGAAAGAATTATTATTATTATTAGGGACTTTTGCCTTTTTGGACACTTCCTTATCATTCCTTCAACATATATAAAATTGACAAGACTGGAGGTGCATTACAACACCAACTTCTGTTTATTTACACAAGTCTAAATTGAGTACATTAGTCTTGAATACTTAGATTATCTTCTTATTCTAAGTTATACATTATGTCAAGTCTGTTTGGCAGTGTGAACAGCTGCATATTGACACATGCTCCAAAATAGATCACATCTCACAATCCTAGCGAGTATATGAGTCACGCACATCCTGGAAATCTTAAATGTTTCACAGTTTCTGTCCAGGCCATCTCTGCGATCAGTGAAGCTGTTCACGTATCTTATATGGTTCTGGCTGGACTATCTTCCTCTAGCTAATTAGTACTGTCTTTCTCTCAGTGTGCTTGAGAGTGTGTTTCTCTCTCCAAGTGTTTCCTTGTCTCAAATTGACTTAGCTAAAGCCATTTTGGAGTGTTCTTCCACTTTTCTCTTGTCGATCGCTCCTCTAAGCTCTAGTCTCTGGTTGACTTAGCTGACTTGCTTGCCGTTTTGGTGTTATCTCCCTCAGCTTTCTAAGTGAGAGTTTTGGTCTCTAAGCATTCCACTTCTAAGTGAGAGTTTTGGTCTCTAAGCATTCCACTTCTAAGTGAGAGTTTTGGTCTCTAAGCATTCCACTTCTAAGTGAGAGTTTTGGTCTCTAAGCGTTCCACTTCTAAGTGAGAGTTTTGGTCTCTAAGCGTTCCACTTCTAAGTGAGAGTTTTGGTCTCTAAGCGTTCCACTTCTAAGTGAGAGTTTTGGTCTCTAAGCGTTCCACTTCTAAGTGAGAGTTTTGGTCTCTAAGCGTTCCACTTCTAAGTGAGAGTTTTGGTCTCTAAGCATTCCACTTCTAAGTGAGAGTTTTGGTCTCTAAGCATTCCACTTCTAAGTGAGAGTTTTGGTCTCTAAGCGTTCCACTTCTAAGTGAGAGTTTTGGTCTCTAAGCGTTCCACTTCTAAGTGAGAGTTTTGGTCTCTAAGCATTCCACTTCTAAGTGAGAGTTTTGGTCTCTAAGCATTCCACTTCTAAGTGAGAGTTTTGGTCTCTAAGCATTCCACTTCTAAGTGAGAGTTTTGGTCTCTAAGCATTCCACTTCTAAGTGAGAGTTTTGGTCTCTAAGCGTTCCGCTTCTAAGTGAGAGTTTTGGTCTCTCAGCATTCCACTTCTAAGTGATAGTTTCCGTCTCTAAGCATTTCACTTCTAAGTGAGAGTTTTGGTCTCTAAGCGTTCCACTTCTAAGTGAGAGTTTTGGTCTCTAAGCGTTCCACTTCTAAGTGAGAGTTTTGGTCTCTAAGCGTTCCACTTCTAAGTGAGAGTTTTGGTCTCTAAGCGTTCCACTTCTAAGTGAGAGTTTTGGTCTCTAAGCGTTCCACTTCTAAGTGAGAGTTTTGGTCTCTAAGCATTCCACTTCTAAGTGAGAGTTTTGGTCTCTAAGCATTCCACTTCTAAGTGAGAGTTTTGGTCTCTAAGCATTCCACTTCTAAGTGAGAGTTTTGGTCTCTAAGCATTCCACTTCTAAGTGAGAGTTTTGGTCTCTAAGCGTTCCGCTTCTAAGTGAGAGTTTTGGTCTCTCAGCATTCCACTTCTAAGTGATAGTTTCCGTCTCTAAGCATTCCACTTCTAAGTGAGAGTTTTGGTCTCTAAGCGTTCCGCTTCTAAGTGAGAGTTTTGGTCTCTCAGCATTCCACTTCTAAGTGATAGTTTCCGTCTCTAAGCATTTCACTTCTAAGTGAGAGTTTCCATCTCTAAGCATTCCACTTCTAAGTGAGAGAAAACATTCTCTCTCCAAGTGTTCTCTGCTAAGTGACTGTCTTCTTCTGAGTCTGGGTTTAAATATCACCCTCATATCTGGTCTTTGCTTTGTTTGATCATCTTTCTCTACTGACGTAGCATGTGCCGCCTACGCCTGTCTGGCTCATCCTAACCTATTTCTATATTAATCATTCACCCATGTGTGACCTTGATCATCTGATCTGCCCATAGTTATTTTTAACCATTTTTCCCCGGTCTCTCAACAACCATTTTAAAAAATACATTGCTCTGACCTTCACTTTAATAATGTCCCTGTTTCTGTCTACAGTAGTCATTATCAGTAGATCCTTTGTGTGTGGCACTACAACAAACTAGATTGTTTAAAGTGAAATTATGTTCTGACATGATGCTGTTGTGTTGTCTAAACTACATCCTACTACTACATGTTGTCCAAAACAACCCACTAAATTAACGTCATCATTTTAAAAACTGAAATAGTATCTGGTAGACATTTTGAATTGTTACCATTGTGGGAAATATGTTTGTGTACTCTTGTTTGTTTGTTGAATGAGATTAATAAAACTTGCACTAATGCTGCCTCATTTATTTGCATTGATATATATATATGACTGTGTTTACCAGGATGAGGCTAAAGAAAGTAGAATGAGAGTTTCCAGTCTAATTGATGAGGTACAAAGTGCCCATGACCGACGCAGTGCCCTCTACCAGAGCTACGATGATGCTGTCAACAAGTATAAGTCCAGCAAGGACATGACTGCCTTTGTCTCCAGTCGCAAGAAAATCGACGCGGATTACAAGCAGCTGACTCAGCAGATTCAGAACCTGCATGCTCAACTCAAAGTGGAAGGCTCGGATGCAGCAGAGAAGGTAGGCTGGTTCCATGTGAGAGCTATGGTGTGGTTCATGGAGGGAGGCCACTGTTGATCACATGTAACAATAATTGGTTGATCTGAGAGGAAAGTTCATCTCTCAAACTTGAGGCTACCAGTGCTTGCTCTAAGCAGAAAACTTATAAATATCTTATTTCATTATTAAGTGAGACTCACCCATGATTATCTTTGCATTTTTGCTACAAATTGTTGCATTAACCTCTGTGATTTTAATCGTACAAGCACTAGGACTTTTATTTTTCTCCCTGTCCCTCAGTGTAACATTGTTGGTCCTGTGCTTGTATCTTCCAGTCGTTTGTGGCAATGCCTATGCTGTGCTAGATTGATGTCTTGCTGACAGTCCACAAGAATTTTATTGGGTGGGGGGGTGTGATATTTTTGGGGCCTTGCCATCATTTTTTTTTACTAATAATGTTATTTTTACCACAACTTTGTGGTGTTTTTGATGATGTAAAACATCTGGACAATTTGGCTAATCAGGGGTCACTGGCAGGAAACATATTTGCACAAACTGTCACACTCCACACAGAAATGTGTTTGGATGCAGTCATTTTGTCGTAATCTAGGGTTAAATAGAGAGAAACACTAGAACCAGATTGATTACTGACTAATAAAAATATTCTTGACAGGAGAGTAGCAAGTAATGAATTGAAATGTCACAGATACATCTGGGTATCTATAAACGACCATATCTTACTTGGTAGACCCAAGGTGATTGTCCACAAATACACAAATGATTCTCTTTCATTTGGTATCAATTACTTTTGTGTGATTGATTTTTGGACTTGATATCTTCACACTGACCTTGTCTCACTGAATGGCTAGAGACTACACCACAGATGTGGGGCCTGCAATCCACACAAGTGAGGCTAAGGCCATTGTCTATGATAAGATATCCACAACGTGCAAACACAGCTAACGTAAAAGACTTGTAGAATAATATGGATGGTAGCAGCAAACAGAACAACCAGGCAGGTCACATGTTAAAATGATACTCATGGGATAAAGGTGGGTCATCCCCTAATAGATGGGGAAAGTGGGTCATCCACTAATAGGTGGGGAAAGTGGGTCATCCACTAATAGATGGGGAAAGTTGGTCATCCACTAATAGGTGGGGAAAGTGGGTCATCCACTAATAGGTGGGGAAAGTGGGTCATCCCCTAATAGGTGGGGAAAGTTGGTCATCCACTAATAGATGGGGAAAGTTGGTCATCCCCTAATAGATGGGGAAAGTTGGTCATCCCCTAATAGGTGGGGAAAGTTGGTCATCCCCTAATAGGTGGGGAAAGTTGGTCATCCCCTAATAGGTGGGGAAAGTTGGTCATCCCCTAATAGGTGGGGAAAGTTGGTCATCCACTAATAGATGGGGAAAGTTGGTCATCCCCTAATAGGTGGGGAAAGTTGGTCATCCACTAATAGATGGGGAAAGTTGGTCATCCCCTAATAGGTGGGGAAAGTTGGTCATCCACTAATAGATGGGGAAAGTGGGTCATCCACTAATAGATGGGGAAAGTGGGTCATCCACTAATAAGTGGGGAAAGTGGGTCATCCACTAATAGGTGGGGAAAGTGGGTCATCCCCTAATAGGTGGGGAAAGTTGGTCATCCACTAATAGGTGGGGAGAAAGTTGGTTATCCACTAATAGGTGGGGAAAGTTGGTCATCCACTAATAGAAAGTTGGTCATCCACTAATAGGGAAAGTTGGTCATCCACTAATAGATGGGGAAAGTTGGTCATCCACTAATAGGTGGGGAAAGTTGGTCATCCACTAATAGGTGGGGAAAGTTGGTCATCCACTAATTGATGGGGAAAGTTGGTCATCCACTAATAGATGGGGAAAGTGGGTCGTCCCCTAATAGGTGGGGAAAGTTGGTCATCCACTAATAGATGGGGAAAGTTGGTCATCCCCTAATAGGTGGGGAAAGTTGGTCATCCACTAATAGATGGGGAAAGTGGGTCATCCACTAATAGATGGGGAAAGTGGGTCATCCACTAATAAGTGGGGAAAGTGGGTCATCCACTAATAGGTGGGGAAAGTGGGTCATCCCCTAATAAGTGGGGAAAGTTGGTCATCCACTAATAGGTGGGGAGAAAGTTGGTCATCCCCTAATAGGTGGGGAGAAAGTTGGTCATCCACTAATAGGTGGGGAAAGTTGGTCATCCACTAATAGATGGGGAAAGTTGGTCATCCACTAATAGATGGGGAAAGTTGGTCATCCACTAATAGGTGGGGAAAGTTGGTCATCCACTAATAGGTGGGGAAAGTTGGTCATCCACTAATAGATGGGGAAAGTGGGTCGTCCCCTAATAGGTGGGGAGAAAGTTGGTCATCCCCTAATAGGTGGGGAGAAAGTTGGTCATCCCCTAATAGGTGGGGAAAGTGGGTCATCCACTAATAGATGGGGAAAGTTGGTCGTCCCCTAATAGGTGGGGAAAGTTGGTCATCCACTAATAGATGGGGAAAGTGGGTCGTCCCCTAATAGGTGGGGAGAAAGTTGGTCATCCCCTAATAGGTGGGGAGAAAGTTGGTCATCCACTAATAGGTGGGGAAAGTTGGTCATCCACTAATAGATGGGGAAAGTTGGTCATCCACTAATAGATGGGGGAAAGTTGGTCATCCACTAATAGGTGGGGAAAGTTGGTCATCCACTAATAGGTGGGGAAAGTGGGTCGTCCCCTAATAGGTGGGGAAAGTGGGTCGTCCCCTAATAGGTGGGGAGAAAGTTGGTCGTCCCCTAATAGGTGGGGAGAAAGTTGGTCATCCACTAATAGGTGGGGAAAGTTGGTCATCCACTAATAGATGGGGAAAGTTGGTCATCCACTAATAGATGGGGAAAGTTGGTCATCCACTAATAGGTGGGGAAAGTTGGTCATCCACTAATAGGTGGGGAAAGTGGGTCATCCACTAATAGGTGGGGAGAAAGTGGGTCATCCCCTAATAGATGGGGAGAAAGTGGGTCATCCACTAATAGGTGGGGAGAAAGTTGGTCATCCCCTAATAGGTGGGAGAAAAGTTGGTCATCCACTAATAGGTGGGAGAAAAGTTGGTCATCCACTAATAGGTGGGAGAAAAGTTGGTCATCCCCTAATAGGTGGGGAAAGTGGGTCGTCCCCTAATCGTCATGCCAGCTGGTATTGGTGATCTTGTCTCCTTACAACTTTCGATCTCAACAGTTATTTATCATTTTCGTTGTTGACCTTTTGCCAAGGTATTCTCTTAAGCTGACTGGTATCTTTTCTCTTTGCTTCCCACTATCTCTTCGTCCCTTGATTTTCCCAGTTGTTACAATATATTCCAGCTGTTCCCTTCTCATTTCATGGCCCAAAAATTATGATTGTTTCTTCCTACTATTGGAAATTAGCTCTCTTTTTGCTTTGGCCTCTTTTCTGAATGTTTTCATTACTCTTCTTAGCTGTCCGTGGTATTCTCAACATTCTACTGTAAAATCACATTTCTACAGACTCCAGTGATTTTCTTGTCTGTTGTTCTATTGTCTATGATTCACATCCATATGTTAAGTCTGACTCAACATAACATTTAAGAACTCTTTCTTGTTTCTATTGCCAAAAATGGATTTTTTCCCCTCATTTTTTGGAAAGCTGCTTTTGCCTGAGCCATTCTGCATCTCACCTCTGTTGTACATCTGCCAACTGAGGTTAACAATATTCTCAGATATTTAAATTCGTTTGCCTGTTTTAATGTCTACTTGTCATTATTGTGCACTTCGGTGATTACTTTAATTTTGTTGTTACCATTACTTATGTCTTTTTGCTATTATGACTGAGTCCATTATTTTTGCTTTCTTTCACTATAATGTCTAACATTTCTTAACTCATTTCACTCTTAGCGATTATGACTGTATCATCAGCATACTTTCGATTATTTATATTATGACCTCCAATTGTTATTCCAGTCATGCCCCTTATGGATCTTAAAATAATCTCACTATACATATTAAACAAATCTGGTGACAGCACACAACCTTGCCTAACACCCTGTTTTATTTGTTGAAACATTCCCAATTGATTTCCAGTTCTTATGGCAGCTGTTTGTTGACATGCTGGATGTTTAAGATCAAACAACCATGTTTGTATGTTCTTTATTATTCTTAGATCTTTGCTGTCTACGTTTATGCTTTCTAAAATTTTTATTATTTCTTGGTGCTTTACTTTGTCAAATGCTTTGGTATAATCTATGAAACATAGGTATAGATCTGTTTTCACCTATATGGTTCTTTCTACTAAAGGTCTTATGATATATATGGCATTGTTTGTTCCTTTACCTCTAACAAAACCACACCGTTCATCATTAATTTCTGGACTAATTTTGTTTCACACTTTTTGCATGATGATTCTTAGTAATATCTTAGTCATGTGGCTCATAAGGCTTATTGTGCAATGATCATCGCATTCCATTGCACCAGATTTCTTTGGTAGAGATATGAATATTGATTTGAGCAGGTCGTTTGGTATATATCCGCTGTTGTAGATATCATTCAATATTTTTGTTATTATTTCTATTCCAAAATCACCCATAACTTCAATCTCTTCTTTAGTTATATTATCTGGCCCAAGAGCTTTTCCTACGTTCATATTATGCAAGGCATCTTCCACTTCTTCTTTGAGTATTTCTGGTCCTTCTCCATTATCCTTAATATTTACTTCTGTTCGTTCATCATTATAAAGATCTTTAATGTATTCTTGTTCAATCAACAATTCTCCTTTCTTTGATCTTAAACATCCAGTTTTTGATTGTTTTTCTTCCTGTTAATTCTTCAATTTGTTTGTATATTGCTTTGGCATCACCTTTATGTTGCATTTCAATCTCCTTGCATCTGTTTTAACCATGCTTCTTTTGCTTCATTGCATTTTATTAAAATTTCTTTATTTAATCTTTTATACTCATCTTTGTTATCCTTATTTCTTCTTCTTGTGTCCATTAGCTGTAAAATGTCATATGCCATCCATTTCTTTCTTGAATTTGTCCTCACTGGTGGTATGAACACTTTTGATGTTTGTTGCATTGATTATTTTAGCATTTCCCACGGTTCATCAATGCTTTGTATCTTCTCTATTACATTGTACCGGTTCTGAATTGTGATTTTATATTTATCTTGCAACTTCTTGTCTGATTTGAGTAAATCTAAATTTAATTTGATATTAACTGAGGCTCGTTTTGCTGCTTTAAACTTTACTCTAAGCCTTCCCACAACTGGTACATGATCACTATTGCAATCTGCCCCTGTTCTAGTTTTCACACACACCACACTGTTTTTAAATCTATTGTTTATCATTATGTGATCAATTTAATTACATGCGTTGTCTCCTGGGCTTTTCCATGTCCACAGACAATTGGATATTGCTTAAACCAGGTGTTTCCTATCATCATGTTGTGTGTTTGCCCAGTCAATAAGTTGTGTCACCTCTTTCATTCCTCTCACCTAAGCCATAATAACCAACTACTTCCTCAAATCTTTCCTTTCCTACTTTTTCGTTGAGATCCCCTAGAACTATGGTGTCATGTGGTTTGCATTCACGAAGTTCCATATTAAGCTTGTCGTAAAATCTATCAACTGTTTCCTCTAGACTGTCTGCTGTTGGTACATAAACTTGTATGAGATGTATATCTATTGGCTTTCCATTTAATTTCACTAAAAGGACTCTTGTCAGATATTGGCCAAAAGCCTTTCACTGTTCTTGCTCTTTCTGCATCCACGATGATACCTACACCTCTTTTGTGTTCAGTACCTCCAGAATAGATTATTTTATGTTCATTAGAATATATCTCCCTTGATCCAGTGTATCTCATTTCACACAGACCCAATAAATGTTAGCCCATCCTTTTAATTTCCTGTGTGAGGTTTTCCCTTCTGTATCATTCCTGCTTCATTATATTCTGCAGTACAAAATACTACCACTTACATGTAACATCAGGATCACTCAAAATAATATTTTCTTTTAAACTTTTGACACACAACTATGAGTTTACTAATTACACACAGAGAACTCTGGTCTCCGGATGATTTATGACCCAAAATTGACTGCTTCAACAGGACATGTTATTTTGTCTATTCAGATGGAGGCCATAAATTTGTCTGCATGCTTGGCCACCTTAAAGCATTATAAGTTTCCCAGGCCACAAAGAGTTGTTTGATGTTGCCAACAACCCAGAAAATTTTCCTGGTCAAAGGGGAAAAAAGAAAAATGCAGAGTATATCTTTTGGTATGTGGCCATCTTTCATACAGTGTACATGGCCAACCAGCGTAACCTATGTTTGAACAGTGTATAAATGTTTGGAAAGTCTTTGTGAGTGAGGACCACCACTTTTATCACTTTGCCCTTCCAGATACCAAAAATACATCACTGACTTCACATATGGAGAACATTTAGCCTTCTCTCCTGCTTTGTATAAGTTGTTCATTATTCACTGCCATACAGAATGATACCAATGATGCAAGCATTGTAAACTAATGTGTACTTTATGAGGGCATGACATTTTTGAAGCCTTAAACGTGGAAAAACATAAATGGATCTACTGCCCATGCTATTGAGGAGAACAACTGGCCACAGGGGTGTCTGTGTTGAGGATGATAGGGATGTTTAATTGTGCTATGACTTGCAGGCCCTCAGTCAACATGGTCATTGCTGAAGATGTGATCTGGAAACTGCAACATGTTGATCCAGTAGAGTCCAATCAAGCAGCAAAATTAAAAGATTCTAACATATCAAGCGATTGAGTAAAGCAAGAATGGCAAGTACAACAAAAAGATGGTGGGAAGATGATATCATTATTCAGACATTTTCATATTGTACAGAGAAAGTAAAATAGTACATATCAACTCCACTGATAGGCAAAGTGGGCCATATTTGTGGCAACTCCATTGATGGGCAAGGTGGGGCATATTTGTGGCGACTCCACTTATAGGCAAGGAGGGGTATATTTGTGGCAACTCCACTGATAGGCATATTTGTGGCAACTCCACTGATAGGCATATTTGTGGCAAAGTAAGTCTCATGCCTAGTTTCAGTGTGACAAGTAAATGTCTTTGTCCCTTCCAGGTTGCAGAGCTACAGAGGCTAGATGGCCAGTACAAGGAGCAGATTGCTCTAGCTATTACAGCAGCTGAGAAACTGGTAGCTGGCAAGCTTGGCCGCACACAGTACCTGGACAACGAAGGTGCTATCACTAGCAAGTGTGATGATACTTACAAAAAGATGGAAACTCTGCGTTCTTCTCTTTAACATGTAGCAGCAACATACCAATATTGTTTTTGTTCGTTTCATGTTTGTTTTTTTTACCTGGAAATGAAACACTACACGTTGAGGCAGTGTGTCATTGCCAGGAATGATTAGAGCTGTGAAGATGTGCACTTGTCTCTGTGTATGTGTGACTGGTTTATATTTGTAGCTAGCAAGTCATTGATCATAAGTCACTTGTCACATTTCAACATGGAAGTTCTGTTCAGAGCTTGAACCTGAAATATTTGTGTTTTTAGGAAACTGTTTGTTTTAATATTAAAAAGTTGTCAAATCATTTTTCTTTTTCTTCATTTGTGTGGGAATGCTTGTGATATTAGCTTTATTGGACTTTCTATGAGGTTTTTTTTTTTTTTTGTTACAAGTTCATCAAATGAACAATTAGAAGTATTGTGGTAGCCCATGGCTTTTATAGTTGACTTATCAAAAAGCTGTTTGAAGATCATTACTTGCTGTATTGGTGTCCTGGGAAACAACAGGAAGGAGCTGCACTGAAGAGATGGCTCAGTGTCATTAAAACACTGCCTGGATCACTTATCTATGGGGGGGGGGGGTGTTTGTGTGTGCGCCAGAGGGTATAATTTAAACACTACCTGGGTCACTTGTCTACAGGGTTTGATGTTGCCTGTTTTCTGAACACTAATTGACAGTGAAAAAAGGTTGCATGCTTTATCCAGGTTGTTGATCAGCGATTGTAGGGTGGCTTCACTATGAGCTACTAGGGCTGCATCGTCAGCAAATAAAAGTTCTTTAAGTAGGGCAACATTTGTTTTTGCTCTTAGTCGTGCTAAGTTAAACAGAGCCATCTGATCTTGTGCGAATATAACAGTTTTCTGAGCTGTTTTCGAAGGCGTAATTTAGAAGGCAGCAAAAAATATGCCAGAAAGGAAGGGAGCGAGGACACATCCCAGTTTCACTCCATTGTTGACTTGAGAAAACTCTGATGAACTCCCATCAAAGTGGATTTTAGCATTCATGACAATCCAAAAATGTTCAGTGGGCACATACACATTGTGGTTTTACATCAGCTGAAGGGCATCAATGGGTCCACATCAGCTGAAGGGTGTCAGTTCAACGGATCCACAACATCAGCTGAAGGGTGTCAGTTCAACGGATCCACATCAGCTGAAGGGTGTCAGCTCAATGGATCCACGACATCAGCTGAAGGGCATCAATGGGTCCACATCAGCTGAAGGGTGTCAGTTCAACGGATCCACAACATCAGCTGAAGGGCATCAGCTCAATGGATCCACATCAGCTGATGGGTGTCAGATCAATGGATCCATAACCTCAGCTGAATGGTGTCAGCTCAATGGATCCACGACATCAGCTGATGGGTGTCAGTTCAACGGATCCACAATATCAGCTGAAGGGTGTCAGCTCAACAGATCCACATTATTAGCTGAAGGGCATCAGCTCAATGGATCCACATCAGCTGATGGGTGTCAGATCAATGGATCTATAACCTCAGCTGAATGGTGTCAGCTCAATGGATCCACGACATCAGCTGAAGGGTGTCAGTTCAACGGATCCACGACATCAGCTGAAGGGTGTCAGTTCAACGGATCCACGACATCAGCTGAATGGTGTCAGCTCAATGGATCCATAACATTAGCTGAAAGGCATCAGATCAATGGATCCATAACATTAGCTGAAGGGCATCAGATCAATGGATCCATAACATTAGCTGAAGGGCAACGGATCAATGGATCCATAACATTAGCTGAAGGGCAACGGATCCATAATAACAGTTGTGATATTTGCCTGTGCCCAATACATCAGACTTCAGTGCAGCATCCCTCGAGTGATAACTTGTTTCCAGGGGCACCACACCATCAGCATCTCTGATATGCCACCGGCATCTCTGATACATCATCAACATCTCTGATATGCCACCGGCATCTCTGACACATCATCTCTGATACATCATCATCATCTCTGATATGTCACCAGCATATCTCTGATGCATCATCAACATCTATGATATGCCACCAGCATCTCTGATACACCATCAACATATCTGATATGCCACCAGCATCTCTGACACACCATCAACATCTCTGATATGCCATCAGCATATCTGACACATCAACATCATCTCTGATATGCCATCAGCATCTCTGACACATCAACAACATCTCTGATATGCAATCAGCATCTCTGACACATCAACAACATCTCTGATATGCAATCAGCATCACTGACACATCAACAACATCTCTGATATGTAATCAGCATCTCTGACACATCAACATCTCTGATATGCAATCAGCATCACTGACACATCAACAACATCTCTGATATGCCATCAGCATCTCTGACACATCAACATCTCTGATATGCAATCAGCATCTCTGACACATCAACAACATCTCTGATATGCAATCAGCATCACTGACACATCAACTACATCTCTGATATGCAATCAGCATCACTGACACATCAACATCTCTGATATGCAATCAGCATCACTGACACATCAACAACATCTCTGATATGCAATCAGCATCACTGACACATCAACAACATCTCTGATATGCAATCAGCATCACTGACACATCAACAACATCTCTGATATGCAATCAGCATCTCTGACACATCAACATCTCTGATATGCAATCAGCATCACTGACACATCAACAACATCTCTGATATGCAATCAGCATCTCTGACACATCAACAACATCTCTGATATGCAATCAGCATCTCTGACACATCAACATCTCTGATATGCAATCAGCATCTCTGACACATCAACAACATCTCTGATATGCAATCAGCATCACTGACACATCAACATCTCTGATATGCAATCAGCATCTCTGACACATCAACATCTCTGATATGCAATCAGCATCTCTGACACATCAACATCTCTGATATGCAATCAGCATCACTGACACATCAACAACATCTCTGATATGCAATCAGCATCACTGACACATCAACAACATCTCTGATATGCAATCAGCATCACTGACACATCAACAACATCTCTGATATGCAATCAGCATCACTGACACATCAACAACATCTCTGATATGCAATCAGCATCTCTGACACATCAACATCTCTGATATGCAATCAGCATCACTGACACATCAACAACATCTCTGATATGCAATCAGCATCTCTGACACATCAACAACATCTCTGATATGCAATCAGCATCTCTGACACATCAACATCTCTGATATGCAATCAGCATCTCTGACACATCAACAACATCTCTGATATGCAATCAGCATCACTGACACATCAACATCTCTGATATGCAATCAGCATCTCTGACACATCAACATCTCTGATATGCAATCAGCATCTCTGACACATCAACATCTCTGATATGCAATCAGCATCTCTGACACATCAACAACATCTCTAATATGCCATCAGCATCTCTGACACATCAACATCTCTGATATACCATCAACATTAACGTATCTTATTTCTTTGACAAAATTGTTACAATAGTGTGATTTGGAAACACTCAATGAAGACCAGGCTTGAGGTTCGCAACAACTAGAAGTTTATGGTCAACATTTTATTAGAATATGACAAATGCTTACACATATGATACATGCAGATAATTCTGTCTGATTTTGTGAAAGAAAATGTACTTTGTTACCCATTACACAAAAATGTGAGGATACATTTAGCACTAGTAACCAGGTGACAAGAACTAGTATATTTTCTACAACAATAATCAAAGCCATCACACAGACACTCACACAAACCTCCTATTGACCAAAAGGTCATCTTACTTTCCACCCCAGACAAACAGAAACAACAGAGAACTCAAGAGGACAACAAGCAAAACTCACACTGTTGCTGAGAAGCTCAATAATTAAGGTCAAGAATAAAACATGGAAGATTTGATTACAAACCTCCTGTGATAGGTTTCATCTTCTAGACATAAACATGATAATAAATGACACATCAAGTTTAATTAAAAATAAAAAAAAACATGAATTATGAATCTATATTACAATAAACAGCGACCATTAACAAAAAGGCAATGCAATTAGTAAAGACAATGGTGGGATCAGTAAGGAACACTATTACTGAAGATGAACCAACTACAATTATCAAAGAAAAAACACATTTGTGACTGCATAATGTGACTTCACAAAACAGATCTTTCATCTATGAAATCCTGTGTCCTCTCTAGCCAACCTTGGCTAAATATAAAAAATGGGTTTTCTAATGATAAGATCACCCTAGGGTCACTGAGACAATTTTCACCCATGGTGCTAAAAATAAACAGAACATCAACATAACTATAGAAGGCAGACAACTGCAACAGAACATCAACATAACTATAGAAGGCAGACAACTGCAACAGAACATCAACATAACTATAGAAGGCAGACAACTGCAACAGAACATCAACATAACTATAGAAGGCAGACAACTGCAACAGAACATCAACATAACTATAGAAGGCAGACAACTGCAACAGAACATCAACACAACTATAGAAGGCAGACAACTACAACAGAACATCAACACAACTATAGAAGGCAGATAACTACAACAGAACATCAACATAACTATAGAAGGCAGATAACTACAACAGAACATCAACACAACTATAGAAGGCAGACAACTACAACAGAACATCAACACAACTATAGAAGGCAGACAACTACAACAGAACATCAACATAACTATAGAAGGCAGACAACTACAACAGAACATCAACATAACTATAGAAGGCAGGCAACTACAACAGAACATCAGCACAACTATAGAAGGCAGACAACTGCAACAAGTAGAGGAATTCAAATACCTAGGAAGTTTAGTGACAAACAATTCACAAACAGCAGAGATAGACTCAAGATGCATCAAAGCTTGTCAAATCATTGGGCAATTATCACCACTATTGTCCAACAAGGAAATAACCTAGTGGCAAAATGGCCACTCTACAATACAATCTTCATCCCAATGTTGTGATACCAATGCCAGTCCTGGACCCTAGATGCAAGAACAATAAGAAAAACAACCTCTACAGAGATGAAATGTGTTAGACGAATGACAGGAAACAGCCTGAGAAACAAAATCAGAAATGAAGAACTGAGAAAAAAGCTAAGAACAACTCCCGCCATAGAATATATAAAGTAACAACAGATAAAATCGTTTGGCCACGTGACAAGGCAGAGTGATCGAAACATGATATGAGCCCTAAACGTTGTGAGAATACCAGACCCAAGAGTCGACCATGAAAAAGATGGATCGACGGAATATTAGAAGCACTAGGAAACATAACAGCAGCAGAGTGAACAGAATAGCAAAGGACTGCAAATTATATCTTCCCTCGACACAGAAAGGCAAATGAGGAAGGAAAGAAGAATAACAAATGCCATTGGTCAATGTACATGCAGCCTTGTTGGATCAGAAGTGTTCTGAACACTTCAGACAAACCCATAGGTGCTCCAGCATTTGATGGAGTGTGTTCAAAACACTTGTAGGATGTCATAGCCACATGTCCACTTGCAGGATGTCATAGCCGCAAGTCCACTTGCAGGTTGTCATAGCCGCGTGTCCAGTTGCAGGATGTCATAGCCACATGTCCACTTGCAGGTTGTCATAGCCACTTGTCAACTTGCAGGATGTCATAGCAGCATGTCCACTTGCAGGTTGTCATAGCCACATGTCCACTTGCTAATTGTCATAGCCACATGTCCACTTGCTAGTTGTAACAGTCACATGTTCACTTGCTAATTGTCATAGCCACATGTCCACTTGCTAATTGTCATAGCCACATGTCCACTTGCTAGTTGTCACAGTCACATGTCCACTTGCTAATTGTCATAGCCACATGTCCACTTGCTGGTTGATAACTAGAACCGCAGGAGAAGTTCAGCAGACAAGTGGTCAGTGCTCACAGGTACCACAGGGACAGTCTGATGTACCAGTCAGGTGGTGTGATATTAGCCATATAAAAATACACATACAAAGTGGATCAGTCAGGTGGTGTGATATTAGTCATATCAAAGTACACACACAGTGCACCATTCAGGTGGTGTGATATTAGCCATATCAATGTGTGCACAAATCTGGTGTATTAGCCATATCAATGTGCACACACATGGTGCATTAGCCAGATCAATATGCACATATACAGTGCACCAGTCAGGTGTATTAGCCATATCAATGTGCACATATACAGTGCACTAGTCAGGTGTATTAGCCATATCAATATGCACATACAGTGCACCAGTCAGGTGTATTAGCCATATCAATGTGCACATATACAGTGCACTAGTCAGGTGTATTAGCCATATCAATGTGCACATATACAGTGCACTAGTCAGGTGTATTAACCATATCAATATGCACATATACAGTGCACCAGTCAGGTGTATTAGCCATATCAATGTGCACACAAAGTGTGGAGGCCACTATTTCTTTAATGACACCTTGGGATGGGGAAATCCTGACCCAGATACTAGAGAAAGAGGACAACAGTGGACTCCTCCAAGTTGTCTCATACTCCACTAGTTGATACATTGAGCTACCAATGTTGTCTCATACTCCACTAGTTGATACATTGAGCTACCAATGTTGTCTCATACTCCACTAGTTGATACATTGAGCTACCAATGTTGTCTCATACTCCACTAGTTGATACATTGAGCTACCAATGTTGTCTCATACTCCACTAGTTGATACATTGAGCTACCAATGTTGTCTCATACTCCACTAGTTGATACATTGAGCTACCAATGTTGTCTCATACTCCACTAGTTGATACATTGAGCTACCAATGTTGTCTCATACTCCACTAGTCGATACATTGAGCTACCAATGTTGTCTCATACTCTACTAGTTGATACATTGAGCTACCAATGTTGTCTCATACTCCACTAGTTGATACATTGAGCTACCAATGTTGTCTCATACTCTACTAGTTGATACATTGAGCTACCAATGTTGTCTCATACTCCACTAGTTGATACATTGAGCTACCAATGTTGTCTCATACTCCACTAGTTGATACATTGAGCTACCAATGTTGTCTCATACTCCACTAGTTGATACATTGAGCTACCAATGTTGTCTCATACTCTACTAGTTGATACATTGAGCTACCAATGTTGTCTCATACTCTACTAGTTGATACATTGAGCTACCAATGTTGTCTCATACTCCACTAGTTGATACATTAAGCTACCAATGTTGTCTCATACTCCACTAGTTGATACATTGAGCTACCAATGTTGTCTCATACTCTACTAGTTGATACATTGAAGTCTATTGTTACCAATGTTGTCTCATACTCCACTAGTTGATACATTGAAGTCTATTGCTACCAATGTTGTCTCATACTCCACTAGTTGATACATTGAAGTCTATTGCTACCAATGTTGTCTCATACTCTACTAGTTGATACATTGAAGTCTATTGCTACCAATGTTGTCTCATACTCCACTAGTTGATACATTGAGCTACCAATGTTGTCTCATACTCCACTAGTTGATACATTGAGCTACCAATGTTGTCTCATACTCCACTAGTTGATACATTGAGCTACCAATGTTGTCTCATACTCTACTAGTTGATACATTGAGCTACCAATGTTGTCTCATACTCCACTAGTTGATACATTAAGCTACCAATGTTGTCTCATACTCCACTAGTTGATACATTGAGCTACCAATGTTGTCTCATACTCCACTAGTTGATACATTAAGCTACCAATGTTGTCTCATACTCCACTAGTTGATACATTGAGCTACCAATGTTGTCTCATACTCTACTAGTTGATACATTGAAGTCTATTGTTACCAATGTTGTCTCATACTCTACTAGTTGATACATTGAAGTCTATTGCTACCAATGTTGTCTCATACTCCACTAGTTGATACATTGAGCTACCAATGTTGTCTCATACTCTACTAGTTGATACATTGAGCTACCAATGTTGTCTCATACTCTACTAGTTGATACATTGAGCTACCAATGTTGTCTCATACTCTTCTAGTTGATAAATTGAGCTACCAATGTTGTCTCATACTCTAATCTGCTACCAGCAGCTCAAATAGTTGCAAGCTCCTAGAATGTACAAGTCCTACAGGAAGAACATACATCTACAACTCATGTGAAATAGCTCCATCATCAGTTGGCAATTGATCACAGTTTGGGGATGCTTTCATCACATTTATTCTCTCTTCCTAGTTACTGTTCACTTGTAGTTAGTTCAGCAATGAGACTGTCACCATTACAGCAGATATCATCAGTTTGTGAGGTGACCTAATGAGGTTTCTTGTGCTCCATTTTATGAACAGTCTAGCTTTGAAAATGGGACACAGTGCCTGACAAAGCTCTGCAGTTATCAGAGACTATTAGGTCCAAGCTTGGCACAAGTAGGATGGGGTGACTGACAGGCCTTGTAGTTATGAGACTAAGATGAAGGGTTTATACAACCACCAAACACCAATAACTATTAGTGTGCATACAGCCTTCACAAGTTTATATGTGATTCTAAACAAAAGCTCTCAAAAACTACCAGGCTTCACAAAGTTATCCTAGACAAAAGCTCTCAAAAACTACCAGGCTTCACAAAGTTATCCTAGACAAAAGCTCTCAAAAACTACCAGGCTTCACAAAGTTATCCTAAACAAAAGCTCTCAAAAACTACCAGGCTTCACAAAGTTATCCTAGACAAAAGCTCTCAAAAACTACCAGGCTTCACAAAGTTATCCTAGACAAAAGCTCTCAAAAACTACCAGGCTTCACAAAGTTATCCTAAACAAAAGCTCTCAAAAACTACCAGGCTTCACAAAGTTATCCTAGACAAAAGCTCTCAAAAACTACCAGGCTTCACAAAGTTATCCTAGACAAAAGCTCTCAAAAACTACCAGGCTTCACAAAGTTATCCTAGACAAAAGCAATCAGAAACTACCAGCCTTCACAAGGTAATAAGTTATCCTAGACAAAAATACACAGAAACTACCATAAAAATGTCTATGCTGACGGGAGGGTAGATAGCAGATCTTGTGACACTTGGAGCACCTTATTAAAGACTGTCAAAATGGGATATTACTTTGTTGCTGCTGAAATCAACTATAGACATATTGATCACTGACAGATTGCAGCAAAGAAAGAGATGGAGTTAAACATGAGTCACTGTTTTTGTGCATCAACTTTACAGGATGCTGCTAATCAGCAATCATGTACACACACCTCTCCCCCAGCACTCTCAGTATCTCTGTTACTTAGGGTCTGCCACCACCCTCTGTCCACACATTTTGCAACAAAGAAATAAACGCTCAAACATGTGATCTTCAACAACTATGCTCAATACTTCCAAAAAAAAATAAAAATAAATAAATAAATAAAAAAAATAAAAAAGCGATGGGAAAAGGGGTATTACAAGACAGATTGTATATCAAAAATAAAAACATGTCAACGCACTTTCAGAAAAATAGATGGCATTTCTCATCACAGGTGGCCTTCATAATTAAATAGAAGAACAAAAATCTGTAGTAAATCATATAATCAAACTGAGGTATGTGAAAGCAAGTTTGTGAAGACTGCAAATGTAGATGGCATATCTACTGTCGGTTATATTCTTATATAAAAGAAAAATGACATCAGCAAACTCTGAAGATGTATGTACAGATGAGTGCAAATGCAGCCATTCAGCAAAAGTATGTATCTTTTGATTATCTAGTAACACGGTTATGTCAAGATATGTACATCAGCAATCAATGTCACATAGTCAACAGCTGCATGATATTTGCTGATAGTTTTCTATGAGATACACTGGATCAAAAATGGGAGACATTTCAATGATATGGATGAGAAATTATGTGATGAAAGATGCAGGTACAAGATGAATGGAGCAGAAACAAACATATGAAAGAACTGTAAACATCCAAGTCAAAGGTTATGGCTAATGATTACAACTGTCAGGAAACAAAATACTGAATAAAAAATCAGTTGTTGTGACAGGTCATAAGGTGTCAAAGTCAGGTCATAAGTTATCAAAGTCAGGTGCGTTTAAAAGTCAATGGTCCTCTCTCCTGCCTTTTTCCTCTAACCAATTTTGTCTCCTTTTTTATTTTCCACTTTGGTTGCTTGCTTGTGTCTTTTTTAGACCAAGTGTGTCAAGTGGCAAAGAGCTATGAAGTGTCTTTAGTCCTTTTGTGGTCTGGATCACTTGTGATTTGTAGGTTCCTTTTGCCACAGGATGGGGGTCAACATGGAAGATTGTTGTGCTGCCAGCTGCATGATGGGACTTACTACACGCTGCTGGAGTTTTTCTGGACCGAAGCACAACGGGCACCACCCCAGGTGATGTTATTGAAATTGTCGGTGATCTACGCTTGACTACAGCCACTGTGGTACTGTCAAAATGATGAGATCTTTTAGCAGATGATTTGGGAGATTGTTCAGTTTTCAATTCTGTGCTGGAATTTCTGACAACATGTGACGATAAAGGAGATAACTTGTGTACAGACATGGGTATCCTTGGTTTAGAACTGGCGTCAGGACTATTTTTAGGGGGAGTGTTCTGAGGCAACATTTTGGCAGCTGATGTCTGATGTGAGTGTGAAGTCTGGACAGGGTTAACACCCCTACTTCGCAAGCTCTTCTGATTGAATGCCTTAATGGCGGCCTCTGAGGACCGAGTGACAGGTGCTGTAGAATCTGTGGATGCTGCTGGTGCTGGACTTTGCGACTCCCCTTTTGTGATTTTGATGAGCCCAATCTTTTTCAGCTTGGGACTTAAGGAATCTTCATTTCTTCTGAACTGTTTCTGAGTGCTAGCCTCCGATGCTCGTTTTGGGGTAATTGACCTGCTGGATTCCATGGAGGTATGATGCGATCTCAAACCAGGCAGATTCCTACAAGACTCCACATCAACATGGCTGGGACTATAGCATCTACCATCATGTTCAATAATTGTAACACGTGATGTGCCATGATAGTGTTTCTGTGATCTTTCTCCCCTTCTCAATCTGGACTCCTGACCACTGCTACAGATCATGCTGCCTATTTGTGTACTTTGCTTGTCAAATGATATCACACAAAGAGGTGTTGACAAAGGGTCAATTTTAAATGAAATATCTTCATCAACAGTGATACAGTTGCTACTTAATTTCTCTACCGGTTCTTTCAAAGAACGGTAAATGTTCTCACTTCTGACTCCTACTTCCTGTTGTTTCCTAAGTTCCTTACCCCCTACAGCACTAGAGCTTTTGGTGTGTCTATCTACAGATGACGTCCTCCTGAATTTGGCAGGAATTTTGCCATGTAAAACATCTGGAGTAAGAGGTCTTTTCCTATGAGTTATCTTTCTGCGAGCTTTACCTATAGAGTTGTTCTGGTGCTTTCCCAGTTTGGGTGTATCAAAGCTTAAAATATCATTTCCTGTCTGAGATGAATTGCGAGCGGTTGAACAACCTCTGACATTACTGATGACATTATCAGCAAAATCCTCCAGGTCCCAAGTGAATGGGGCACTTTCTGTTTTCTCTCTTAGGGCCTTCTGTTTTCTATTCAGTGATTCTAATGCAGGACTTTCATTGACAAGTGATGCACTTTTAAATGCTGTGGGAGGGGTCCAGGCAAGTAACTTACGTCCACAACTATCAGCATCATCATCCCAGACGAATTGCTCCTGGGGACTTGTTCTGAAGCTCCTGGCACAAGTCTGCAGATTCCTGACACTGGCAGGGAATTGTTGGCCTAGGGAAGCAAGTTGGTCCTGAATTCTGCTGTGGAGCAGAGCACTTGTGGGTGTAGGTGTAGTGGAGCTGGACAGTGGGTAGCTTCTCTTTCCCTTGGGGTTGTATGAACTTGAAGATGGAAGTGGAACATGGGAGTAGTTCTTCTTCTCCAAGCTAATAGGAAAAGACAGACTTCTATAGGATGTGTCATTTTCAATGACTAGGTCAAAGTCACTGAAGTCATCTCCTTCATCAGTTTCAATATCTGTGTTTTTTCTATCACTTGGACTGTCAGGCTTATGAAGCTCATCGCTTCTACTGCCACTTTCAATGCTGGAACTTGCATCACACTCCATAGTCTTTTTTTCAGAATTTGATAAACAATTTTGTTTCGTCTCAGTGGTAATATGTGATTTGACGTTAGCAGCCATCTTTGAGCTGACGTCCTCACTAATGTGGATGTGACTGTCACTGCTGCAGCTACCTTCACCTTTAGGCATGCCTGTATCTAAAGCCCTGTCACAGCCATGAACTACTTCAGTTTGCCCTGTCATCCCAAGCTGATCTTGGCTGACTGTCACCTCTGAGAATGTCTTAACTTCAGACTCAGCATTTAAAACTCCTCTCTTAGAGTTTCCTTCTTTTTGCTCGTACTCGGCTGGTACACTCAAAGATCCGCACAGCTTCTGTGCATGCATCATTATGCCTTGATCACTGTGCATATTTCCAGAACATAAATGACCCAAGTTGTTGCTGACAGGCGGACACATAGCAAGGTTGTCTCTGAGAATGGGTGATTGCTGTTGCCCTGAGTTGAGGCTTACTTTCCTCTCCAGCACAGACAAGTCACTGGAAGTGATGTTCTTTGCTACAACTAAAGTGCCATCTTTCTGTGCAGCACAGAGAGACCCTGACCCACTGCCCATATTCTCACAATCTTCACTACTTAACTGATGTGTTTTTTTATCTAAAATAGTTGGATGATTAGTTTGACCCAAAGCAGTTGTTGTAACCTGCTCCTCTGTAAAATTGTCATGAGATGACACACAAATGTCGCTGTGTTTTCTATATGAACTGCAAGATGTCACTTCACTGCCTTGTGAACATCCTACAGATGACAGGTCTTCAGGCTCAGTGTAGGTAGAGAGTGATGGTCCAACCTCTCGGATCTCATTCTTATAGAAGTCAGATGTTGTCTTCACTCCTGCAGCACACATTATGTGAAGACCACTTCCTTCACCATCCTCACTATCTTGACATGCTGCCACAACCCTCCCCTGTGCTCTATCACAATGTCTCACCATACCGGATATGTCTTGGTCTTTATTTTCCCCAAAATACAGGCTGAAACCTCTTCATAAACATTGTTCTCATTCATCAAGTTAACCCCATCTATAATTGTCCTCTCTTCACAGCTCTGTGTCTGTTCTTCATGAATAGTTTCATTTTCTTGTAGCCTACAAGCCATGGATTCCTCCAGATTATCATCAGATGCAAGCCCTGCCTTCAGAGCTGTACTTTGACCAGACTTTGTTTGTGCAGGCTCAACAACTTTCTCCACAGAGTTCACCTTTGCTATAGATAATGAGCCCCTAGCCACAAGTGAGCTCACACAAGGGCTTGTATTTCCCACAAGACTTTTGTCAGTCGCACGTATAGCACTTGTGGCAATTACTTGAGTTTTATAAGTGAGCATCTGATCTGTACATTCAATGAGATCAATTTCTTGGTGCTGGAAGTTTTGTTCTGCAACCTGAACCTCCTGACAACCCTCAGACTGGTACCAGTTCCTGCATGGAATATTCTCTACCAAACTTTCAAATACCTCACAGCTCCCTGATTGTTCACAACCAACACACTCTTCCTCTCCTACAACTTGTGCATATCCCTGACTAACGGAATGATTGAGCTGTTTGGCTGTTGACAAATGACACTTTTGTAGACACCCTTGAGCAGGTACCTGGCTATCAGGACATTCACATTCCATCTTTCTATCCCTGCGTTCTTCTAATTGCTCATCTTCTCCAACAGCCGTTTTTGCTCTGTTCAAACAAGTAATTTTCTGACATTGCCTTGTTTCATGTACAGCCTGACTGAGCACACTCATGCTATGTTTGTGTACACATGATTCAATTCCTTCACAAGCATGTAGGACAGTTGTGCCCCTAACACTGGCTTCACATGGCACACATTCTTCTTCACTCTCTGAGGAACTGTAATCAACCAAACATGAACTCTGATGAGGTGTTTCAGCTACCTTCACTTTATCTGAACGGCAGCGATCAATCTCCAAGTGGGCATATTTCACACAAGATGTTTCTGTAATGATGCATCCAACATCCAAGGGGGAATCATTAATCTGTGAACTTTTGTCAACATCCAAGGAACAATTTTGGTTAAATTTTGAACGTCTTCCAACATCCAAGGGAAAATTTTGGTTAAATTGTGGAGGTCTGTCAACATCCAAGGGAAAATTTTGGTTAAATTGTGGAGGTCTGTCAAGATCCAAGGGGGAATCTGGGCTAAATTGTGAACGTCTGTCAACATCCAAGGGAAAATTTTGGTTAAATTGTGGAGGTCTGTCAACATTCAAGGGAAAATTTTGGTTAAATTGTGGAGGTCTGTCAACATTCAAGGGGGAATCTGGGCTAAATTGTGAACGTCTGCCAACATCCAAGGGAAAATTTTGGTTAAATTGTGGAGGTCTGTCAACATTCAAGGGGGAATCTGGGCTAAATTGTGAACGTCTGTCAACATCCAAGGGAAAATTTTGGTTAAATTGTGGAGGTCTGTCAACATTCAAGGGGGAATCTGGGCTAAATTGTGAACGTCTGCCAACATCCAAGGGAAAATCTGGGCTAAATTGTGAACGTCTGTCAACATCCAAGGGGGAATCTTGGCTAAATTGTGGATGTCTGTTAAAATCCAAGGGGAAATCTTGGCTAAATTGTGAACGTCTGTCAACATCCAAGGGGAATCTTGGCTAAATTGTGGATGTCTGTTAAAATCCAAGGGGAAATCTTGGCTAAATTGTGAACTTCTGCCAACATCCAAGGGGGAATCTGGGTCAAATTGTATAACATTTACCCTTTGTGCCAGTTTCATTCTACTTGAAGGTTCAAGGTCTTCTTTGGTTAACCTCTCTGCTATGAAAGCTGCTAATGACATACTGGCATTTAAAATGACTTTCGCTTTATTGTCTTGCCTTTTAGGTGTAGCATTCAGTTTTATTGGACCCTTTAGTGAAGGCACATTCTTATTGGATGCATCACCTGCTTTCACACTGTGGTCACCATCAACAGAGTTGTTACCTGCTGCTCTTGAACATGACTGAGCTAGCACAGCTGATGTATTTGAAAGACTGATGTTTGCTTTTAAACACTTGCCGTCAACAAGCTCAGCCGTGATGTCAGTGGAAGATGTGTCCCTGTCAGGAGAGAACTCATCATCTTGTACAGGAGAACTTTTCATATCCTGCCTTGGAACAGATGCTTTATCAGATTGCATGCCTTGAGTTTCTGGAGTTGACAAACTGTCCCCTGGCAGTGTTATGTTTTCTTTTCTTTTCTCCTCCTCAACATTGCTTCCTATGTCAGAGACACCAGTACCCATGCCAGCTCTGTCCACTTTCTCTGTGATTTCAGTGTCAGATGGATGCAGGTTTGCTGGCAGAAATTGATTGTCCCTCTTCACTACACCACATGACAAAAGTGTTTCAGCAACTGCACTATGTGTTTCTTGCTTGTCTACAATCTCTACACCTGTAAACTTTTGATCTTTGAGTTCTGTTTCCAAAATTTCTGCAAAAGTGCTTTCTGTTTGTGGTTCCTCTGAATCTTCTACAACTATAAACTCTTGTTCTTGTGTTCTTGGTTCCTCTGAATCTGTTATATTTGTAAACAACTGTTCTTTTATTTTGATTTCTGTCTTCAAACCTTCAGCAGTAATGCACTCTTGTCTTGGTTCCTCTGAATCTGGTACTTCAAGCTGTTGCTCTTCTGCAGTCTCCATAGAGTCTAGAGGACTCGCTTGAAATGTTGAGTAGTTTTGTAGCGGAACACATTGCTCAAGTGTACTTGCTGCTCTGTTCTGTTCTTGACAGTTATACAGCAGAAACCTGTCTGACTCTGTCACTACAGAGGCTGTAGACCCCAATATGTCTGACTCTATCACTACAGAGGCTGTAGACCCCAATATGTCTGACTCTGTCACTACAGAGGCTGTAGACCCCAATATGTCTGACTCTGTCACTACAGAGGCTGCAGACCCCAATATGTCTGACTCTGTCACTACAGAGGCTGTAGACTCAGGAAGATCAGTTTGATCTGGCTTTGCTGCATGACAAGAAATCTCAATTATTGAATCCCTGCTTTGAGAATTTGAAGTGAACCTTGTTGAATGTGCTGCACTTCTGGTGTCAAGACAATCCTGGGATGGATCAAAATGATCAGCATTGCTAGGGATGGCCGGAACATCTACAATCAAAGCTCTTCCTTCAATGTTCGGTAATGACAGAGAAGAAACCTGCCTGCAGGCTCCAGGAACCTCCTTTGAGCTCACATTACCACAACCATTAAAGCTGTTCTCTTGGCAGACACTCTGGGCTGCATGACAACCATCTGGGGGGTTCCTCTCTTCACATTCCCCCTCATCATGGCCTGTGCAGGAAGTGACAACAAAACTGTCAGGGTTTTCAACATCATCTAGTTTGGGCAACAGCATGGCAGTATCAAAGTCCTTGTCAGATGCAGATGTTTTATTGTTCAAGCTGAAACATTGGACTTCCTGCAACATAGCAAGCCCTGATGACAATAGAGTGCTGTCTTCTGCTGTCTCCACTTGAACTTGATCACTACACAAGTGGGAACTGGCATCAACACGTGAGCTTGGTGCTGCACATTCATTGAAGTGTCTACTGCTCTCTGCTGTAATTGTCAGAACGATTCTCTCTTTTACTTGTCCGTTTGTGCGAGCAATGTCTTTACCACCATCTCTGTTTTTTTTTTTATCTGACACAGCAGACTTACAACTAAACCTCTTGTCACATTCTGGTAAAGCAGACTTGCAACTAAACCTCTTGTCACATTCTAACACAGCAGACTTACAACTAAACCTCTTGTCACATTCTGACACAGCAGACTTACAACTAAACCTCTTGTCACATTCTGACACAGCAGGCTTGCAACTAAACTTCTTGTCACATTCTGACACAGTAGACTTGCAACTAAACTTCTTGTCACATTCTGACACAGCAGACTTGCAACTAAACTTCTTGTCACTGGCAGCAGACACCAGGGGTTTGCTAGCAAACATGTCTATTCTATCATTCCTCTCTAGGCAAACAACAGGCACTTGTTTGACATCAGTAATTAGACGGACTGATTTAGGCATGTTACTAGAGACCTTACATGAGTCCGTTCCTTCCTTCTGTCCAGCAGAAACACTCGTCACATCTACAACTCTGCCATTTGGTGACAAATTCGTGGAGGCCTTGAAATCTTCAAGACTAAGCTTCTGACCTAGATTCACACTGCACTTTCGTGTAGGAAACTTTGTGAAAATGTTGTTTTGGCTGATGATGTTTGAAGTGCCTGTTTCATGGATGCCTTCCATCTCTGTGCTGCTCTCACAACCTGGAATGCTTTGGTACTGACTTGGTTCACAGATCTCACTCAAATAACACCTGCTACTTTTCTTTTGAGATGTTTCCAACACCGGAGGACCATCTTCAGCTATCTTCTTCATTGCTTGCCTATCTTCCTCACATGAATTATACTGGTTTAAGTAGGATAAAAATGAGTCTAGAAATGAAGAGTTTCTAGTTTTGACTGGCTCAGTAGTAGGGGCTTCACTGTTGCTAGAAGGTTCAGGTGCTTCTTGTACACTGGCATGCTGCTTGTCTGAATGAGCTGCAGCTTGAAGGTGCTGGCTAGCAGATGTTGTGTGCACGTCATGGCTAGCAGATGTTGTGTGCACGTCATGGCTAGCAGATGTTGTGTGCACATCATGGCTAGCAGATGTTGTGTGCACATCATGGCTAGCAGATGATGTGTGCACATCATGGCTAGCAGATGATGTGTGCACGTCATGGCTAGCAGATGTGTGCACGTCATGGCTAGCAGATGTGTGCACATCATGGCTAGCAGATGTCTCCAGGCACACAGTTTCTAGCACAACAGTTGGGTGCAGACTACAGGACATCAACTGTTCCCTTTGTTGTTTAGTGAGAGAACGAACAAAAAGAACATGACCTGGCTCTCCAACATTCTCCCCAGACTGAGGGCACTCCTTGATAGACTCACTAGACTGTGTCTTGCTGCTAGAGGGCACAAACTTGCCATTCTGACACTGAGAGAAAATAAGAGTTGAACAGTCAGAATCAACATCCGAGTCTGATAAATGTGCAGTAGAAGGTTTCTTGTTGTCTCCACTGATATCCGAGTCTGATAAATGTGTAGTAGATGAAAGTTTCTTATTGTCTCCACTGACATCCGAGTCATAGGTGATCTTAGTCCTCTTACAGTTTGAGATCCTGAGGCTCTGAACAAAGCGTTTCCTGCTTCGAGTTGTTGGTGGAGTGTTTGTGTCGACAGCATCACTATCAAAGTCTTCACTCAACACGTAGTCATCATCTCTTACCCGTGCCAGGCGGGGACCTCTGTCAACCTCCTCCCCGGACTGATCAAAAGATGACTGAGTTGAACTGTCTTCATCTTTATGCTGTGACTGACTCTTCAGCCTCAAAGTATTTCTGCTTCTAGTTATTGGCTTCTGCCCATCTGACAAGTTGTCAACTTCTGTTGACTTTTTAGATTTGAATACAACGTTGTTGGAGGCGTCAGAGCTATAGTCATCATCACTTGATGTAAATGTTGATTGTAACGATCTTTTTCTTTTAGAAATTCTCAACCTCTCCCTCACTGACTGAGTTTTATCTGCAAGCAATTGTTGATTGAGATGATCGACGGCAGATTTACTGGCAGCTGTTTTACTTTTCACAATGTTATTTGTTTTAGGAATGATATGATTTCTCTTAGTTAACCCTCGTTGTGATGCAATTCTTTCACTGCGCTGTGCTGACCTTCTGTTGCTGATGAAGGCTTTCATTTTCTCGTAGATTGTGATAGAATGGTTGGGTACATGTTGCATGTAGTGCATAAATGTTGAGAACGTCTTCTGACACAGATGGCAGAAGTAAGATGAGCTGTCTGCAACTGTTTTCACAGTATAGGGCTGCAGATGTTTGCCAGCAAAATGCTGCAAGAGAATTCGCTTTGTTTGATAGGATGCCTGGCAAACTTTGCAAAATAAACTCTCTCCATCAGATTCAACTTCACTTTCTGAGAAAGTCTTGTCATCTCTCGTTGCATCCTTCAACTTCTCATCCAACTTGGCAATAGCTGGCTTCACAGCGGATTTAGCAAAAGAGGAATTGAATGTCTCACTTATGAAACTGTGGATAGGTTTGAGTGTCTTTCTGTCTCGAAGCTTAGGTGGTACCTCTCTTGTGGACACATAATTCTGCTCACTATCGCTGTCATCCTCGGTGTCCTCTAAAACCTTCCTCCTGGACTTCTTCAATGGCTTGTTGTCCTCTTCCTCAAGCTCTTCATCACTTTCTTTTTCTTGTTCAGCACTCCTGTCATCATCAGGGTTATCTGCTTTCATCTCAGCTTTGTCATCATCAGCAACATCATCTGTATTGTACATGCTCTCTTCACTATCACAACCTTCAGACCAAGACAATGAACTTGTCTCCTCCCCTGATCCAGAGCCATCAAGTAATCTAACCTTGCAAGGATCTTTCACAGCGCACAAATCATCAATGTCACACCACTCAGAGTCCGAGGTGACTGTATCAGGTATACTCCCACCGCCCCCAGCAACTAGCGCTATAATTTGCAGCAAACTTTCTAAAACTTCTCCACTAACAGGTTTGGCATTGGAAGCCCTTTCCTTCAATTCCAATTTTCTCAAAAGATTTTTATTTTTCACAGGACACTCCTCCCAATGAACCAGAAAACTTTCCATGGAACACAGAGTTTGAGAGCAGACTCCACACTTGTAAAACTTACTGCCACCAGAACCTGTGATCTCAGTGTAGCGTGGCGGAGATGACAAACTTTCTTCGGGAGTTAATTTGTCAACATCTGGCAAGTTCAGATCACTTCTGACCAAACTAACATTAACTGCAGTGGGATCTGTTGTCAATGTTTCAGCCTGAGGGAATGCAATGATTGGAGAAATGCTGGAGTGTGGGTTTGAGTTCTGGCTGGCTGTGTTTGTATGGTTCGTGGAACATGAACTAGTTGGTGAAGATACAGGCAAGTTTTTAAAATCTGAGGTGGATGTTGTGGTAGAGACATTAGTGATGGGCGCTGGAGCAGATATGGTAGGTTTGCTGGTGATGTGACCAGCTGGTGCTGGAGCAGATATGGTAAGTTTGCTGGTGGTATCACTAGGTGGTGCTGGAGGATCAGACCTATTGTTTGTAACTGGACTTGAACTGTGATTTTGAAAAACAAATGACCCTGCCATCGACATACTTTTTAACACAGCTTCTGCATTCAGGGATGGATACGGAAATGGCAAAGGAAGATCTGGCACCTTGTATGAGTTATCCTGGTGCTCTTTTTTCTGTGACTGTTTCATAACTGTTGGCTTTGGTAATGTCTTTGGTCTATGACTTGGGACTTCCTTCTTTAAGTCTGAGGGAACTGTTGGCACACGCTTACAAGTCAACCTGTGCTGTTTGATACCAGCATCACTGACACACAGCTCAAAACAACGCAAACATTGGAAAACTGTAGTAGTCTCCACCCCTGCCTTTGCAGAGTTGGCTCGGTCCTGTTTAATTTTGGTGTTGTACACACTCGATGACTGCAGGCCAGGTTTACAGACGTTTCTCACATGCTCCCTAAGGTGGTCCAGCGTCTCAAATGCAAAACTACAAATGATGCATCGATAGGTGGCATTGTTGGCAGCATCCATGCAGATCTCACCCTGGATGTCCTCATTTTTCATCATTTCACGCAACTGGTCTACAGTTGGCTTCATCTCTTGTTTGATATCCTTCACTGACAAGACACTAATCTTATCTCTTTGGAGAGCAGATACTTTGCTATTTGACCACAGCTGTGCACTTTCATTACTAGGTCCTGAGAAGGAGTTCAGTGCTGACAGGCCTGTTGGAGATTTGTTCATGTTGGACGGTGACACCAAGTTGTTGGTTGAGGGTGCATGCACTTGTGGGTATTTGTTCACTACACCAACAGAGTGATGATGATGATGATATGAGGCACTATCTACATTTTGTTTCATGAGAGAGTGAGCTTGTGTTGTCTGAATAGTGTATGAAGCTGGATGTGTACCGTACTGTTGTGTTTTTGATGACTTGGCTAATTGATTGGGAAGGAGTGGTGTCACAGATTGAGGCAATGAAGAAAACTCTGGCATTTTTCTGGCTTTGTCTTCTGCAATGGTGTCCACTTCTATATCTGGAAATGTATTTGCCAAAATGCCAGAATCCTGAAGGAGTTCTTTGATAATGGTGTCATCAATACCCGTGATGGAACCAGACAACTCATCAGATGATAGTGGGGCTGAGCATGAATTCTGGCTGTGCTGAAAATGACATGTGTTATTGTGCTGCTGATGCTGTAAGTGCAGTGGATGCTGAGGTGGCTGCACTTGTGCTCTACTGGTGGAAGGTATAAACTGTTGTTGATGAGCTTTTGGAAACATCCGCCCAGTGAATGCTTGACTATTGCTGCTCTTCGACTGCTGCGACTGTACATATACACCTAACTTGGAAGTTTCTTGCTTCTGAAGTTTAGCCAAAGCTGCCTGCTCTGCAAGTTCAACCGTTGTCTTTGGCCTGTTGTATAAAGCATGACCAGGAGAGCTCTTGGCCGACATGTTTGTCACAGTAACTGTTGATCCAGACATCTGGCGAGGTTCTGCGATCTGCTTCTGCTGAAGGCTGGACATATGCACTTGCATGAACTGCCTGGCTTCCTCAACATGAGATTTTGCCAACATGAAATTGTCAGCCTTTTGCTTCTCCTCCATGGAGGACGCTGCAGAGACAGTTGAACTTTGATGTCTATTGTTGATCATGGTACCAGAAGGTGGTTGATACTTCATTGGGATGGCATTGCTGGCAGTTGACACAATGATTGGCTGGGCATAAAGCTGAGGTTTTGGGTGCTTTCTTGGAGGTGAATGATTTCTGGGCTGTTGTGCTTCTTCCTGTTCATGGTGCTTTTGGAGTTGCTGTGCCTGGAGTGAGGGTTTGAGCAAAGTGGAGACTGTTGGCAATGGTTGGGTTCCATGTTGAGATGTTGAAACCAAAGGCTTGACCTGCTGCTGTAGTGGGTTCTGTTGATTTGAAGAAGTTGACTGCTTGAGCATTGTACCCTTCATGATATTGAGTACTGTCTGCACAACACCTGGGCTAGCACCTTGTGCTAACTTCTGTAGTACATTGGAGTCCTGTTTTAAGGCTGTTTGAATTATCTGAGTCACTTGTTCGTTGTGCTGTTGTTTGAGAAGCTTTTCTCTTTGCTGCTGCTGTTGTTGCAACAGTTGAGGGACCTGCTGCTGCATCTGAGAATTCAAATTTAAAGCCTGCTGTGTTTTTTCCTCTCTCTTTTTCTGAGCATTTCTTCGTCGCTGCTCCAACTCCTTCTCGTGTTTACTGAGATAATATTGGTGCTGTTGTTCCAGGGGAACACCATAAGGCTGTTTACTTTTAACCCTTTCAGCATCAAACATGTACTGTGGTTTATTTCTCTGGCCAGTCTGAGCTGGTGGAGATCTGTTGGTGCTTGGCTGGTATATCTGTTGGGAGGCTGGCGGCATGGATGGCTTCAACGAGGAAATGTTCTGCAGCCTCATCTTGTTGAGTAATATTTGAGTGTTTTGAAAATCTTGAGGAGAAAGAGCTTCAAACACATTAGTTGGTCTGCAAGCGGGAACTGGAGTGAGCTTACTTCCTGGTGCATCTACATGAGTGCCATCCACAAGTGGGTAACTGGCTGTGTTCTGAGGCAGAAATTGTTTTCTTTGACTCAACTGAGCATTTTTGAGACTCTCCTGCAGAAATCTACGACATAAGATCTGGATATTAATATATGACTGGTCAGGGCTGAGATAGTCAGGACGAAGCATGTTCAGCAATCTTTCTACCTCATACAAAGTTGCTGGATTGACTGTCCCTGGCTCTCGATTCCTGTCTCGACCACATTTGTTGCAGCAATCACTTCCCTGACCATAAAAAGTGCCAATCTTTGTAAATGACTGCTCACTAGGTTTAAGTGCAAATGAAGTCAGAGCACAGATTCTGGCCACCTTCACAGAAGCATGATGGCAGAGGCATGAGAGCTTAGCACAGATAGAAGCCATGTCACTTCTTCTAGCTGCAGCTGCTTCCAAGTTGCCTTCCTTCTTGTTAGTTTCCATTTGTCCCTTGTCCACATTGATAGCAAAGATGCACATGTCCACATAGAGCTGAAGAAATGTTTCCCCACACTGAAACAAATTCAGAAACTACAAGTTAATATAAATCATTGATTTCTGGAAAAAATGTGTCACCAATAATCTATCAGTATTGTCATTAGCTTTCTTCAAGACACAGATTGGGATGATAAACTGCTGTTTAGAAAACATTGCTGCTGGGATTGCTGAGACATAATATTTCCATTTCTTCTCAAAGGGCAGCAGCAGCCATTCCACTATCATTTAGCCCCATATGTCTAAAGGTGTTCAATCAGGAAAACCTATTGTCCTTGCAGCTAGGTAATCAGACACACCTTTGTGATGGTGCATGTGACCATCTTGGCATGCAAACTTTCCACTCAGATGCTTCAACACTAGATTACAACATATTCGTAAAAATTAACACTACAAAATAATTTTTTTTGGAATTTGACAGTTTGCAGCATGCAAACCCTCCCTACCACTTCCTAATTATTAATTCTAGTGACCCCGAAGTGTTAGATTTATTTCATTTGTTGCTTCATTTTTTCTTTCCTCCCATACACTGTAATAACAAAAAAAAAGTACTATCTCATCATAAAAACCCAGCTGTTTTTTTTTTAAAATAAATTCTGCCAACTTGTAAGAAGGGAACAGGCAAATAATTGTAATGCTGTGGTAAAGCTGGTGGCAGGGAACAAGTGGTGGGGTGTGACATACACTCCTACAAAGTGTGGTGACAGCTTTACAAAACAGGACAATACCAAATATTTTTATATTTAAACTTCCCCCCTCCCCAATATTTGAGTGGGGGGAAAACTTTGGTTGTCTGCGACTTTGGCAAGACATAAAACAAACTCTAACCCTAAGATAACAATAAACGTACGGGGAATGTACGGGCTGGATGGATTGAGGCCCAAGTGTCAAGAGACGAAGCACGCATCTGTAGCCAAAGCATAATGCATTCAAATTTTGAGCAATAAATCTATCAAATCCAAGAAATTATTTTTGCTTCCAATACAGGGGCAGATGGTTGATTTTACCTGCGTACAGGTAACACTGGGAGCTGCAATAGCTCAGTGGTTAGTGAACTGGACTACAAAGGACAAGAGGTAGGGTTCGATTCCAACCGATGGATTCCGGTTCACCCAGCCTTTAATGTGTACCAGATTTTTTTCTGGGAAAGTAAAGCAGCACGGGCGTAATACCGACCACATTACCCCAAAAATCATGTGTCGAAGGTCTGTAAAATTTATGGTCATTAACACCATATTCCCTATATGCCACTAGGCAAAAAAATTTTTTTTTTTACAGGTAACATTCTCAATCCTAATTATTTGTGCTAGTCACTTGTGAACCTTCATTAGGATCAGTTTTGTTTCTGAGATATAGAGGATACTTTAAAAAAAATATTGAGCTGAAGATAATTATTTAATTTTGAGTGTTTTATTTGTTCTACTTGTGTGGGAAATGAATGCTTATGTCATTTACATCTGCAATATCACTCAGGATAAAAAGAAAAATCTACCTAGGTGGGATTTCAATTTGGAAATCACAGAAGAGCTCATGAATGCATATTTGATTGAAAGATATGACATTGTGAGTTTACGACGCGATGTCAAAGAATCAATTGGAAAAATTTCTGCAATATGAACTGACATAGATCAACCACAGCCTGGCCCTGGACCCTCACAAACAGATTGTTGTGTGTCCCACAAAAGCAAGAACAAAGAGAGTAAACTTTGGTGTTGCTTGCAAAAAAAAACAGCCATATGTTGTACACATGTTAATGTTTGTTCTGGCTGTGCACCTTTCTTTTGTCCTTCCTAATTGTCTTTGTTCCATGTTTTTGTAAACAAATGTCCAAATAAATATTATTTTCACAAATTACACACGGCTTAATGTGAGTGGCATTTTTTACAAAGGTATCACAAAAATGTGATTTACAGATAGGTATTGTAATCTCAAAGGGCAGCTGGTGCCAAGCTATGTTTGTTCACAATTAGGTATTGTAATCTCAAAGGGCAGTTGGTGCAAGCTATGTTTGTTCTGCCGTTTGGCTGCTTCTTTTCTTCTCACATTCTCTTGTAAAGGTCTCCAGAGCTGGACATAGAAAGCAGAATTAACCGCTTGGAGGCACAAACATGAACTTGGTGTTGATCTTAACTTGTCTTGCTTTCTTAGGTCCATGGTGACTGTGGATTCTGTTCACTACAGTGTCATCAGTACTATATAGAACCAATTCTGACCTATGGAAGTGAATCATGGACAGTAGACAAACAAATGAAAAGATGATTAGAGGCCACAGTGATGGGATTTCTCAGAAGAATGTTGAAAGTTCCCTGGACAGCTAAAAAGACAAATGAGGAAATTCTCAAAAAGGCCAACACTAAAAGGGAGCTACTAAAAACATAAGAAAGAAACAATCAACAATTTTCGGGCACATCATGAGAAGAGGAAAGTTGGAATACTTGGTTACACCTGGCAAAATAAAAGGAAAGAGAGATCGCAGACGACGAAGAGAGAAAATACTGGATTGCTTGGTGTCATGGCATGGAAAATGGTCAACAACAGAACTGATACAATGCAGTGTAGATAGAAGATTGTGGAAGGACATGATTGCCTATGCCAACCAGTATGGCACATGATGATGATGAGATTGTCATTTGGTTTCTGTGTCAACCCACATTTTATGACCCATTACTGCATCTGAAAGCTGGAGTCACCAGCAGCATGGGCTTAAAGGTGTCAACAAATGTCATGCTGTATTTGGCTAGCACTCACAAGACTGGGCACAAGCCATGATTTCATCAAATCCTCCGCTAACATTATGCGACAACTCTCATGACTGCACTGACTTCAATGCTTTGATAGCGATCTCCGTTGATAATATGGTGCCCTCTCTTAGCCACCTCTGCAACTAACTTGACAGTAGTTGACCCAGTCAGCCGTCATCATTCAGTGATGTTCTCCCAACTTCCTCAACCAGAATAAACCACTAACATGATCCCATAGCCTCACTTGCCAGCATTCTGTGGATGTCTGAATGCACATGCTACTCACAACAATTGGCAGTGACAGACCACAGAGAGTTAGCTTCTAACATGCTTCATACAACATTAACTTGAGATGCAGGATGTTCATTCTTATCACACAAGTCACTCATACAAAGGAGATTGTGACATGATATGTCACACAACTGGCAGCCCATGTCACACAACTGGCAGTCCACGTCACACAACTAGCAGTCTAGTACTCACAAACACCTGTAGAAAAGACTTCTTGTTCTGGTTAATTTCCCAGGTGAGTTAACTAAAAACACCTGCTGCCTTGCAAGAAGGTCAAGAAAAGCTAAAGGCTAGGGAAGCCGTCCTGGACAGTGAAGCTGAGTGCACTGGACAGCAAGGTGTAAAACTAGAAGTAACACAATTTGACAATACATGAACAAAGAAGAAGTTAATCCACCATCTTCATCCATCACAAGTCAGAAGAAGGAACAAAGCAGAACACACACACTTCCCTAGTTTCTTCTTTCTCACCAGCATGGAGTGGACAAATTTTAGCAGCAATAGTCCAGCATAAAGTGGACATATTTTAGCAGCAAGTCAAACCTGTCTCCAGCATGTTTTAACAGCAACAGTCTGACCTGTCTCCGGCATGTTTTAACAGCAACAGTCTGACCTGTCTCTAGCATGTTTTAACTCTTTCCGTACGGAAGCCTTTTATCGATGCAACGGAAGAGATTTTAGAGACAAAATTGTTCATGGTTTTAAGAATCAATCTACATATTTATCTAACATATAACATATTATATATGAATGTTTAGATAATTGAACAAAGTATTAGATTTCACCAATATCCAGATGATACAAGACATATAAAACGAATATGGTTTGATGGCGTTCACACTAATAAAATTGAGCGTGGCGCACTATGCGGCGGAACGTACGCACCCGAAATGGAAATGGCGCACCATGCGGCGGATCGTACGGAAAGAGTACCTGAGTAACAATTTTACCCAGGCAGCAGCCATTGTGGCCTGACTTTGTTTAAAGTTTTAAATTACCAAGGGTTCTTTAACATGCTCAGAGACTCAGAGTGTACATGGGACATCCTATTTTTGTTGTCATGATTCCAGAGGGCTAGACATCAGATCTGACTATGCTGAAATCAGGGGAGGGTAAAGCTGTGAAGAAATCCCTGATCTGACGAGAACAATTCCCACCAGATGTGGCCAGGTTTCAACTGGAGGCTGACATCTTACCTTTAGACCCCCAGTCCACACCTGACACACAGACAAGAAGAAGTAACAACACAGACAAGAAGAAGTAACAACACAGACAAGAAGAAGTAACAACACAGACAAGAAAAAGTAACAACACAGACAAAGTAAATATAACAATACACATACTCAAAGTGAAAGTAAAAAAAGCACACACAGAAAGTAAGAAATTGGCAACCTCTTCTCGGAGAACATCAATGAAGATAACAATCTGTTCTGTGGACTGTGACAGCTTGGCCATGGCCCAAACACTTTCTTTAAATGGATCCTGCTCCCTGTCCACCAACAACTGGTGCCTAATCCACAGCCGCAGAAGCTCCTGGGGAATTCAAACAAAAATCACTCATCAGCACCGCCAAATTTAATAATATTTTGTCTTGTACATCCACAAACAATATCAGCTTGCAAAAAAGATGGACTTGGGCCTGTATACATGCAAGTCAATAAGTAGAGCCCTGGTTGCTCAAGTGAGGTACCAGCCTGTATAACACACAGCTATAAATGGATCTAAGTAACGTATCAAGCAGACTAAAGCCGGGTGTGATACACACCATATCAAGCAGCCTAAAGCTGGGCGAGATACACACTGTATCAAGCTGACTAAAGCTGGGCGTGATACACACCGTATCAAACAGACTAAAGCTGGGTGTGATACATACCGTATCAAGCTGACTAAAGCTGGGCGTGATACACATCATATCAAGCTGTTTAAAGTTGGGTGTGATACACACCATATCAAGCAGGCTAAAGCTGGGTGTGAAATCAAACTGACTAAAGCTGGGTGCGATACACACCGTATCAAACTGACTAAAGCTGGGTGCGATGCACACCGTATCAAACAGACTAAAGCTGGGTGTGATACACACCGTATCAAACAGACTAAAGCTGGGTGTGATACACACCGTATCAAACTGACTAAAGCTGGGTGTGATACACACTGTATCAAGCAGACTAAAGCTGGGCATGATACCACTATATCAAGCAGGCTAAAGCTGGGTGTGATACACACTATATCAAGCAGACAGAACAGACAAAGAAAACCTTTTCCAACTGAGATATTTGACAAATAAGCAAGAGCAAATTGTGAAACAGACCACAAATGTCATTATTATCGCTACAAACTCAAACTTTGTACTTGGAGAAACATTACTCTTTTTCTAAACGGTTTTTGTTTCCAGACTTTCTAGCACTTTTATGCATCCATTGTAGAATAAGATCAACTATCAATTTGTTGATTGCGCCCATGTTGGTAGTCACATTTGTTGATTGTGGTGCCCATGTTGGTAGTCACATTTGTTGATTGTGCTGCCCATGTTGGTAGTCACGTTTGTTGATTGTGGTGCCCATGTTGGTAGTCACATTTGTTGATTGTGGTGCCCATGTTGGTAGTCACATTTGTTGATTGTGGTGCCCATGTTGGTAGTCACATTTGTTGATTGTGGTGCCAATGTTGGTAGTCACATTTGTTGATTGTGGTGCCCATGTTGGTAGTCACATTTGTTGATAATGTGTCCATGTTGGTAGTCACGTTTGTTGATTGTGTCCATGTTGGTAGTCACATTTGTTGATAATGTGTCAATATTGGTAGTCGCATTTGTTGATTGTGCCCATTTTGGTGGTCACATTTGTTAATTGTGCGTACATTGGTAGTCACATTTGTTGATAATGTGTCCATGTTGGTAGTCACATTTGTTGATTGTGACCATGTTGGTAGTCACATTTGTTGATTGTGTCAATGTTGGTAGGTACATTTGTTGATAATGTATCCATGTTGGTAGGTACATTTGTTGATTGTGTCCATGTTGGTAGGTACATTTGTTGATAATGTGTCCATGTTGGTAGTCACATTTGTTGATAATGTGTCCATGTTGGTAGTCACATTTGTTGATAATGTGTCCAACATTACACCTGACTGCCTACTTTTTCAGGGAAAATCTCTGATACACATGTTCTGATACCCATGTGTTCTGATATCCATCCAAACCACAGTCTGAAACACACACACACTAACCAAACCACAGTCTGAAACACACACACACACTAACCAAACCACAGTCTGAAACACACACACACCACAGACTCACTAACCAAATCACAGCCTGAAAGAAAGACAGACAGACAGACAGACACACACACACACACTACACAGACACTGTATAATCATAGCCTGATAATTGTTGATAACATCTCAAAAGTTTGAAAATAAAACTGTCTCATCAACCATAAGGCCTATAATGTCAAAGTGTTGGTAGAAAAGAGGGTCCATTAGTAAGAATATATATATATAGAGAGAGAAACACAGAGACAACCTTGTTGGCTTCCATGTCGGAGGGTCTGATCCAGTTCTGAACCATGAAAGTCTGAGTCAAGACAGTACAAATCTGCCTGTGTGTTTTGGACATCTGTAGCTGCTTGATGATGCGTACAGCATCTTGTATGCTTAATTTCTGACACTGCAAAAAAAAAAACAATATATTCCAAGCATGAATAGGAAACCCAGATAAATCTATTTAGCAAAAGCCAGACTTTCTGCCACCATTCTTTAGATACCAAACTTGATATCTTCTAATTTCACTGATGAGATTCCTTCAAGGAAAACAAAGAGTAAGTGTTTAGCCCTTTAGTTTCAAGACATTGAATTGTGTGTGGTGAACAAAAATAGATAAATTTAATTGTGAGTGGTGACTGAAAGAAAGATTTAATTGAGTGTGGAGAACAAAAGATAGATTTAATTGTCTGTGGTGAATGAATGAAAGATTTAATTGTGTGTGACGAAAGATAGAAAGATTTAACTGTGTGTGATGAATGAAAGATTTAATTGTTTTTGATGAATGAAAGAAAGATTTAATTGTGTGTGACGATAGATAGAAAGATTTAACTGTGTGTGATGAATGAAAGATTTAATTGTTTTTGATGAATGAAAGAAAGATTTAATTGTGTGCGATGAATGAAAGATTTAATTGTGTGATGAATGAAAGAAAGATTTAATTGTGTGCGATGAATGAAAGATTTAATTGTGTGATGAATGAAAGAAAGATTTAACTCTAGATTACGACAGTTGTAAAAATGACAGCATCAAAACGTAAATTCCTCAAAACTTGATAGTTTGTGGTCTTCAAACATTCCCTCCCCCCTCCCCTTGTGTGCCTTCTTATAACCCTTGAGTGTTTAATTTGTTACTTTTGATTTGTTACTAGGTTTTTCTCCCAGTTTGTGCTAGATGATCCTAAAATACTAAACAAAATATTTCCAAATTTCAACAAATTGGTAGTTTTTCATGTCTTTTCTTTCCCTTTGACCAGGGAAATTTTTTCAGTCGTCAGCGACATCTACCAACTCTTTGTGAGTAGGATAAACTCAGTGAATAACATCTGAGGTAGCTGATCAGACTGATGAATTTACGGCGTTCATCTTAATAGACAAAGTAGCACGTCTGGTCCAAGCGGTCACTTGCTCCTGTTGTGTTGGTCTATGATATGCTTCAATTGTTCCTGTTGTGTTGGTCTATGATATGCTTTAATTGTTCCTGTTGTGTTGGTCTATGATATGCTTCAATTGTTCCTGTTGTGTTGGTCTATGATGTGCTTCAATTGTTCCTGTTGTGTTGGTCTGATACGCTTCAATTGTTCCTGTTGTGTTGGTCTGATACGCTTCAATTGTTCCTGGTGTGTTGGTCTATGATATGCTTCAATTGTTCCTGTTGTGTTGGTCTATGATGTGCTTCAATTGTTCCTGTTGTGTTGGTCTATGATACGCTTCAATTGTTCCTGTTGTGTTGGTCTGATACGCTTCAATTGTTCCTTTTGTGTTGGTCTATGATATGCTTCAATTGTTCCTGTTGTGTTGGTCTATGATACGCTTCAATTGTTCCTGTTGTGTTGGTCTATGATATGCTTCAATTGTTCCTGTTATGTTGGTCTATGATACGTTTCAATTGTTCCTGTTGTGTTGGTCTATGATATGCTTCAATTGTTCCTGTTGTGTTGGTCTATGATACGCTTTAATTGTTCCTGTTGTGTTGGTCTATGATATGCTTCAATTGCTCCTGTTGCATTGGTCTATGATATGCTTCAACAAATACTGACAATGGCAAGACAAACAACAACAAATGTAGACAATGACAAGACAAACAACAACAACAAATGTAGACAATGACAAGACAAACAACAACAATAAATGTAGACAATGACAAGACAAACAACAACAACAAATGTAGACAATGACAAGACAAACAACAACAACGAATGTAGACAATGACAAGACAAACAACAACAAATGTAGACAATGACAAGACAAACAACAACAACAAATGTAGACAATGACAAGACAAACAACAACAACAAATGTAGACAATGACAAGACAAACAACAACAACAAATGTAGACAATGACAAGACAAACAACAACAACGAATGTAGACAATGACAAGACAAACAACAACAACGAATGTAGACAATGACAAGACAAACAACAACAACGAATGTAGACAATGACAAGACAAACAACAACAACAAATGTAGACAATGACAAGACAAACAACAACAACAAATGTAGACAATGACAAGACAAACAACAACAACAAATGTAGACAATGACAAGACAAACAACAACAACAAATGTAGACAATGACAAGACAAACAACAACAACAAATGTAGACAATGACAAGACAAACAACAACAACAAATGTAGACAATGACAAGACAAACAACAACAACAAATGTAGACAATGACAAGACAAACAACAACAACAAATGTAGACAATGACAAGACAAACAACAACAAATGCTGACAATGACAAGACTAACAACAACAAATGTAGAAAATGACAAAACAAATGCTAACCTCTTCTTGAAGTTTATCCTCCTGACCAAGCTTGTACAGCAAGGACAGCTGTGTTTTCCTGACGCCGAGGTCAGATTGCAGCTCTGGGTGACTGAGGCAGCTGTTGCACAGATTGAGTGCATATTCCTCACAGTTCTCCTTCAACATCATGTCTACCCTCAACTGAAGGATGATCGGGTCCTCCTGCTCAATGTAGCACCTCACTACAAATAAATGCAAACAGTGATGGTGGTAAACATAACAGTTTTGGTGGTAAATGCACAGTTGTGGCAAACACAACAATTATGGTGGTAACACACAACACAATTATGAAGGTAACACAACACACAATTATGGTGGTAACACAACACACAATTATGGTGGTAACACAACACACAATTATGGAGACAACACACAATTATGGTGGTAACACAACACACAATTATGGTGGTAACACAACACACAATTATGGTGGTAACACAACACACAATTATGGAGACAACACACAATTATGGTGGTAACACACAACACAATTATGGTGGTAACACACAACACACAATTATGGTGATAACACACAACACAATTATGGTGTAACACACAACACACAATTATGGTGGTAACACACAACACAATTATGAAGGTAACACAACACACAATTATGGTGGTAACACAACACACAATTATGGTGGTAACACAACACACAATTATGGTGGTAACACAACACACAATTATGGTGGTAACACAACACACAATTATGGTGGTAACACAACACACAATTATGGAGACAACACACAATTATGGTGGTAACACACAACACAATTATGGTGGTAACACACAACACACAATTATGGTGGTAACACACAACACAATTATGGTGGTAACACACAACACACAATTATAGTGGTAACACACAACACAATTATGGTGGTAACACACAACACAATTATGGTGGTAACACAACTATTAGGGGAAACACAACACAATTATGGTGGTAACACAATTATTAGGGGAAACACACAATTATGGAGGTAACACAAAACACAATTATGGTGGTAACACAACTATTAAGGGAAACACAACACAATTATGGTGGTAACACAATTATTAGGGAAAACACACAATTATGGAGGTAACACACAACTACTAGGGGAAACACAATGCACAATTATGGTGGTAACACACAGAACAATTATGGTGGTCATTGCTATCACTACTGGCTATGAGCACATACACTAGAACCCTGGTATTCAAAGCCCTCACTACTGGCTATGACCACATACACTAGAACCCTGGTATTCATAACCCTCACTACTGGTTATGGCCATGTACACTAGAACACTGGTATTCAAAGCCCTCACTAGTGGCTATGACCAAGCTATCACCATATACACTAGAACACTGGTATTCAAAGCTCTCACTAGTGGCTAAGACCACATACACTAGAACCCTGGTATTCATAACCCTCACTACTGGCTATGGCCATGTACACTAGAACACTGGTATTCAAAGCCCTCACTAGTGGCTATGACCAAGCTATCACCATATACACTAGAACACTGGTATTCAAAGCTCTCACTAGTGACTATGACCACATACACTAGAACCCTGGTATTCATAACCCTCACTACTGGCTATGACCATGTACACTAGAACACTGGTATTCAAAGCCCTCACTAGTGGCTATGACCAAGCTATCACCATATACACTAGAACACTGGTATTCAAAGCTCTCACTAGTGGCTAAGACCACATACACTAGAACCCTGGTATTCATAACCCTCACTACTGGCTATGGCCATGTACACTAGAACACTGGTATTCAAAGCCCTCACTAGTGGCTATGACCCTATACACTAGAACACTGGTATTCAAAGCTCTCACTAGTGGCTATGACCAAGCTATCACCATGTACACTAGAACACTGGTATTCAAAGCCCTCACTAGTGGCTATGACCAAGCTTTGACCCTATACACTAGAACACTGGTATTCAAAGCTCTCACTACTGGCACAACCTTGAAGTGTTAACAGTTAAATGTGACTTGTACAGATAATGTTAACCATCCTATCTGGCTGTGGCCAGGCTATGCCGGTCAGTAATTGCAAAGGTTTTGAGACACAGCCTGAACAGATTGTAGAGACAGATGATAGTGTATCACTGGAGGAATCCATGGCTTTGGGTTGGAGATCAGGATGTGCTGGATTCACAACCAGGATGTATAGGATTTGGAGGGAGACCACAAGAATGAGATGACCGCTAAAAACTGGATAGGAAGAAGCAGCCAAGGAACATTCTTCAGAAGGAAATGAGCAACCAGTTTTGACATGCAAAAATGAAAGAATTTTGTTACCAACCGAAGATAAAGCAGAGGTGAAATGGCATCCTACCATTGCTATCATCAAAATATACAGCAACCATGCTGGTGACCATTTTTAGAAATGTGAAAAAGTCCAAAAGCAGACAAGAACAGACAGTTCAACTTAAGCAGTTTCCCAATCCCAGTATCATCTAATGCAAAGAAACAAAAAAAAGAGAAGGGCTACCTCATGAAAGGTAACTCCCATTCCAAACATCTTTTTGTAACATGTAAGCCCTCAGCTTAACCTTCAGTACAGTTCATTCAGGATTTCACATACAATGATTGGTTTCTATGTATGATTTTGTACATTGAGTAATGTATGTGTATGAAAGAAGTTTAGATAAACAATCATCAGCGGTCTAGGATAGATTAATCCAATTTGCATTATTTCTTTGGAGAAATATTGATTGGGCATTTGTACAAATAGCAATTTGTTCTGGAATGAATAGCAGGATTCCGCTGCCCTCATTTTCTTGTCCAGTGTCCACTGCAGGCTTTGAACTCCAGCATTGGACAGAAAAAATGTCTCCTGCGGCTTAGTTCAAATTAATTAGCAAATGCTAATAATTAATGAACCTCATTACTGATTATATTTAAATAAAAGTAATGCACAGAATAGTAGCAATCAACATGTCTGTTGAAGGCAAGCTTTAAGACTTAATAAATGATACAGGCAATGTTCTTTCTGCAACATTTTCCTATTCAGGACAGAAAAGGTGTGTGCTGCACTACCTGTAATCCAACCTGATGTTTTATTTTTGTGGCTCACTGACAATTATCACTTCTACCTCCCCTTGAAAGCAATGTCATTTGGTGACTACATACAGGATATTAGTGCTCTTCTTCTTCTTTCCTTCCTCATCTGCCTTTCAGCGTCGAGGGGAGATATAATTTGCGGTCTTTTGCTCTTCTGTTCGCTCCTGCTGCTGTTATGTTTCCTAGTGCTTCTAATATTCCATCGACCCATCTTTTTCGTGGTCGACCATTGGGTCTGGTGCTCTCACAACGTTTGTTGAAGGCTCATTGTGTTTTGTTCTTTCTGCCTTGTCACGAGGCCAAACCATTTTATCTGTTTTTTCCTTATATATTCTATGGCGGGGGGCTATTCCTAGCTTTTTTCTCAGTTCTTCATTTCTATTCTTGTCACTCAGACTGTTTCCTGTCATTCGTCAAACACATTTCATCTCTGTAGAGGTTATTTTTCTTATTGTTCTTGCATCTAGGGTCCAGGTCTGGCATTGGTAGCACAACGTTGGGATGAAGATTGTATTGTATAATGCTCGTTTTGCCTCCAGAGTTATTTCCTTGTTGGACAATAGTGGTGATAACTGTCCAATGATTTGACAAGCTTTGTTGCATCTTGATTCTATCTCTGCTGTTTGAGAATTATCGTTTGCCATTAGACTTCCTAGATATTAGTACTGAAGTGATTTATTGCTGGCTGTTCTGTTGTACCTAACTGCTTCCTTTTGTTGTCTGTTCCAACCGTTGCAATGTTTCAGTCTAGGTTCTGTAACATCTATTCACTGTCCTTTCAAGCCAAAAACAGCACTTAGGGCAAAAACTGTAGACTATCTACGTCCAGCAATCTTTGTTATCAAGTGTCAGACTTTGCACTGGAGCCGCACTGTATCATGCCCAATGCCTCTGTTCTAGGTAAGCCTTTCAATTTCAGCAAGGAAGCTGATGTCTGCTCTTATTGCCTCTCAGCAGTTCTTTTTAGTGTTTATGTCAGCCTTTTTTCTTTTACCTTCTGGTTCCATTAGAGGACTTGCTTTGAGATTCTCATGTTGCCTCTTCTTATCATCACATGGCCAATATAGACGTAACTCTGCACTGACTGTATTTGTCTCTTACTCTTTTGTCTATCTCTTGACTGTCTGTCTCATCACTAACTGTTCTTTGGGTCTCACTTCTCTGCCATCTCTAAGTGACCTGGCCTCTCGTTGCTCTCCTGCCATGTTCTTCTTAATGAAGACCCAATTTTGCCATATACAGTTGGCTTGTCTCTGTTAACTGCCTGCCCTGGTAAAAGTTAGTTTTCTCACAAAAAATAAGCAATCTGAAAGCTATGACCATCTATCCACTCCTAGACAAATCAAAAGTTGAACTTCTAACAATGGCTTCCCGCCACAAATGGTGAGTTTGAACTAAATTCTGTTACTACACATTCTTCATGTAATCAGATATCTCTCGCATGTCCTATCTAACTCTAGTGCATCTGACCTTTCATTGAATGGTCAGTTCTTTCTGTAAACTATCATCATGTGTCTTTAACTACTGAATACTAATGTGATTTCCTCTATCTTAATAAATGATGTTATTATTGTCTATATAATTCCTAGTCTATCTTTTGCTAAATATGAAGGGACATGTCTATGTTGCCACATTTGAATATCTGAGAGAACACTCTGACTGAATATCTGAGAGAACACTCTGACTGAATATCTGAGAGAACACTTTGACTGAATATCTGAGAGAACACTCTGACTGAATAGAGAACACTCTGACTGAATATCTAGGAGAACACTCTGACTGAATATCTAGGAGAACACTCTGACTGAATATCTGAGAGAACACTCTGACTGAATATCTAGGAGAACACTCTGACTGAATATCTGAGAGAACACTCTGACTGAATATCTGAGAGAACACTCTGACTGAATATCTGAGAGAACACTCTGACTGAATATCTAGGAGAACACTCTGACTGAATATCTGAGAGAACACTGACTGAATATCTGAGAGAACACTGACTGGATATCTGAGAGAACACTTTGACTGAATATCTGAGAGAACACTGACTGAATATCTGAGAGAACACTGACTGAATATCTGAGAGAACACTGACTGAATATCTGAGAGAACACTCTGACTGAATATCTGAGAGAACACTCTGACTGAATATCTAGGAGAACACTCTGACTGAATATCTAGGAGAACACTCTGACTGAATATCTAGGAGAACACTCTGACTGAATATCTAGGAGAACACTCTGACTGGTCATTTGAAGTTGTCCTTTTATCACCCTCATAAAAAAAAATACCCTTTGCTACTGACTTAAATACATTATCGAGATGGAACAGCAGAAGAACTATGTGGCCCATGTGGTGAAGCCTACAACAATTAGGAAGCAGAAATAACAGCCATAGAAACAGTAGTCTACCATCTGCATACTGTTTGTGATACCATACCATCAAAGAGAAGAAATATAGTCAATTTTACTGATTCCAAATCAGCCCTGCTGGTGCTAGGAAATAACACAAACAAACCAGAACTCACACAGCTCACCATAGATGTAGATAACCTCATTAACACACATGACATAAGGTTAGTGATGGATCCTAGGACACTCCAGGAAATGACAAGGCAGATACATTAACTAAGAGAGGATCCAGACAGACACAACTTCACACCGACATTTTATTAAACATAGCTAAACAAATCATAAACTCCAACAGTAGAGAAGATTGGCTGAATGGATGGGCCATGGGGAAAACAGGGAGAGATTTTTTAAAAATACATGTCAAAGCCAAACCTCCATAACAACATTGACAACCTAAAAAGAAGAGACCAAACCTCCATCTTCTGACAGAACCGGTCATGTACCACTGAACAACCACATCACTAGAATACAACGACGGTCATGTACCACTGAACAACTACATCACTAGAATACAGCGACGGTCATGTACCACTGAACAACCACATCACTAGAATACAACGACGGTCATGTACCACTGAACAACTACATCAATAGAATACAACGACGGTCATGTACCACTGAACAACCACATCACTGGAATACAACGACGGTCATGTACCACTGAACAACCACATCAATAGAATACAACGACGGTCATGTACCACTGAACAACCACATCACTAGAATACAACGACGGTCATGTACCACTGAACAACCACATCACTAGAATACAACGACGGTCATGTACCACTGAACAACCACATCACTAGAATACAACGAAGGTCATGTACCACTGAACAACCACACCACTAGAATACAATGACGGTCATGTACCACTGAACAACCACATCAATAGAATACAACGACGGTCATGTACCACTGAACAACCACATCAATAGAATACAACGACGGTCATGTACCACTGAACAACCACATCAATAGAATACAACGACGGTCATGTACCACTGAACAACCACATCACTAGAATACAACGACGGTCATGTACCACTGAACAACCACATCACTAGAATACAACGACGGTCATGTACCACTGAACAACCACATCAATAGAATACAACGACGGTCATGTACCACTGAACAACCACATCACTAGAATACAACAAAACCAAACTCCAGCATGTCTGCTCTATGAACGTCCACACGAAACAGTAGAATATCACATTTTTGACTGTCCAGGGCTCACTGACATCAGAGTAACGCTACCACCTCAAAGATGATCAATGGAACACCTTGTAGGGAACTACAAGGGGGCAATTTCAAGCAATAATATAATGAAATGTGGTGCATCACCAGAAGGGAAAATGGTTCAAGAAAATGACATTAGCAATCTATTGATGATATGTGAGGGAAAACATATATTATAAATAGCATAAAATATTCAGTCAGATAATTCTCAATTCAAGATATTGTATTTCATACAATACCTCTATTTTTCCATGGACTAGAAGTGTTGCTTCTCTTTTTGAAATTTGGCACAAAGTAATGTAAAGTTTTACAAAATACACTTTATTTGATGTATTTATGTTCACAAAAATTATGCACAAATAGGAGTAGTGGGCATGGTAAAAAAATTAACACACTTTTAATTTGCCAATTGTTGAAAGTTCCCTCCAAGCTTGGTTTCCACAACAAGTACTTATACAACTTATTCTAGTTATCAAATATAGGTATTGGTGGATATAAATATGAAATCGGCTCTTTATGAACAGAATATTCAACTGTATGTAATGTCAGACATTGGCCCGGCATGTGTTAAATATTGTAAACATTTTTTTTATTGTTTTAAATATTGCAAACATAAAAAAAAAAACCAGCGAAGATATAATAAAAAATAAAGTTAAAATAGATAGAAAATGAGGCAAGCATGAACAATGAAGATCTATAGAAACACAAAAAGATTTCCAGTACCTTCTTCTTTGTCCTTATCTTCCACTTCTCCGCCCATGACTTTTGCCAAAGTGGGATTTGTCCATGGGTTTTCTGTGAGGGCTTCCAGCAGACGGAATCGTGGGAAGTCCAATGGCACCAGTTTAGCATGAAGGTTGGCTAATGATGCTAGGAAGTTTTGTCTCAAAGAACTATCTTCCTCTAAGTTCTGCCACTGAATGTTCAGCACAGCTTTTGCACATTGCCTTCAGATTTTGGAGGGAAATAAGAATTTATCATTATGTATTAAAGAAGTGTTAACATACAACATAAGGTGCTGGATCAACAACAATGCTGACATGGTAACATCTTTAATGAGATTCTTGTTAAGGGCAAAACAAATACAAGTAGCACTGAGAAAACTGACAAGAAGACAATGTTGAATATAGCCTGTGCAGAAGGGTGTTTTTCTGGAATCAACATGGCATAGTGAGGAAGAGAAGCCACAGAAATACATTTGGTTTGCCTATCACTGGTCACGAGGTCCATTCATTTTCATCAGTTAATTTAATCTCTGTGTGTGCGTGCGCACATATCCAAATGTGTGTATTAAAAAACAGTTGAGCCTGGAGCAGCATCTTAGGAAAGTTGTGTTCATGAAATCTATATCACTGCAGTCGAGAATTACCCATATTTGCTCCACTCATGTCACAGCTACCACCAAAGTTTGGTGGAAAATTCTGTTGACATGGTGAACTACTTATCAGCCCTAATGTCAGCATGCATCAGACGATTCTAAACAACTTCCATCCAAATAGAGAGTGCACAGTCACTTCATTACTCCAGTTTCCTCGAAGATACACATTTAAAACAAAGCAACCTAAACGGTTTAAGGCGACCGCGTTAGTCTCTGCAAAACAGGGTGATATGCAGCCATTTTGATTTTGCACTGCGGTTAGCGGCCATTAGTTTAACAAGGTCAACCTCCAGTGCTAACCAAGTCAGCTGTGTGGGAGACAATTTCAAATGACATCAGTAAAAAGAGTGCCCATAGTCACTTCTAACTCCAATTCAAATTGAAATTGAAAAAAAAAACACACACCGACACCTGTCAATACTGTTTTAGTGTTGGCACTCTCTAAAGGGACCATCATCTTTCCCAGAAGTCAACTCAAGAAAGTAACAACAGCTGATGCTGGTGGAGGATCTACTTCAAGATCCTTTCCAGCCTTGTGAACTATTTAGCTGCTACTCTTTTAGATATGTCACAAGCTTTAGCCCCACATTAGATATGTCACAAGCTGTAGCCTCAACATTAGGTATGTCACAAGCTGTAGCCTCACATTAGATATGTCACAAGCTGCAGCCCCAACATTAGATATGTCACAAGCTGTAGCCTCACATTAGATATGTCACAAGATGCAGCCACAACATTAGATATGTCACAAGCTGTAGCCCCACATTAGATATGCCACAAGCTTTAGCCCCAACATTAGATATGTCACAAGCTGTAGCCTCACATTAGATATGCCACAAGCTATAACCTCACATTAGATATGTCACAAGCTGTAGCCTCACATTAGATATGCCACAAGCTGTAGCCTCACATTAGATATGCCACAAGCTGTAGCCCCAACATTAGATATGCCACAAGCTGTAGCCTCACATTAGATATGTCATAAGCTGTAGCCTCACATTAGATATGCCACAAGCCGTAGTAGCCTCACATTACATTATGTCACAAGCTGTAGCCTCACATTAGATATGTCACAACCTGTAGCCTCACATTAGATATGTCACAAGCTGTAGCCCCAACATTAGATATGTCACAAGCTGTAGCCCCAACATTAGATATGTCACAAGCTTTAGCCCCAACATTAGATATGTCACAAGCTGTAGCCCCAACATTAGATATGTCACAAGCTGTAGCCCCAACATTAGATATGTCCCAAGCTGTAGCCCCAACATTAGATATGTTACAAGCTGTAGCCCCAACATTAGATATGTCACAAGCTGTAGCCTCACATTAGATATTTCACAAGCTGTAGCCCCACATTAGATATGCCACAAGCTGTAGCCCCACATTAGATATGTCACAAGCTGTAGCCCAACATTAGATATGCCACAAGCTGTAGCCCCACATTAGATATGTCACAAGCTGTAGCCCCACATTAGATATGCCACAAGCTATAGCCCCACATTAGATATGTCACAAGCTGTAGCCCCACATTAGATATGTCACAAGCTTTAGCACCAACATTAGGTATGTCACAAGCTGTAGCCCCACATTAGATATGCCACAAGCTGTAGCCCCATATTAGATATGTCACAAGCTGTAGCCCCACATTAGATATGTCACAAGCTGTAGCAACACAATATATATGTCACAAGCTGTAGCCCCACATTAGATATGTCAAAAGCTGTAGCCCCCACATTAGATATGTCACAAGCTGTAGCCCCACATTAGATATGTCACAAGCTTTAGCACCAACATTAGGTATGTCACAAGCTGTAGCCCCACATTAGATATGCCACAAGCTGTAGCCCCACATTAGATATGTCACAAGCTGTAGCCCCACATTAGATATGTCACAAGCTGTAGCAACACAATATATATGTCACAAGCTGTAGCCCCACATTAGATATGTCAAAAGCTGTAGCCCCCACATTAGATATGTCAAAAGCTGTATGTAGCTCCATTCTGATGAGATGTAGTTGTGTTCTGTGCCACATAATCTCATGTGTCAGTTATCAATACTGAAAATTGTTAATAGTGAACTGTTGAATGTACCTTTTAAGTGTTTCTTTAGTCCACCTTGTAGATGTTTCTATACCTTACTACAAATAATATTTTGCCAGTGGCTAGGCTGTAAATATACCAAAGTGAGCATCATTTGAACACCAAGAGGAAATGAACCCAAGAACAAGTTGTATGATGAACTACAGAAAACAATTCAAGAAGTACCAACCTGCAGCTTTCGGTTAATTGTAGATTTGAATGGCAGAACTGGATAGCAAGGGTACAGAAGAAACCATTGGCATCAATGGAAGTTGAGTCATGAATGGGAAAGATTGTGAGAACTCTGTGGGGACAACATGTTGACAATAAAAGGAACATGATTTAGTCATAGATAGCCTATCTATAAAATGATCTGGCTTTGCCCTTATGATGCACACTAGAAGTCAGGCTGACCACAAATAACTACTACACTCCAGGAAGGGAACAATCAACTACTACATCCCTGGAAGGGAACAATCAACTACTGCACTCAAGGAAGGGAACAATCGACTACTACACTTCAGGAAGGGAACAATCAACTACTACGCTCCAGGAAGGGAACAATCTACTACTACACTCTATGAAGGGAACAATCGACTACCACATCCCTGGAAGGGAACAATCAACTACTACACTCCAGGAAGGGAACAATCAACTACTACACTCCAGGAAGGGAACAATCGACTACTACACTCCAGGAAGGGAACAATCAACTACTAATCCCTGGAAGGGAACAATCAACTACTACACTCCAGGAAGGGAACAATCGACTACTACACTCCAGGAAGGGAACAATCGACTACTACATCCCTGGAGGGAACAATCGAATACTACACTCCAGGAAGGGAACAATTGACTACTACACTCCGGGAAGGGAACAATCTACTACTACGCTCCAGGAAGGGAACAATCGACTACTACACTCCAGGAAGGGAACAATCAACTACTACACTCCAGGAAGAGAACAATCTACTACTACACTCCAGGAAGAGAACAATCAACTACTACACTCCAGGAAGGGAACAATCTACTACTACACTCTATGAAGGGAACAATCGACTACTACACTCCAGGAAGGGAACAATCTACTACTACACTCCAGGAAGGGAACAATCAACTACTACACTCCAGGAAGAGAACAATCAACTACTACACTCCAGGAAGGGAACAATCAACTACTAATCCCTGGAAGGGAACAATCAACTACTACACTCCAGGAAGGGAACAATTGACTACTACACTCCAGGAAGGGAACAATTGACTACTACACTCCGGGAAGGGAACAATCTACTACTACGCTCCAGGAAGGGAACAATCGACTACTACACTCCAGGAAGGGAACAATCAACTACTACAATCCAGGAAGGGAACAATCAACTACTACATACCTGGAAGGGATCAATCAACTACTACACTCCAGGAAGGGAACAATCAACTACTACACTCCAGGAAGGGAACAATCAACTACTGCACTTCAGGAAGGGAACAATCAACTACTGCACTCCAGGAAGGGAACAATCGACTACTACACTCCAGGAAGGGAACAATCAACTACTACAATCCAGGAAGGGAACAATCAACTACTACATCCCTGGAAGGGATCAATCAACTACTACACTCCAGGAAGGGAACAATCAACTACTACACTCCAGGAAGGGAACAATCAACTACTGCACTCCAGGAAGGGAACAATCAACTACTGCACTCCAGGAAGGGAACAATCGACTACTACATCCCTGGAAGGGAACAATCGACTACTACGCTTCAGGAAGGGAACAATCAACTACTACACTCCAGAAAGGGAACAATCAACTACTACACTCTACGAAGGGAACAATCGACTACCACATCCCTGGAAGGGAACAATCGACTACTACACTCCAGGAAGGGAACAATCAACTACTACACTCCAGGAAGGGAACAATCGACTACTACACTCCAGGAAGAGAACAATCAACTACTACACTCCAGGAAGGGAACAATCAACTACTAATCCCTGGAAGGGAACAATCAACTACTACACTCCAGGAAGGGAACAATTGACTACTACACTCCAGGAAGGGAACAATCGACTACTACATCCCTGGAAGGGAACAATCGACTACTACACTCCGGGAAGGGAACAATCAATTACTACACTCCAGGAAGAGAACAATCGACTACAACATTCCAGGAAGGGAACAATCAACTACTACAGCCCTGGAAGGGAACAATCCACTACTACATCCCTGGAAGGGAACAATCAACTACTACATCCCTGGAAGGGAACAATCAACTACTATATCCCTGGAAGGGAACAATCAACTACTACATCCCTGGAAGGGAACAATCAACTACTACACTCAAGGAAGGGAACAATCGACTACTACACTTCAGGAAGGGAACAATCAACTACTACGCTCCAGGAAGGGAACAATCTACTACTACACTCTACGAAGGGAACAATCGACTACCACATCCCTGGACGGGAACAATCAACTACTACACTCCAGGAAGGGAACAATCAACTACTACACTCCAGGAAGGGAACAATTGACTACTACACTCCAGGAAGGGAACAATCAACTACTAATCCCTGGAAGGGAACAATCAACTACTACACTCCAGGAAGGGAACAATCGACTACTACACTCCAGGAAGGGAACAATCAACTACTGCACTCCAGGAAGGGAACAATCAACTACTGCACTCCAGGAAGGGAACAATCGACTACTACATCCCTGGAAGGGAACAATCGACTACTACGCTTCAGGAAGGGAACAATCGACTACTACACTCCAGGAAGGGAACAATCAACTACTACACTCTACGAAGGGAACAATCGACTACCACATCCCTGGAAGGAACAATCGACTACTACACTCCAGGAAGGGAACAATCAACTACTACAATCCAGGAAGGGAACAATCAACTACTACATCCCTGGAAGGGATCAATCAACTACTACACTCCAGGAAGGGAACAATCAACTACTACACTCCAGGAAGGGAACAATCAACTACTGCACTCCAGGAAGGGAACAATCAACTACTGCACTCCAGGAAGGGAACAATCGACTACTACACTCCAGGAAGGGAACAATCAACTACTACAATCCAGGAAGGGAACAATCAACTACTAGATCCCTGGAAGGGATCAATCAACTACTACACTCCAGGAAGGGAACAATCAACTACTACACTCCAGGAAGGGAACAATCAACTACTGCACTCCAGGAAGGGAACAATCAACTACTGCACTCCAGGAAGGGAACAATCGACTACTACATCCCTGGAAGGGAACAATCGACTACTACGCTTCAGGAAGGGAACAATCAACTACTACACTCCAGGAAGGGAACAATCAACTACTACACTCTACGAAGGGAACAATCGACTACCACATCCCTGGAAGGGAACAATCGACTACTACACTCCAGGAAGGGAACAATCAACTACTACACTCCAGGAAGGGAACAATCGACTACTACACTCCAGGAAGAGAACAATCAACTACTACACTCCAGGAAGGGAACAATCAACTACTAATCCCTGGAAGGGAACAATCAACTACTACACTCCAGGAAGGGAACAATTGACTACTACACTCCAGGAAGGGAACAATCGACTACTACATCCCTGGAAGGGAACAATCGACTACTACACTCCGGGAAGGGAACAATCAATTACTACACTCCAGGAAGAGAACAATCGACTACAACATTCCAGGAAGGGAACAATCAACTACTACAGCCCTGGAAGGGAACAATCCACTACTACATCCCTGGAAGGGAACAATCAACTACTACATCCCTGGAAGGGAACAATCAACTACTATATCCCTGGAAGGGAACAATCAACTACTACATCCCTGGAAGGGAACAATCCACTACTACATCCCTGGAAGGGAACAATCAACTGTGCTGACATCCACCTGTACTATGGGATGTTTACACTCTATGATGATGGTGGTGTTATATACAAAAACACTCACTGTAACTCATAGATAATGATGAAAGACCAAGAAGATAATAAATCAGAAACTGAAGCCCTTAAAGATGCTGCAAAACTGGCTATCCAACACAAAATAATGTGCACAAGAAAATGGTGATACTGGCCGATGCACTGTCAGTCCTAACAGCTTTAAAAACTCCCAGGAACAGTGAGTTAGATGATTTGAGAACAACCCTAGACCAACTATGCAATAACTTCTAGGGTGGTCATCCAGTGGATACCATCACACTGTAATATACAAGGAAATGAATGCGCAGAAAAATTAACTAAGGAGAGAGGGAAATTACCACAAGAGAACCATATGGTCAGCTACGATGAAGCCAAATCCATCATCAAAGGCCAGTATCATGAAAAATGGAAACAAGAAAGCCCAAAGCATAATGAAGGGGACGGATACCTCCAACTATCAAGGAGGGATCAAGTCATTATACTTCATCTCCGCACTGGCCACAACAGAATGAGAAACCACATGTTCACCAAACTCAAAATAGGAACTATCAGCCAATGCCACTGTACCCTGGATAACATGACAACTAAACACTTTCCACAGGATTGCCCCCGCACACAGGCCTGAGGAGGACAATGTGGCCCACACCCACATCCCTGGAAGAGAAACTCTACGGGTCAACCAAATCACTTAGACAGCTGCCTTCATAAGAGAGTCCAGAGTCCTAGTCTAAATGAGCCATGATCACAGATGAAGAAGAAACAAACATTTAGTGCAATAAGGAAAGACATCACAGAACCAGGACAAAGAGTTCAGGTAGACCGAGACTATATTGAAGTGACAACATCACAGAACCAGGACAAAGAGTTCAGGTAGACCGAGACTATATTGAAGTGACAACATCACAGAACCAGGACAAAGAGTTCAGGTATACCCAGACTATGTTGAAGTGACAACATCACAGAACCAGGACAAAGAGTTCAGGTATACCCAGACTATGTTGAAGTGACAACATCACAGAACCAGGACAAAGAGTTCAGGCAGACCTAGACTATGTTGAAGTGACAACATCACAGAACCAGGACAAAGAGTTCAGGTAGACCCAGACTATGTTGAAGTGACAACATCACAGAACCAGGACAAAGAGTTCAGGTAGACCCAGACTATGTTGAAGTGACAACATCACAGAACCAGGACAAAGAGTTCAGGCAGACCTAGACTATGTTGAAGTGACAACATCACAGAACCAGGACAAAGAGTTCAGGTAGACCCAGACTATGTTGAAGTGACAACATCACAGAACCAGGACAAAGAGTTCAGGTATACCCAGACTATGTTGAAGTGACAACATCGCAGAACCAGGACAAAGAGTTCAGGTAGACCGAGACTATGTTGAAGTGACAACATCACAGAACCAGGACAAAGAGTTCAGGTATACCCAGACTATGTTGAAGTGACAACATCGCAGAACCAGGACAAAGAGTTCAGGTAGACCCAAACTATGTTGAAGTGACAACATCACAGAACCAGGACACAGAGTTCAGGTATACCCAGACTATGTTGAAGTGACAACATCGCAGAACCAGGACAAAGAGTTCAGGTAGACCCAGACTATGTTGAAGTGACAACATCAGAGAACTAGCACCAAGTGCCAATGGCTGAGGGTGCCTAAGAGCAAGAATCAGAACTTTGTATAGCCCTCAACAAGCAAAGTGGTACAAAGGGAAGAAAATATAACAATGTGCTCAAACTGGAATATGTTTGACACAAGCACAGATATTGATAATCTGATGACATTAATAAATTATTGACCAGGATATTACACATTTTCTTTGAGAATATAAAGGTGCTTCCTCATCTCATGGAAGTGGTCATTTCTGGCTAAACAAACATGTTCTGCTAATGCACCTACTACATGTTCTGCTAATGCACCTACAACATGTTCTGCTAATGCACCTACAACATGTTCTGCTAATGCACCTACTGCATGTTCTGCTAATACATCTATTACATGTTCTGCTAATACACCTACTACATGTTCTGCTAATACATCTATTACATGTTCTGCTAATGCACCTACTACATGTTCTGCTAATGCACCTACAACATGTTCTGCTAATGCACCTACTACATGTTCTGCTAATGCACCTACTACATGTTCTGCTAATACATCTATTACATGTTCTGCTAATACACCTACTACATGTTCTGCTATTACACCTACTACATGTTCTGCTAATTCATCTATTACATGTTCTGCTAATACATCTATTACATGTTCTGTTAATACATCTATTACATGTTCTGCTAATACACATATTACATGTTCTGCTAATACACCTACTACATGTTCTGCTAATACATCTATTACATGTTCTGCTAATGCACCTACATGTTCTGCTAATACATCGATTACATGTTCTGCTAATGCGCCTACATGTTCTGCTAATGCACTTTGGGGGCACTAAGAATGAAATGAAATCATTATCAGATATATATCTCACTTATCTTTTTCCCCTTCTCAGATTTGTATGACTTTAGCACATTACCTGCAAATATATATATTTGTAAATACCGTTCTCTAAGAAGTATATTTCAATTCTGAAAAAGTTCACACAGGGCAACACAGCAATGCCTGTGTCATAACATAAACCTGCCCTCTAATTGTTTTTCTTCTACGCAATAAGGATTTATAAAAGCATTCATAGCCACAAGTTGATGTTGATCTTTGACAAACACAAATTTCTTTGTCTTGCTCATGAAACAAATGATATCTGTATTAATGTGTATTTACCTAAATAGTTTGAAACAAAGCTCGGACAATGCAGGCACTGGTTTCAAGTAGGACAACTGTTCAGCAAAATGGGCGGCCACAAGCCACAGCCCGGTTATTATGTTGTCATAATCTGTACTTTCTGCTATGTGGTCCAGCACCTGGAACAAAGGTTCAAGTCTTTAATAAAACACAAAAAGGAATACAAATGGAAGATCACATTAAGAGATTTTCAGTTCCATTTTGTTTCTGTGAGTAGACAAAAAGTCTGTATGTTTTGTGTTGCTATATAAGTCAACATCAAAACTTGACACAGTTAATGTCTGTCCTAAATAAGCAGACAAAAGTCTACATGTCTAGTGTTGCTATATAAGTCAATATCAAAATTTGACACAGTTAATGTCTGTCCTACATAAGCAGACAAAAGTCTTCTACATGTCTTTGTTCTCTGCCAGATTATAACTATGACGGTCATTAAAAAAAAAAAAACAAGAAAATTATTTGCTGTGCCAATGGTTTCTGCAAAAGATGGCACAATTCTTCATTTAGACAGCCAAGAAGGTTTCCAAAACATATTCTCATCAGCTCACAAGTAGAGCAAAATGCTAAACTTGTTTTGTCAATGGATCCATCACAGCTGGACAAGACAACTATGGATGCTACATAAATTTGGTTACACAGAAGAATGTTGAGATTATTACAGACCTCAAAACCTACAAGAGGATTTAAAAGTCGAGGAATAGACCTGGAGACAGTTTAAAGCTACAACTACCTTGGACATACTATAACCAGTGATGGAAAATGTAAAACTGAAATAAACAAAAAAAGAATGGCAAAAAGTAATTTTAATGCCATGAAAAATATATTAACATCAAGGCAAATAACACCAGGGCTAAAACTAAGAATAGCAAAATGTTATATCTTCTCAACATTCCTGTATGGAGCAGAAACATGGACACTAGACAAGAAAACAGAACAGAAAATTGAAGCCTTTGAAATGTGGATTTATAGAAAAATAGGAAGTTTGGATGGAAAGAAAAGAAAACAAACGAAGTCTTAAAACAACTAAAAATGAAAAGAGAACTACTAAATACAACTCAAACAAGACAAATGGGATGTTTTGGGTTAAAAGACACAGCAGTCTACTAAAAGTAATCTTGGAAGAGAAAATACAAAGTAAAAGAGGCAGACCAAGACTAACATGGATGAGTAACATCAAAAGATGAACAAGTCAGCCTAGACAACCTGCACCATCAAAGCAAGTGACATGGTAGACAACCTTCGATATGGAGATGGCACCCAGTGATGATGATTTTGGACAGCTAAAATGAGAGTAACAGGGTCTTTCTAAAAGAGCCAAAGCAAAAAGAAAACTATTTACAACATCAGGAGTAGATAATGATCATTTCTTAGGATGTAATGAGCAGGAACAAAATCATCATAAAGAATGTAGTTGGCAATAACCAAATAACATTAGGAAAAATACTCCTCTACTAGACATACAATCTTATATATATCTGGGCAGTAATATAGACAGAGGGAGAAACAGAGAATGATAGCAAATTAAGGATAATAAAAAACAAGATCGGGATTCACTGCACTAGGAAACATGAAAGTAAAAAAAAATTAGGTTAAATACAAAAATAAAAATGTAATACTACAATGTTAAGTCAGTCCTATTATATCAAAAATGACAATCATGAAGATATGAGACCTTCATTAATGGATGCTTGCACAGAATAAAAGGATGGAAATGGCAGGACAAAATCACTAACATAGAATTATGGAAATATACCAGTCAAATACCTGTGGATAAAGAGATATAGTGAAGATGATGACGCTGGATAGGACACACACTGTGGAAGACAACTGAGAGTATTATTATACAACAGGCCCTTTTTTGGAGACATATGCTCCACAGGGAGTGGAAAGTGTTTGTTGAAGACCTAGACTCTACAAGGAGCTAAAAGTGTTTGTTGAAGACCTAGACTCTACAGGGAGCTGAAAGTGTTTGTTGAAGACCTAGACTCTACAAGGAGCTGAAAGTGTTTGTTGAAGACCTAGACTCTACAGGGAGCTGAAAGTGTTTGTTGAAGACCTAGACTCTACAGGGAGCTGAAAGTGTTTGTTGAAGACCTATGCTTAAGGGAATAAGAATAATGAGCAGGAAACTAATGGAATATATAATGACAACTGAGAAGATGAGCTAGAGAGAAATATTGAGAAAAGATAAAACAGTTTAAGAGAATGGTTTAGTAGGACTTCAATAAGTGAACTGATTATACAGATAGAAAGCTGTGAAGAATCATGTAGGATCAGTACTTGATGATGACGCCTCTTCTTGAACAATGATAATCTTTGTATTCTCCTTACATGATGTGTACTTCTTTTTGTTTTTTTCTACCTATCTATCAATCCACTCCCCATCAATCTAGCTATCAGCCAATTTGTCCCAAAAATTCACTTTCATATTTACTTGTTCAAGTGTGTGGTTATATTGTAGAACTAAAGGCAAGTCTATTCACTGGTGTTAAATGAGCATAGTCAAGCAACTATTGATTACACTAACTCTATTGTCAACAAAGGTTGAGAAAATTGGTCACCTGCTACTAAATATAGAACTAGTTGTTGTCTTTCCTCACATCACAGTGAAAACATGGATGAATTGGACAAGAAATCATGTTTATTATGAACAATTGTGTATGTGTGATGTTACTTTCAATGTTTCTCAAACACACACTTTCAAATGTCAACTTCAATATGTTGAAATGGGTAGCCCCAGGCAATAGTTGAATAATGTAATTGCATTGAGCTGACAAAGAAAACACATTCAACTTATTGACCGTACAGTTATATCTCAATTTGTAGAGAAATGCAAGCAGGAAAATATTTAGCAAAAGTAATTGATCTAACCTGACTCAATGGCAACACAAATGTTTACCTTAACAGATGTTTATCACAAGAACTCATTTACCTGATCAATAACTCTGTCAAGGTGATCCCCCCTTCCCCCATTGTACCGATTCAGCAATATACAAACTGCTAAAACTTCATAGTTTAACTAGTTAATGTTTGATCCTTGACCAGCAAAATTAACAAAGATGTGCAGTGTCTATAGAATGTCCACAAAATAAAAATGTGTATCAACAATCACAGGAGCTATGCCAGTGCTACTAATATAGCCATACTAATAGCAGCAATCCTGAATAAGATACAAACCAAATTCTAAATATTAATCCAATAGGACATTTCAACTGTAAACCTTAAATGGATTGAGCCTGATGACCTAGAGGTAACTCAATCCAGGAGTATAAACATTCTTAAGGACCTTTTGTGGCTGTCTTGTGAATAAAATAAGTATTGATCTACTGGGAGAAGTGGAGGCAAGACATCAAGAGTACAAAAACAGAACAGATGTGATAGTGTTCCAAAAAAATCCATAAACAGAAAGGAATAGGATGTTCCAAAGAAGAATCAGGCAAAGCTCTTCAGCAAAGCCTCTGGCACATGAGAGTGACTGCTAACAAAATAACCATTGTGAGCTTCCAGTTGTCATGAGCTCACCAACCTCCAGGGATCTGGAGTACTCACACAGTTCTTGTTTGGACAAGTTCCTTCTTACTTCTGTTCTTGTTTGTGCATATTTCCCTATTGTTGTTATATTTCTTGTTTGTACATGTTTCCCTAGTGTTGTTATATTTCTTGTTTGTACATGTTTCCCTAGTGTTGTTATATTTCTTGTTTGTACATGTTTCCCTAGTGTTGTTATATTTCTTGTTTGGACAAGTTCCATCTTACTTCTGTTCTTCTTTCCTTCCTCATCTGCCTTTCAGCGTCGAGGGGAGATATAATTTGCGGTATTTTGCTCTTCTGTTCACCTCTGCTGCTGTTTATGTTTCCTAGTGCTTCTAATATTCCATCTATCCATCTTATTCGTGGTCGACCCTTGGGTCTGGTGTTCTCACAACGTTTGTTGAAGGCTCGTGTTGAGTTTTGATCTTTCTGCCTTGTCACGTGGCCAAAAAATTGTATCTGTTGTTTCCTTATATTTTCTATAGTGGAGGCTATTCCTAGCTTTTTTCTCAGTTCTTCATTTCTGATCTTATCTCTCAGACTGTTTCCTGTCATTCGTCTAACATATTTCATCTCTGTAGAAGTTATTTTTCTTATTGTTCTTGCATCTAGGGTCCAGGTCTGGCATTGGTCGCACAACGTCGGGATGAAGATTGTGTTGTATAGTGCTCGTTTTGTCTCCAGAGTTATTTCCTTGTTGGACAATAGTGGTGATAACTGTCCAATGATTTGACAAGCTTTGTTGCATCTTAATTCTATCTCTGCTATTTGAGAATTATCGTTTGTCATTAGACTTCCTAGGTATCTGAACTCCTTTACTTGTTTTAGTTGTCTGCCTTCTATAGTTATGTTGATGTTCTGTTTATTTTTGGCGACATTCATGACTTCTGTTTTGTTGATTTTCATGTTGTATTTTGTGCCTGACCTGTTGAGTTTGTTTCAGTGTTCTTGTAGGTCTTCTATTGTTTCATGTATTAGTGCCTGATGCGTCTGCAAATAAAAACTCATTGATGTCCTCTGTCTCTGATGGGTTGGCTAGCTTGCATATATAGTCCATGTATGTAATAAACAGTAGGGGGGGGGGGGGGGGGGGGGGGGGGGAGATAGTACGAATTCCTGTCTTCTGTTCTTGTTTATGCATATATACGTGTTGCTTTAATATTTCCTGATTGTGCATGTTTCCCTAGTGTTGTTGTTATACTTCTTGTTTGTGCATATTTCCCTAGGGTTATTATATTTCCTAATTGTGCATGTTTCCCTAGTGTAGTTATAATATTTCCTGATTGTGCATGTTTCCCTAGTGTTGTTATAATATTTCCTGATTGTGCATGTTTCCCTCGTGTTGTTATAATATTTCCTGATTGTGCATGTTTCCCTAGTGTTGTTATAATATTTCCTGATTGTGCATGTTTCCCTAGTGTAGTTATAATATTTCCTGATTGTGCATGTTTCCCTAGTGTTGTTATAATATTTCCTGATTGTGCATGTTTCCCTAGTGTAGTTATAATATTTCCTGATTGTGCATGTTTCCCTCGTGTAGTTATAATATTTCCTGATTGTGCACGTTTCCCTAGTGTTGTTATAATATTTCCTGATTGTGCATGTTTCCCTCGTGTTGTTATAATATTTCCTGATTGTGCATGTTTCCCTCGTGTTGTTATAATATTTCCTGATTGTGCATGTTTCCCTAGTGTATATTTCCTGACTGTGCATGTTTCCCTAGTGTTATAATATTTCCTGATTGTGCATGTTTCCCTAGTGTAGTTATAATATTTCCTGATTGTGCATGTTTCCCTCGTGTTGTTATAATATTTCCTGATTGTGCATGTTTCCCTAGTGTAGTTATAATATTTACTGATTGTGCATGTTTCCCTAGTGTTATAATATTTCCTGATTGTGCATGTTTCCCTCGTGTTGTTATAATATTTCCTGATTGTGCATGTTTCCCTCGTGTTGTTATAATATTTCCTGATTGTGCATGTTTCCCTAGTGTTGTTGTTATACCTCTTGTTTGTGCATGTTTCCCTAGTGTTATTATAATATTTCCTGATTATCAAGTGAAACAAAGAGTCCCTGCCAGGCTAAAAACAATGGCAAAGTGTAGGGAACTAAATCAAAGACAAAACAATATAGTGCTGTATCCATAGATTGCCACCAGAGAGGAAATGAACTCTAAACCTTGACCTTCAAGGAGCACAGCCAAGATAAAGGTGGATTTCTGTCTCAATTTGTAAAACCACAAATAGACAGCAACAAAGAAGGCACTAAAGAAAGCATGATAAAATTAAAACACTGGAATTGCCATTCTCTCTCTCTCTCTCTGACTGTCCCAAACAACAAGTATTTGAAATAGTTAGCAGAACCTCCCAAAGATAGGAAACATAGAGTAAATAGTTTTCTTTTTTGTCAAGTCAAGAAAAACACAAATCTATCCTGAATTATGGAGTCAAACTTGTACATGAACATTGTTCCATACTCCACTAATAAGCTGTTTCCAGTCAATAAACAAAATGGGAAACAAAAAATCTGTGCAAAACAGAAAGAGGAGATCTTTATCTCATCCTATCAGCTCAAAAATGTGATATTGATAATCTTGTTAAGGGACGCGGAAAAATCGCATGAAAAAAATATAAATAACAAATGAGAAGCCAATTATTTCAGTCTAGTTTCATATTTAAGGAATAGTTTGAACAGTTATCAGAATGTTGATATTTGTTGAATTAATATCCAGTAACAACTGATGCATGTCTGTGAAAACATTGAAATATTTGCAGCCAGTGCAAGCTGCTTTCTAAACACTGCTGTTCACCATCATCATGTGCAACATTGATCAAATTCCTTCTACACCCATCTGTCATTCTATCTATCTATTGACCTTTCGAGCCGTAAACGGCCCATAGGGCGTAGACCAAGATACACCTTCTCCTATATGAATTTTGTTCTAGCAGTTTTCTTTTAAAGATATTTTATCAAATCTCGCCATCTGTCTCTGTTCTGTGCAAGCAGTTCTATCTCATTGAGGGAGCCGATTCCTGCTGCTCTTGCCTCTCTCATCAATGTTCTTCTCAGTGTCTCCCTGGGTCTTCCTCTTTTTCTTTTACCTGTTGTTTCCCATATGAGGGCTTGCTTTGCTATTCGATTATTATCTCTTCTCATCACATGTCCAACGTATGACCATCGTCTTTTCTTTATTACTGAAGATATTAGTGGTTGATTGGCGATTTCTCTAATTTCCTCGTTTGTTTTGAATTCGTTCCATTCTATACCAAGTATTTTCCTTAGACATTTATTTTCGAATGCGTTCAACTTTGTTTCTATATCTCTTGTTGTTTTCCAGCTTTCACACGCATACGTAAGGGTTGATAGTACATTTGATTTGAATAGCCTAAGTTTTGTGTTTGTGCTAATGAGTTTTGATTTCCACAACTTTTCAAGGCTTCTGAAAGACATTGCTGCTTTAGCCAGTCTGATTCTAATTTCTTTGCTCGTATCCCCTTCTCGATCAATGTGACTTCCAAGATAGATGAAGTGATCGATCTCTTCTACTGGTTTGTTTTCCATGTATATTTTGTCACTTGTTGGAATTAAACTTTTCATGACTTTAGTCTTTTCATGATTGACCTCAAGCCCAATTTTGCTGGCTATTGATGATAGTTCATTTGTGTTTTCCTGCATCGTTTTTATCTGATTGCTGATGAGAACTATGTCATCAGCAAAGTCCAGGTCCTCCAAATGGTCTCCTTGTATCCATTCGATGCCTTTATTACCAGTGCAGCATTTCTTCATTATGAAGTCCATAACAATTCCAAATAACAAGGGCGATAAAATACATCCTTGTTTAACCCCAGTTTCTATTGGGAAACATTCGCTCAGTCCTTCCTCTGTTCGAACTGCACATGTGTAACCATCATACATGTCTTTGATAATATTTATGATTTTTGATGGTAAGCCATATTGCTTCAGAATTTTCCACAAAGAATCTCTATGAATACTATCAAATGCTTTTTTGAAGTCGATGAAGTTAAGTACAAAAGGTTTTTGCTTTTCAATGTGTTCCTCCAATATAAGTCGTAGAGTGAAAATGTGGTCAAGACAGCTTCTCCCTTTTCTAAACCCAGCCTGTTCTTCACGCATTACTGTATCTATTGAATCCTTTATTCTATTTAGGATGATTTTACAGAATAATTTTGAGGCAACTGACAAAAGTGTCACGCCTCTCCAATTGTTACAATCTCTAAGATTGCCCTTTTTGGGATCTTAACAATGATTCCTTTTTTCCATTTATGAGGCGTCTTCTCTGTTTTCCAAATGATGTTGAACATTTTTTGGAGATGTATTAAATTATGGCTATCAATTGCCTTGAGGATCTCAGCTGTTAACTTATCCTCTCCAGCAGCCTTGTTATTGGTCATTAGCTTTAAGGTGGTTTCTATTTCACTCAAGGTGAAGTCATCTAAATTTACATCTAATTCTGCTGCTGGTGTTTCAGCTTCAAAATCTATTAAACTGTGAGGTAGTGGACGGTTAAGAATTTCTTTGAAGTGTTCCGCCCAACGGGCTTTTATGTCTGCGCTTGTTGTTAGCATTAATCCAGATTTGTCTAGAATTGGTGTTCCACTGGATGTATAGGTGTTTGTCAGCATCTTTTGTACAGTATAAAGAGTTCTGCTGTCTCCTGTAATTGCAGCTGTCTCTGCTTTCTCTGCCAAGTTGTCTATATAAGCTCTTGTATCTCTTCTTGCCGAACTTTTCACTTTGTTGTCTAATTCTTTGTATGTTGCTTTTGCCAGAACCTTTCCAAGATCTGTCTTTACATTAGTCATGGCTCTCTTCGCTTCTCTTCTTTCTTTGATGTATTTCCATGTGGTGTCTGATATCCAAGCTCGTTTTTCCATTTTCTTCAGTCCAGCACTTGCTTCTGCTGCTGTCATTAGTATTTTGCTCTGTGAGTCCCACATTTCATTGGTATCTAAGTCTATTTCACCAAGTGCTGAATAACAATTACTTAGCTCTATGTTAAACTTTTCCTTTATTGCTTCATCTTTCAGTTTATGACTATCAATTTTATGTGTAATTGACCTCTTCTGTTGGTTTCTAAATTTTAATCTTATTTTCCCAATATTATATATATAATACCCATCTGTCATTACAACATTTTAATACTTCAAATGTTTTTGTTTTTTTAACCTCTTATATTCTGTCTCACACTTTTCTCTTATTTTCTTAACCCCTTATATTCTGTCTCACACTTTTCTCTTTATTTTCTTAACCTCTTATACTCTATCTCACACTTTTCTCTTTATTTTCTTGACCCCTTATATACTGTCTCACACTTTTCTCTTTATTTCTTAACCTCTTATACTCTATCTCACACTTTTCTCTTTATTTTCTTGACCCCTTATATACTGTCTCACACTTTTCTCTTTATTTTCGTAACCCCTTATATACTGTCTCACACTTTTCTCTTTATTTTCTTAACCCCTTATATTCTGTCTCACACTTTTCTCTTTATTTTCTGAACTTTTTTTTTATCCACGATGAATCATGTTGTTACTTTTTTTTTTTTTAATTCAGGATTTCCATCTTAAAGCAGATTTTGACCAGACATTTAATTGCTAGTTATTATTATTTATCAATATTTGTTAATTTAAGAATGGCTGTGTGGTTAGCACCACCTGGTTCAGTACATCCACCTTCTGCACACATTTGTTCAGGACTGTTTCCAATTTTAGATTTTCCTTGACATTTCTGCAAGGCAGCAGCTTGTTTGTGGTTAAGATTGTCTCCATAGTCTTCCCAGAAATTCCTCCAATGTAAAAGGAACTTTCTTCAGAAAAGCGGCAATTTCTCCAGTTGTTACACAATATATTTATATATTGACAGACATTTGGTAGCAAGCAATCACGATAAGTCAGTAGTTTGGTAGAATATTAGTGTTTTATGCTGGATGCTGCTTTGCTGAATTCTTCTCTCATAGTTGTATCTGCTAATATTGGATAGACAAATTTTAACCAAATGAACAAGATGTATTTGTGGTGCCTGGCCTTGTCTCCTTTCTCCTGCACCTTTTGTCTTCTAAATTTGATATCAATGCTACCTCGAAAATTGCTGCCATTTTTATTTTTGTTCTTCATGTGCTACGATCTGCAGGCAGATTCTCCCAGTTTCTTTAGCATACAGAGAATTCCCTGAAGGAAACCCAGCAATATATGTCTTTACATAAGGCTTATGTTGAACACACTGCAGTCAAACAGCTTCTCTCATGATTGATTCCGTCAACATTAGAATGGCAAGTCCAGATGAATATCTTGCACCTTTAATCTTATATTTTCATTTAATATTTGTGATTGTGTTTTCTTTGGGCTTGAGATCAATCATGAAAAGACTAAAGTCATGAAAAGTTTAATTCCAACAGGTGACAAAATATACATGGAAAACAAACCAGTAGAAGAGATCGATCACTTTATCTATCTTGGAAGTCACATTGATCGAGAAGGGGATATGAGTAAAGAAATTAGAATCAGAATGGCTAAAGCAGCAATGTCTTTCAGAAGCCTTGAAAAGTTGTGGAAATCAAAACTCATCAGCACAAACACAAAACTTAGGCTATTCAAATCAAATGTACTATCAACCCTTACATATGCGTGTGAAAGCTGGAAAACAACAAGAGATATAGAAACAAAGTTGAACGCATTCGAAAATAAATGTCTAAGGAAAATACTTGGTATAGCATGGAACGAATTCAAAACAAACGAGGAAATTAGAGAAATCACCAATCAACCACTAATATCTTCAGTAATAAAGAAAAGACGATGGTCATACTTGGACATGTGATGAGAAGAGATAATAACCGAATAGCAAAGCAAGCCCTCATATGGGAAACAACAGGTAAAAGAAAAAGAGGAAGACCCAGGGAGACACTGAGAAGAACATTGATGAAAGAGGCAAGAGCAGCAGGAATCGGCTCCCTCAATGAGATAGAACTGCTTGCACAGAACAGAGACAGATGGCGAGATTTGATAAAATATCTTTAAAAGAAAACTGCTAGAACAAAAAATTCATATAGGAGAAGGTGTATCTTGGTCTACGCTCTATGGGCCGGTTACGGCTCGAAAGGTCAATAGATAGATTGTGTTTTCAGATTTATTCTCCATGTACCACAGTCTTATCCCAGACAGCACCAGTCTTTTATTTAACATTGTCATTTATCGTTATTCTCCATGATCTTATGCCAGATTTTACCAATCTTTTTCATTGATGAAAAGTGTCTCAGGAATGTCTCTGAATATTGGTGTGGGTTCTCCATGCAATATTTGTTTTGTGGATGTGATCCATTCCTCTAACATGTCACAGCTATTAGAGTCTACAGCTCTAGAGTATTGTCATCAAGGATCAAGTAAGAACAGACTCTACATAACAAATGCTCACTCCAGCACACCTGTGTTAGCCTATCCTTTGACATCTCAATTTAGACCAAATAACCTGTGTTTCACATCATCTATTATCAGACAAGATTCCCAGTAAAACTTGACTAGCACATTCACAAGTTACTTCATCAACTCAACTTCTAGATTCTATCAATTTACTTTTACATTGAATCTGCAACATTCAAGTTTTACAATTACAAATTTCCTTTATGTTGTTAGAAGCTGCTTGCCCTTTACAATTCCTGTTCTCTTGTACAGAGATAGATGTTATCCTTAGGTATTCTTCAACAGGGAAGAGTGTGTTGTTCTCCTGTTGTACACGTTATCCTCGGGTATTCTTCAAGTGGGAAGAGTGTATTGTTCTCCTGCTGTACACGTTATCCTCAGGTATTCTTCAAGTGGGAAGAGTGTGTTGTTCTCCTGTTGTACACGTTATCCTTAGGTATTCTTCAAGTGGGAAGAGTGTGTTGTTCTCCTGTTGTACACATTATCCTTAGGTATTCTTCAAGTGGGAAGAGTGTGTTGTTCTCCTGTTGTACACGTTATCCTTAGGTATTCTTCAAGTGGGAAGAGTGTGTTGTTCTCCTGTTGTACACGTTATCCTTAGGTATTTTTCAAAAGTAAGAGTGTGTTGTTCTCCTGTAGTACACATTATCCTCAGGTATTCTTCAAGTGGGAAGAGTGTGTTGTTCTCCTGTTGTACACGTTATCCTCAGGTATTCTTCAAGTGGGAAGAGTGTGTTGTTCTCCTGTTGTACACGTTATCCTCAGGTATTTTTCAAAAGTAAGAGTGTGTTGTTCTCCTGTAGTATACGTTATCCTCAGGTATTCTTCAAGTGGGAAGAGTGTGTTGTTCTCCTGTTGTACACGTTATCCTCAGGTATTTTTCAACAGGGAAGAGTGTGTTGCTCTCCTGTTGTACACGTTATCCTTAGGTATTCTTCAACAGGGAAGAGTGTGTTGTTCTCCTGTTGTACACGTTATCCTTAGGTATTCTTCAACAGGGAAGAGTGTGTTGTTCTCCTGTTGTACACGTTATCCTTAGGTATTCTTCAACAGGGAAGAGTGTGTTGTTCTCCTGTTGTACACGTTATCCTTAGGTATTCTTCAACAGGGAAGAGTGTGTTGTTCTCCTGTTGTACACGTTATCCTTATGTATTCTTCAACAGGGAAGAGTGCATTGTTCTCCTGTTGTACACGTTATCCTCAGGTATTCATCAAGTGGGAAGAGTGTGTTCACCACTGCTATGGTGTGTTGAATATTTAAGACATAGCAAATCAATTAAATCAACTTCCGGACAACCCATGTTCAATTACCGCTGGAAGCAGTGTGAGTTGTACTCGTAGCTGGAAAAAGAAACCTCAGCGGTCGACCCAGCCGCTGGCAGAAATGGGTACCAGGGTTCATATTCTGGGAAGGTGAGGAATGTCGCATCGCATCATGAGTTTTGATGCTTGAAGCGACACTATCCAGAAGTCTCAGAACACTTCTGGATAGGTGGCCGAGCAGACATGGGTGAAAACTCGTGTGCTAAGATGCTGATTCAAGTCTCGTACTTTACCTTTAAATCCATTAAGTAGAGACAGTTCAGTCAGAGATCATCCATGTTTACATATTGTGGCATGTAGTTTATGCAAGGTGTTGGAACACACATATCTCTTTGTATGAAGAATTCTATAGAAGCTATACAAGGAGGTGAGTATGTTGACTGTCAGGATGGCTATATAACACAACTTTGTGAACACACCTACCCATATCAATCTGAGAGTAGGAGTAAGATTGTAGCCCTATCCCCAGACTGTGTTACACTCCTCTCAAATCTAATTCTTCTTCTTCAGCATTCATCCGACAGGTGAATGTGTTGCTTGTTTACAGCAAGCCATGATACTTGCAGCTTGTGGCCCAACACATTTGTATCCAACTGTTTAACAGTTCTACCTTGGCAAAACCAATTTTGGCCTATTCTTTTCAACTTTCAACTGCTGAGAGTTCTTTAACATGTGATGTGCATAATATACACAGGACCTGTTTTTCCCCCATTACCTGAGAGGGCTAGACACAAGATCTCATTAACCAGAGACCATGGGAGGGTAAAGCTACAAAAAAAAAACACATTCAAAGAGAACAATTTCCCACTGCCTGTGGCTAGTTTTAAATATGGGACTTACTTGTCCAGAGATAGACATTTGACCTCTAAACCACCCACATCTAAAAATGACACTTTAGAACAGGTCTCCACCACATATGATGGATAGAAATATATTTTGTATTAGTGAATTTTAGTCAACGTTCATGAAAAAAGATATTCCGAATATTGATAACCTTGTTGTTTTCTTGTGCACACATTACAAATAAATGTTAGTGTGCATGCACAAATTATTTGACTTCAATTATGCAAAAACATGGACAATCTGTGCCAACCAATCAAAAACCCTACAAAAAAAAAAAACAAGCCAGGGCAGAGAAGAAAAAGCTTGGGCACTATTTATGATTCAATAAAAACAGGATAAAGGAGGATACAGAAAGCTAAGCAAATGAAGCAACAAGGGAGATGGTGGTGACTAAATAACACATTTCAAGGTACACACAGAGAGCTCTCAGCTGAAGAAAGGTCTACAACTTCAGAGCAGAGACAATTGTATTTCACACAGTCAAAGAGGCACCAAACAAATCCTGTCTCCAAAATCTGTCATACTAGGCTCATTTAAGAATTGAAAACATCAATTTGCTATCTGGGATAACAGAACTAGTCCTCTACCAGCCCACTATTCTAGAAAAGGCAGTCGGCTGTTAAGGCACCCACCACCACATGAGCTGAAAACATCTACTGACTCACAGCTGACTAATGCATTAGGACTGGAGCTGATCCACACCCTACTCCACCTTCAAATAGAGCCCATGGAAACAGACCATTCCTTCCACGCAACGCAATATCCAAAAATGCCATGTGCAAAACCGAAACGGGGAAATATCATGACTAGCCACAAAGTACCGATATAATACAATGACACTCAATTTAAGTCTTTTTAAGGCCGGACAATGAGGTGAAAAAGTTTACTAGTGAATGCAGAAGTAAATGGCACATATAAAAGACGGGTGAACATACTTTATTTCTAGTCCAGAGATGATGCAGAAGTAAATGGCACATATAAAAGATGGGTGAACATACCTGATCTCTATCCCAGATTAATAACAAGTTGGATTAGGTCTGCTGCTACAGATCCCCAACTGTGACACTCAAACAACACTTCCCATTGCTGTATTTGACACCAGCCTTTGATTTGTGATTATTTTGTGTGTACTACTAGAAGTACATGCCAGGACATGCTCTTATAATAACCTGGTTGCAGCAACAGAGAAGGTTTCTGAGAGGATGCTTCATTAGCATGAAATGAGTGACATCCAAGAAAATGTAATATTGGAAAACAACAAATGTTTGAAGAAAAGCTGCAATAAAAGCTGACAATGGAAGATTGATGACAACCTATGATAAAAGAGATCTAGAACAAGTGATGACAACAGAGAGGAAAGATGGCAATGATTGGGAAAACAAAAGATGTGAGAAATGCACTTAAAGGCAAATGTACATGGAGCTCACAAAATGATGGTAGCACCTTCTCAACTCTCTCCCTAATCTCCTAAAAACTGCTTTCTATTAATATAATCCAACACATAAGCTACAAGACACACATGTTATCTAATCAAGTCATTAAAACAAACACAAATAAATCAAATTAAAACAACATAAATATTTTGTCAAATGTAAGATTTCTATAGATTTCCTGCTAATGCAGACAGTCTCCAATGTGTTGATTTTTATCTCATTCTCCTCTCTGTGAGTTTTCAAGAAGCACTGCTGTTACAAATTATGAATAATTTCATGACATTCAACTTCCTTTTTTTTATATTGACAAATATTATCCAGTAGAATCAACGTTATGCTTGAACTGCTGATACATCTTATGTTACCAAGAGACTCAAATCTCAAACAAAATAGTTTCTGTGTCCCTCCTTATTTCAAAGAAATTAACTCCTTTAATAAAATGTATGCAAATATCTCTACTTGTAGAATCAGTCAATCAAATCATGTTTGATATGAACTATAAGTCTTCCTTCACTAGAGTCTATGCTCAATTTGTATTTCTTCTAAATGTGTTGAGAACACTTGAGACTGAGTTCTTCCTTCTACTACTTTTGATTTATTACATGTGAGTGTATGTTATAACTGCATACAGAAACAACAAACAAAATGGTTTGTCCATCTAGTAAGAATGCCATGCAATTTCTTACCATACAAAGCATATATACTTTTTTTTTAAAAAAAGGGAGAAGAGCAAGAGGCAGGCCCATAGTAAGATGGACTGACAACATCAAAGAAACTCCACAACAACATCAATTGGCAATATGTTGAAGCTACCAGAAAGATGAGAACCATTGTTTCGTATCTCACTTGACACTCTACTTGGGTAGGATGAGGATATGAAGAAGAAGTGGGAAGTCTATTTCAACTGACAACATCAAAGAAACTCCATAACAACATCAATTGGCAATGGTTGAAGCTACCAGAAAGATGAGAACCATTGTTTCGTATCTCACTTGACACTCTACTTGGGTAGGATGAGGATATGAAGAAGAAGTGGGAAGTCTATTTCAACTGACAACATCAAAGAAACTCCATAACAACATCAATTGGCAATATGTTGAAGCTACCAGAAAGATGAGAACCATTGTTTTGTATCTCACTTGACACTCTACTTGGGTAGGATGAGGATATGAAGAAGAAGTGGGAAGTCTATTTCAACTAACACATTCCAAAATGATCAATATCCTCTCAGACAATGATCTTAGTTTATCTTTTTCATCATTTACTTAAGCCCATCATTGCAAAATTGTTGTACAAATTACAATCTCAACATTCAAATTCTTATAAATCGACGATTTCCCATACATGCTAGCTCTTCCCACCATGTGCCTTTCTAATTGTTCATGCCAGTGACCTGTGATACATCACCACAACCTGAAGTGTTTTTTTTTAACTACAACAATTACAACTGTGTTATATTTAAAAAAAAAAATGCTTTTATTGTAATAGTGTGGGTTTTTGACATAATGGTAGGTGGTAGGGATTTTTGCTTTGCACGCTCTAATGTTGAAAACTGTCGAGATTGAAAATTGTGGAGAGACATGATCACCTTCGCCAGCAGGCCTGGTACTTGATTGATTGATTGAATGTTGAAAAAAAAATGTTCATTATTTTTGGGCCTGCACGAAAACGTTTGTAAATATTTTTATTTTGTTTTGTAAAAATAATATTTTTAAAAAGTATGTCTTGCAACATAATGTTAACCTTTGCCCTGGTCGAGCTAATTAATTATGTCTGAAACTGCACCTCTCCCAAAGTGTCTTTGTTCCAAAGATAAGTACCAAAAACTCAATCAAAATATTATTTCGTCAAATTATACAGGGTTTTCTTTGAGTAGTAAATTGTATTCATTTCAGAAAAATGTAACTTACAGAGAAGCATTGTAATCTAGGGTCAATCAATGATTGCTACCAATCAGAAATGAGAAAATGCAGGGATCTACCAAATTATCAAGCTAAGGTCTTTCATAATACGAATAGATGGGAACAAGCTAACATTATAAGCTTCAGAGCAGGACACAATCAACTCCTCAGCCACATGTATTAAAAAATCAAGATTGGCACCTTAGCCACATGTATGTGTCAAGAGGCGCCCAAGATAGCTGATCACATACTTCAAGACTGTACTGAATATAGTACACAGAGGAAAATAACATATGGAGTAAGCCAACGTCTAACCAACCTAATTAAAAGTCTCGACATCAACAGCAGATGCAGGGTACACAGACCACTTTGAAGTTTAGATCAGGTGTAAGACAGAGGTTCGTGCCATCCCCCCTACTGTTTATTACATACATGGACTATATATGCAAGTTAGCCAACCCATCAGAGACAGAGGAGATCAACTAGATTTTATTTGCAGACAATCAGGCACTAAAGCATGGAAAAATAGAAGACCAACAAGAACATTTAAATAGACTCAACAGCACAGGTACAAAATGCAACATGAAAATCAACATCAACAAAACAGAAGTCATGAATATCGCAAAAGAGAAACAGAATATCAACATAACTATAGATGGCAGACAACTAAAACAAGTAGAGGAATTTAAATACCTAGGAAGTCTAGTGACACAGGGCAATTCTCAAACAGCAGAGATAGACTCAAGATGCAACAAAGCTTGTCAAATCATTAACAACTATCACCACTATTGTCCAACAGGGAAATAACTCTAGAGGCAAAATGGGCACTTTACAATATAATCTTCATCCCAACCTTGTGCTACCAATGCCGGATCTGGACCCTAGACGCAAGTACAATAAAGAAAAATAACCTCTACTGAGATTAAATGTGTTAGACGAATGACAGGAAACAACCTGAGAAACAAGATCAGAAATGAAGAACTGAGAAAAAAACTAGGAATAGCCCTTGCCATAGAATATATAAAGAAACAACAGATAAAATGGTTTAACCATGTGACAGGGCAGAAAAATCAAAACATAACACAACAGGCCTTCAATAAACATTGTGAGAAAACCAGACCCAAAGGCTGACCACGAAAAAGATGGATCGATGGAATACTGGAAACACTAGGCAACATAACAGCAGCAGACAGCAAATTATATCTCCCCTCGACGCTGAAAGGCAAATGAGGAAGGAAAGAAGAAAAATAGGAAAATCCAGAGACCCACAGATACAGCGCTACAAGCAAAACTATATGGGCCACTGCAATTAAAGATATGGGCAAATACAAAAGAACAGTAAAATTTATACAAGAAATGACTTTGCAGATATAGACAACACTTCAGCCAAATGAAAGATCAAGCAGAAGACTTTAAACATGTACAGAAAACAAAAGTAAATATTTTTTATTCAATTTCAGTTTTCATTATTTCATTTTGTGTATCTTTAACTAACTATTCAGTTGCTTTTAAGCTGATTAAATAAAATTATATCTAAATATGTATTATATAATTATATCAAAATATAATATCTAAATGTAGTGTATTGATAATGTGGTCATGTTTCAAAATATCATAGTAAAACAGGGGCTGTGTCAGTAAACTTATCTCTTTAGCCGAATCTACCATTACTTCACTACAGGATATAATGTTGAGCAAGTTTCCTGTGATGGCTATAGAAAATCTATCCACTAGTCCATGTCAAGACAAATATCCAGTGATTATTCTTGAGAGAGTGAAAGGTGTGGTGACAATATATCCCTCTTATTGATTCTTCACATCATGAACCAACTTATCTAATTCATCTGTTGCATCTTGAATCTATACACCTAATTCATCTGTTGTATCTTGAATCTATACACCTAATTCATTCTCAACATCCAGAATATGATCATCTAATTCATTCTCCACATTATAAATCCATAAATCAAATTCAACCATCAAATCTAGAACCCATGCACCTACTTGCATTATTAATCCATGCATCTAATTCATTCTTGAATGCATTCACCTAATTTTTTTCTCACATTTTGATTAATGCATTCTTGACATCTGAAATTCATACAAGACCTAAAAGACCGAGGCTGAAAGCAGTAACTCATAGATGACTGTTAGTCGGTGAACTAGATATATCTGACCTCTTGGTGCCAGTCTGGCCAAGCAAGTAAAGTAAGGATTGAGAGGGAAGATAACTCATGACTTAAAAATTCCTAACTAACGACAGATCTATAGGCCAAGAGGTTCAAACAGTGCAGCTTGGTGTAAGGATTAAGAGTGAAGATAACTCATGACTTAAAAATTCCTAACTAACGACAGATCTATGGGCAAGAGGTTCAAACACTGCAGCTTGGTGTAAGGATTGAGAGGGAAGATAACTCATGACTTAAAAATTCCTAACTAACGACAGATCTATGGGCCAAGAGGTTCAAACACTGCAGCTTGGTGTAAGGATTGAGAGGGAAGATAACTCATGACTTAAAAATTCCTAACTAACGACAGATCTATGGGCAAGAGGTTCAAACACTGCAGCTTGGTGTAAGGATTGAGAGGGAAGATAACTCATGACTTAAAAATTCCTAACTAACGACAGATCTATGGGCCAAGAGGTTCAACAGTACAGCTTGCTGTAAGCTTACAACATCAATGTCCATGAAAAGAAGAGGTATAACCATCGAGTGAACATAGAAGAACAAATGTAATACTTAAATACTGTATGGCCCTTGGTGTCTTGACAGATAGTTGGTAGCAAGCAATCATGATAAGTCAGTAATTTGATAGCAAGCAATCATGACTTGACAGACAGTTGGTAGCAAGCAATCATGACAAGTCAGTAGTTTAGTAAAGTATTAGTGTCTCATACTGGATGCTGCTTTACTGAACAGCTTCTCTCGTGGTTGAATTTGTCAAACAAGGTGTATTTGTGATGCCTGGCCTTGTCTCTTGCGCCTTTTGTCTTCTGAATTTGCCAATATTGGACAAACAGATCCATCCGCAGAACAAACAAAGTGTATTTGTAGTGCATGGTCTTGTCTCTTTTGTCTTGCGCCATTTATCTTCTGAATGTGATATCAGCACTGCCTCAAAAGTTGCTGTGCCATGTTTTATTTTTGTTCTCCATGTGCTATGATCAGGCGCCACATTTTCCCAGTTTCTTTTACTGATAAAGAATTCCCTCAAGGAACCCCACAAACATCCTTATATCTCAGCACTGATCTACTCTTTGGTCTCTTTCCATCTTTAAGTTCACCATACAATATTTGTTTGTGAATATGAATGTTTGCCATTCTTCTTACATGGTCCAGCCACCTTAGTTTACGCCTCCTAAGTGTTGCCATGAGTGATGGGAGTTTAGCTTATTGTAAGACATTAGAGATGGTTAATCTGTCCTGCCATTTGATGTTCATAAACTTTCGAAGGCAACATACATGAAAGCTGTTTAACCTTTTCTCCTGCCCTGCATAGGTAGTCCAAATTTCTGATCTGTATAGAAGTGCACATGAAGTACACAACTTTGGTAAATTTAATCTTAGTCCTGAGTGTTAATTTGGCATTGGCTTATGCTCTATCTTTAAGTTTACCAAACATGGAAGCTGCCTCTCTGATTCTGGAATTTATTTCTTCTTCAAGGGAGACAGTGGTTGTGACCATAGAATTGAGATAGGTGAACTTTCTTACAGATTCAAGGGGTATGTTATTTAATGATATAGCTGTGGAAATGGCTACACCTTCTTGAAGCACTACAGTCTTCTGTATACTTATTGACAGGTATCTAGCTAGACTATTAATCATTGACTGCAGGACGGATTCATCATGAGCAACCAATGCTGAATAGCACTTAAATACTAGACCTGACAAAAAAAGTGTAATTTGTAATAGTAGAAGAAAAATGTAAAAATCTAAATACTTGAGTGAAAAGAAAAAAAAAGGCATTTGTTTAGTAGTACACAAAGTTTCAAAAATAAATAGATATATATATTGCTAAAATCAATAACATAAAGGAAAGGACCGTGTGTATGACAATCAATAACATTTCACTGTGCAGGAATTCTAATTGTCTGTGCCCAGTGGTAAGAAACAAAAATACTTCAATTCTGTATTAAACGATAAGGCATTTAATTTTGGGGTGAAACAATACGAAAATAATGGAAACGTATGAGAAAAACAAATATTAATTTTAATCAAGAAAATAAAAGATTGGGGGAAGGAGAAAATATGGAATAATGGTAGATTTACATTGTAGTAATGACAGAAGAAGAGGTAAAATTTGGCTGGATTAAATGAGGGATAACTAAGTGATTATTCAAGAGAAATAACAGATAAGAATGACCAGCATATTGGAAGTAACTGTGCCCCCAATGACAGATGACCAAAGTCATATTCAAAATGTATTTCCCAAACAAAATAGATCAAATTGTTTATAAATTTAAATTGCACCGTGATAAATATTGCTGAGTTATCATACATCTTTACAAATTATTTTTCAGAGTAGTACTCATATTTATCATTGATATATTCCATGCTGTTCAGTGTATGGTCATTTGTTTTACCTGTTGATATAATTTATTCTTCTATACATAAGGAAAATGGCAAATTTACTTTTTTTTTTAATAGAAAAGAACCTTTGTTCTCCAGTCCTATAAGTTTCCAGCAAAAGTGATTTCAGATACACAGACTTTAAACCCATATAAAATCTATACTGACACTCTTATACACAGATCTTAAACCCACATAAAATCTATACTGACACTCTTATACACAGATCTTAAACCCACATAAAATCTATACTGACACTCTTATACACAGGCCTTAAACCCACATAAAATCTATACTGACACTCTTATACACAGATCTTATACACAGATCTTAAACCCACATAAAATCTATACTGACACTCTTATACACAGATCTTAAACCCACATAAAATCTATACTGACACTCTTATACACAGGCCTTAAACCCACATAAAATCTATACTGACACTCTTATACACAGATCTTAAACCCACATAAAATCTATACTGACACTCTTATACACAGATCTTAAAGCCACATAAAATCTATACTGACACTTATACACAGATCTTAAACCCCACATAAAATCAACACTGACACTCTTATACACAGATCTTAAACCCACATAAAATCAACACTGACACTCTTATACACAGATCTTAAACCCACATAAAATCAACACTGACACTCTTATACACAGATCTTAAAGCCACATAAAATCTATACTGACACTTATACACAGATCTTAAACCCACATAAAATCTATACTGACACTCTTATACACAGATCTTAAAGCCACATAAAATCTATACTGACACTTATACACAGATCTTAAACCCACATAAAATCAACACTGACACTCTTATACACAGGCCTTAAACCCACATAAAATCAACACTGACACTCTTATACACAGGCCTTAAACCCACATAAAATCTACACTGACACTCTTATACACAGGCCTTAAACCCACATAAAATCTACACTGACACTATTATATCATCATCATGTACCTTACCTGTTGGCGTAGGCGATCATGTCCTTCCACAATCTTCTATCTACAGTGGATCGTATCAGTTCTGTTGTTGACTGCTTTCCATGCCATGACACCAAGCTATCCAGTATTTTCTCTCTTTGTCGTCTGCGATCTCTCTTTCTTTTTATTTTGCCAGTTGTAACCAAGTATTTCAACTTTCCTCTTCTCATGATGTGCCAGAAAAATGTTGATTGTTTCTTTCTGATGTTTTTTAGGAGCTGCCTTTTTGTTTTGGCCTCTTTGAGAACTTTCTCATTGGTCTTTTTAGCTGTCCAAGGAACTTTCAACATTCTTCTGAGAAATTACATCTCTGTGGCCCCTAATGGTCTTTTTATGTGTTTGTCTACTGTCCATGATTCGCTTCCATATAGGTCAGAATTGGTTCTATATAGCACTGATGAATTCTCTTTCTCATTTCTATTGACACAGATTAGTTGCATAAGATATTTTTCATTTTCTGAAAGGCTATTTTGGCCTGAGCTATTCTACTTTTTATTTCCGTGGTGCATCTTCCATCTGATATTATTGTGCCCAAGTATTTGACGTGTTGCACTTGTTTCAAATTTGTCCTGTTTATTTTTATGCTGCATGCTGGTGATGATTGTTTCTTCGATATAACCATTACTTCTGTTTTCTTACTATTCAGACTGAGACCTTTCTTGATGCTTTCTTTTACTATTATGTCTATCATTTCTTGTGGTTCATTCTCTGTCTCTGCTATTAAGACTGTGTCATCCGCATATCGCAAATTATTTATGTTGTGACCGTTGACTTCACTTCCTTTTTTGTCTTCTATTGATCTCATAATATGTTCGCTGTAAAGTGAAAACAAATCCGGCGACAGAACACAGCCTTGTCCGACTCCTTGTTTTATGTATTGAAATTGTCCTGTCTGGTTGTTAATTCGAATAGCTGCTGTTTGTTGCCAGTACATGTTTTTTTATGATTTGCAGATCCTTGCCATCAATGTTTAATTTCTCCAGCATATTTATTTCCACATGCTTTACTTTGTCAAATGCTTTTGTGTAGTCTATAAAACACATATATAGATCTTTCTTTACCTCTATAGATCTTTCTACCAATGTTCTTAAGATGTATATTGCATTATTAGTGCCCTTTCCTTCCACAAATCCACATTGTTCCTCACTTATTTCTGGTTTTATTTTGTTCCTTACACGTCTCATGATGATTCTTAGTAATATTTTCGTCATATGGCTCATGAGACTAATAGTGCGATGGTCGTCACAATCAGTGGCGCCTGACTTCTTCGGTATGGCTACAAAGATGGATTTTAGCAGATCTTCTGGTATGTGTCCAGTTTTATATATGTCATTGAGTAGTTTTGTTATGACTTGTACTCCCAGCTCTCCTAATGCATTTATCTCTTCTATTGTTATATTGTCGGGACCTGGAGATTTGCCTCTTTTCATGTGTTGAATTGTGTCCTCCACTTCACTCTGCATAATTGGTGGTCCTGTGTCTTTGTTTGAATTGTTTAACTCTGGTCTTTCATCATCATAGAGCTGACTGATATATTCTACCCATCTTTCTATTGTCTTCTCCAGTCCCATTACTATATTTCCTTCCTTTGACTAGCAGAATTTTATCTGATACTGGCCAAAATCCTTTCACTGTTTTGCTTCTTTCTCTATCTAACATGATGCCTACACCTCTTTCGACACTCTTATATACAGGCCTTAAACCCACATAAAATCTACATTGACACTATTATACACAGGCCTTCAAACCCACATAAAATCTACACTGACACTCTTATACACAAACCTTCATCATCATCATCGAGTGCCGTCTCCGCAAAGAAGGTTAGCTACCATGGATCGCCATTCCACTCTGTTTCTTGCTTTGATGGTGCAGGTTGTCAAGGATTGACTAGTCCATTTTTTTTATGTTACTTGTCCATGTTAGTCTTGGTCTGCCTCTGCCTCTTTTACCTTGATTTTCCCTTCCAATATTACTTTTAGTAGGCTGTTGTGTCTTTTAACATGCCCAAAAATTTCATTTGTCTTGTCTTAATTGTATTTAGTAGTTCTCTTTTTTTTTTAGATGTTTTAAAACTTCATCGTTTGTTTTCTTTTCTTTCCATTCAATTCTACCTATTCTTCTGTAAATCCACATTTCAAAGGCTTCAATTTTCTGTTCTGTTTTCTTGTCTAATATCCATGTTTCTACACCATACAGGAATATTGAGAAGATGTAACATTTTGCTATTCTTAGTTTCAGCCCTGCTGTTACTTGTTTTGTTGTTAGTATATTTTTCATGGCATTAAAATTACATTTTGCCATACCTATTCTTTTGTTTATTTCGATTTTCCATTTTCCATCATTGGTTATAGTATGGCCAAGGTTGTTGTAGCTCTGAACTGTCTCCAGATGTATTCCTTCAACTGTGACATTTATTTGTAGGTCTTGAGGATTTTCTTTGTTTATGACCATAGTTTTATCTATATTTAGATATATAGACTAAATATATCTAGTCCATATTTTTTGCTTGTTATGTTTAACACACTAAGCAATTGTTGTAGGTATTATTTAATAATTTATAATTGTACACTGACCTTAAACCCACATAAAATCTACATTGACACTCTTATACACAGACCTTAAACCGACACAAAATCTACACTGACACTCTTATACACAGACCTTAAACCGACACAAAATCTACACTGACACTCATACACAGACCTTGAACTCACATTAGGCCACATAAATATTTAAATGTGCAAGAAGGTGCATCAACTGCATGTGTACTCACAATAATAATTCAGGAAAATACTAAAATATGCTCTGATGTGAAGGGAAGTAAGCAGTCGATGACTAACTATTTTATAATTGGAGACTGAAGTTTCAAACTTATATAAATGATTGCCACTAAACGTTTTAATTATTAACAAATTATTAAACTAAACTATAATAATATTATTACAATTTTAACAATGAATATATCACATAAGGATGTTTTTCAATCAGCAAAGCCTTTTTATAAAAATGTTTGTTGTTTTACCCAATCAAGACCTGCCAGTCACCCAAAGTAAACCTTTCAAGCACTCAATGACAATCTCTTCCTGGCTTCATATAAGACTCCACCTAAATGTAACCCTAGATTATGATACCGTCATCAAAATTACCAAATCTTTTCATCCTTACCAAAACACAAATTCTTCCAATTTTGACAGTTTGCAGTGGTCAAACATTCCTCCTCTCCGTGTACCTCCCTAATTACTACTTCTGGTGACCCCTGAGTGTTGGATTTGTCTCTAATGATGTAGGATTTTTTTGGTGAGATAAATTGTATAATATGAAAAGAAAATTCCGCCAACATTCAAGAAATTGGTTGTTTTTCCTTTTCTTTTTATTTGCTGTGACCAGGGAAATGTCCTTGGTTGTCTACTGACATCCAACAACCCTTTGTGACTCAGGAAACAGCAAATAATACTATGAGATCATCATCAAGTACCAGGCCTGCTGGTGTGGGTGATCATGTCTCTCCACAACTTTCTATCACGACTGCTATTTATCGTTTCTGTTGTTGACCTTCTGCCAAGCCATTCTCTTAAGCTGTCTGGTATCTTTTCTCTTTGTTCCCCTCTATCTCTTCATCCCTCAATTCTCCCAGTTGTTACAATATATTCCAGCTGTTTTCTCATTACATGGCCAAAAAATGATGATTGTTTCTTCCTATTTGGAAATTAGCTCTCTTTTTGCTTTGGCCTCTTTTGGAACGCTTTCAATACTCTTCTTAGCTGTCCATGGTATTCTCAACATTCTTCTGTAAAACCACATTTCTACAGACACGAGTGATTTTCTTGTCTGTTGTTCTACTGTCCATGATTCATATCCATATGTTAAGACTAGCTCAACATAACATTTAAGAACTCTTTTTACTGTTTCTATTGTAAAAAATGGATTGCATAGTTTCTTCCTCATTTTTTGGAAAACACTATGAGGTAGCCAAATATACTGACGAACTTACGGTGACCATACCGATAGACATTGTAACTCGTCTGGTCCATGAGGTCAAACTCTGGTCATAAATCACCCTGAACCAGGAAATCCTAGTCCCCGTGTCTCTGTAAACACACACGGCTGTGTGTCAAAAGTTCAAATAAAATACTATTTTTAGTGCTCCTAATGTCACATTTAAGTGGTATTAACTTTTACTCATCATCATCATCGTGTGCCTTCTCCGCAATGAAGGTTGGCTACCATGGATCGTCATTCTACTCTGTTTCTTGCTTTGATGGTGCAGCCTGACATAGATTGACTTGTCCATCTTTTGATGTTACTCGTCCATGTTAGTCCTGGTCTGCCTCTGCCTCTTTTACCTTGTATTTTTTCTTCCAATATTACTTTTAGTAGGCTTCTGTGTCTTTTAACATGGCCAAAAAATTTCATTTGTCTTGTCTTAATTGTATTTAGTAGTTCTCTTTTTATTTTCAGTTGTTTTAAAATTTCATCGTTTGTTATCTTTTGTTTCCATCCAATTCTATCTATTCTTCTATAAATCCACATTTCAAAGGCTTCAATTTTCTGTTCTGTTTTCTTGTCTAATGTCCATGTTTCTGCACCATACAGGAATATTGAGAAGACGTAACATTTTGCCATTCTTAGTTTCAGCCCTGCTGATATTTGTTTTGTTGTTAGTATATTTTTCATGGCATTAAAATTACTTTTTGTCATACCTATTCTTTTGTTTATTTCAGTTTTGCATTTTCCATCATTGGTTATAGTATGTCCAAGGTAGTTGTAGCTCTGGACTGTCTCCAGATGTATTCCCTCAACTGTGATATTTAATTGTAGGTCTTGAGAATTTTCTTTGTTTATGATCATAGTTTTAGTCTTTTTGATATTCATTTCTAGTCCATATTTTTTGCTTGTTATGTTTATCCCATTAAGCAATTGCTGTATGTCTTTAGGATTTTCTGCTAGTAGAACAGTATCATCAGCATATCTCAGGTTATTGATTATCTTTCCATTAATGTTTAGGCCTGGTATCTCTGAGATATTTTTTAAGATTTGCTCAGTGTATAGATTGAACAAGCTTGGTGATAGGGTGCATCCTTTTCTTACTCCTCTTTTTATGTCCATGGGTGTAGAGTTCTCCTTGTTATATCTTATTATTGCTGTTTGCTCCCAGTACAAATTACATATTAGTCGTATGTCTGCGTCATCTAGATTTATATCCTTTAGGCAGTCTATGAGTTGGTTATGGTGTATTCTATCGAAAGCTTTGGTGCAGTCTATAAAGCAAGCGTATATTGGTTTGTTTACTTCTGTGTACTTTTCAATCAATGTTCTCATGCTGAATATGGCTCTTTTGTCCAATCCAAATTGTTGCTCCTCTAATTCAGTATTGATTTTATTCTGAATCCTTCCCTGTATAACTTTTAGTAAAATTGTTGTTACCTGGCTCATTAGGCTTATTGTTCTGAAATCACTGCATTCAACTGCACCGTTCTTTTTAGGCAATGCAATGAAAGTTGATGTTTTTAGATCGTTTGGTATGTATCCTGTATGGTATATGTCATTGCATATGTCTGTGATCACTTTGACGCCAAACTCTTCTAGAGCCTGTATCATCTCTTTCTGTATATTGTCAGGCCCTGCTGCCTTTCCCTTTTTCATTGTTTTTATAGCTTTTTCTACTTCAGATTTCAGGATTTTATAGTTGTATGTACATTTTATGTCTGGCTTTTTGTCCCTTTCGTCATGAAATAATTCTGTTATATATTCTTGCCATCTGTCTATTATACCTTTGTTGTCTGTTAGCATTCTTCCCTCTTTGTTTGCAATACATCCGTTTCCTGCAGTTTTTTGGTCTTTATTTGTCATTCTCTTTATTTCTGTGTGCATCTCTCTTAAGTTTTGTTTACTTTCCATAGTTTCGACTTCTAGACATATTTGGTTGAGCCAGTCTTCTTTTGCACATTCTCCTTATTTCAGTGTCATATCCTTGTATCTGGCAGTGTTTTCCGCTTGTCTTCTTTCTTCCATTTTTTCTAAGATTTTGTCAGTTATCCATTTTTGTTTTTTGTTACTTTCCTTTTTGGGCAAGGTGTTGCAGGATTCTTGTATGCTGTTTTTTATGCATTACCATTTTGTTGTGACTTTTTCCTCAGGATTTTCTCTTCTGTACTGCTCAATCCCCTCTTCTAGTAGCTTTTGATAAGTGTTCTTTACTTGTATAGTATAAGTTTCTTTTACATCTTTCTGGTTTAACGCTGTTATATCTATTGGTGTTGCTGAATTCGTTTTTTTGTTTGTTTCTCTTTAATTTGATTTTCATTTTAATCATTACAGGATTGTGGTCTGAATTAATATCTGCTCCTGGGTAGGTTTTAGCTTTCTTGACGCTGTTCCTGAATCTGTTTTTTATCATTATGTAATCTATTTGATTTCTCTTCTTGCCTCCAGGGCTTTTCCATGTGTATAATTTCCTTTTCTCTTGCTCAAAGAAGGTGTTGCATATTATCAGTCTGTTTTCTTCACAAAATTGTATTAATCTTTCTCCTCTGTTATTCCTTTTTACTAGGGTATCATAAGCACATCAGTCACAGATAGGTATTGTAACCTAGGGTTAATATTTCCCTCCAAACGGTGCTGCCAGTTTTATCATTTATACTTATTAAGACCTCTACTTTAAAACTCAGATTTTGTAACTAATAAATAACATTAGTTAATTGTCTAATGTTAATCTTGATCATTTGTCCTTATTTACAGCAAAAATATCATGACTTTACTTTTGATTACATCATGTTTGCAAAATATGTGCCTTTTATAATTAATAAAAAAGTATATTGCATTTTTGTATAGCTGTGTTCAGAGTAATGGAACAAGTAGTAATTAGAGGTCAAATCTGAGCTGTTTTAGAAAGATGCAGGACTCTTATAAAGACAAGTGGAACAATATTAGAGCAGGTAAATGAATTTAAATATCTGGAAACATCGTTAACCTCGGATGGTAGATATACAACAGAGGTAAGATGCAGAATGGCTCAGGCAAATGCAGCTTTCCAAAAAATGAGGAAGGTACTGTGCAATTCATTTTTGACAATAGAAACAAGAAAAAGAGTTCTTAAATGTTATGTAGGGCCAGTCTTAACATATGGGTGTGAATCATGGAATATAGGACAACAGACAAGAAAATCACTGGAGTCTGTAGAAATGTGGTTTTGCAGAAGAATGTTGAGAATACCATGGACAGCTGAGAAGAGTAATGAAAACATTCTGAAAGAGGCCAAAGCAAGAAGAGAGCTAATATCCAATACTAGGAAGAAACAATCATCATTTTTGGGCCATGCAATGAGGAGGGAACAGCTGGAATATATTGAGACAACTGGGAAAATTGAGGGATGAAGAGATAGAGTGAAACAAAGAGAAAAGATACCAGACAGCTTAAGAGAATGGCTTGGCAGAAGATCAACAACAGAAATGATAAATAACTGTCGAGATCAAAAGTTGTGGAGAGACATGATCAGCTATGCCAACAGGCATGGTACTTGATGATGATATTATCCTCATTTTACTGATTAATTCTAATCCTTTACAAAATAAGATAAAAACATACCAGAAAGTCAAAAAAAATGAAAATCAATGATAAAACCTTCTTCTATATCCCAGCTGTTTATGGATGTGAATCATGGACAATAAGACAACAGACAAGAAAATCACTGGAGTCTGTAGAAATGTGGTTTTACAGAAGAATGTTGAGAGTACCATGGACAGCTAAGAAGAGTAATGAAGATGTTCTAAGAGAGGTCAAAGCAAAAAGAGAGCTAATTTCCAATGTTAGGAAGAAACAATCATCATTTTTTTGGCCATGTAATGAGAAGAGAACAACTGGAATATATTGTAACAACCGGAAAAATTGAAGGATGAAGAGATAGAGGGAAGCAAAGAGAAAAAATAACAGACAGCTTAAGAGAATGGCTTGGCAGAAGGTCAACAACAGAAATGATAAATAGCTGCCGAGATCGAAAGTTGTGGAGAGACATGATCACCTACGCCAGCAGGCCCGGTACTTGATGATGATGATATCCCAGCAATAAGTTTCCACATAAAACTGAATATAACTAACATCAATACAATACATAATTTGTCTTATTGAATACAATGTTTTATCTATGGTAGGGAAGTACTCATTTAACTGTATATTTTAAGCATTTAATATTTAATATTAAAACACTAGTGACAATTATAGTTATATAATATATACATTAAAGTTTTAAAATACTATATAGTCCTACTATATTTTTATAATTAGCTTATTATTACTATTATTATTAGCTGCAGATATTTCATTAATTTCAGTAAGTACTAAATAATTAAACGTAACATTATTATTATTTGTTACAAATCAAAATGATAATGACTTAATTAATAACACTTCCAGAAAACTGCTGGGTTTTTTGTCAACTTTGTGTGTTGTGACTAAAAATAATAGTAACTATCACTATGACTAGATGATGATGCACTCAATACTACAGACTAACTAACTACAGTACTACTACTAGTATTACACTCTAAATAACATCAGCAGGTAACAACTGTACTACTGGGGATGGAGCAGCACTCAAAAGCTGAGAAGCAGCAGTGACTGATTTGAGTGACTTACTCTGTTATAAATGCCAAGACAGGATAGAGTGTTATTCCTAACGATATTCAATTGAATTGTAGTTCGTACTAATATAATATAATATTACATACAGTTTACAGTACACTCACTAACTACACTACACTAACTAACTACACTTTACTGTTACATGTACATGAGTGAGTCTACTACTAAATTGAATATTAAATTATAAATAAATAAAAATGTCATTCAATTTCATAAGTTTCCACATCATTCATTTATTAACACACACGATGATGAATAATTCTTTGATTCTGTCTTAAATGTATACTCTGATTTAGCACTAGAATAACAGAAAATGTTTGTCGATATTTGCCTCCTCACACATTACCTCATTTGGCGTTTGATTAAATTAAATAATAAATAGTCTAGGAGATCATTTTAAAATAATCACTCTTGATTGGCTAACTACAAAATTATATATTACCGTTGGAACTACACTGAGGTGTCTTTTAAACCCATCGGTGGTTAGTAATAAAGTAGATCTACAAATATTCATGCAATGTTCATAGGTAGGAACTTTATTAAAGTGAATATAAAATGTTGCAGTAAAAATAAATCACAGAAGGGTGCGTGCAGCTTGTCACAAACGCCATGGACGACTAGTATCATCCAGCCTGTGTATGAACCCAACGGTGTTAAAATCAAACTTACTGTGCAAGCTTTATTGCAATAAACCGATGACAAAAGACTTCTATCTGCAGAATCCTTAGGCAGATTTTCACTAGAAGCCCGAAGCTCTGCAATCAAAGCATTAAAATCCATCTTATCTAGATATTTGTACACGATCCGCCATAGTACAGACAACTACCCCCAGCCCAGTGTCAGCGCCATCTGTTAACCGCGCTTGCTTCAAGGGAGACGATTACCACAAATATCGCATCTTGTAAGGACACCTCTATAATAGTGCTATCCATTTATTTTTATTTGGTTTTAGCTACACAAAAATAAGTGGAAGTTGTGGTCTAACATAACCTACAAAACATAGTCTGATGTTCAACAGATCGTGGCTCATCACCACCATGCGCCATACCGGTTGACGTATAGTAGGCGATCTTGCCCTTCCACAATTCTCTCATCTCTGTCCTCAGAATGTCGCTAGATCTTAGATCGTATTGGTTTGAGTTCTGTTGTTGACTCTTTAACGTGCTCAGCCAAGTAAAAAAAAAAAAAATTAGATCAATGATCAACCAGCCATGTCCACCATTATCAAATATTTTAGATTGAGTGAAACAATCCGAACATTAACAGTTAAAAACTCATGTAAAATATAGGCGCTTTGTTTTTTTCCTCCTCATAACGCAGACTCGATTAGATTTAGTCCATACTGCTAGCTGGTTACTCTTTACAGCCGGTGTTCCTCGTACGAAAGTGCATGTCTTTGTCATAATCTGTGTACAATACACAACCTGCCATTCCCCCCCCCCTCCGCGACCCACAACTGGTGAAGACTTCACACAGCAGCTGACCTCTCCCGTAACTGTCTCCGTCCACACAGTCTGACTATCGATCGTTGTGGTCCCTGGAGTGGTGGATTTCTTGAAATCGACGACCTAGTAGTTGTGTTCTTTTGCCAACGCATGACGATTTATCCATTTCACCGCCCGGCCTTATAAAGTGCTGTATTGTTACAGCAATCTGCGCTATTCGCAACTTTGGGCTCGAAACATCAGTCTTCTGCGTGCCATGTTTTATCACTTGGGTGCCTTCCTTCTCAACACCTACATGCTTCCTCCTCAACACCTACTCGCTTGGTCACTCTGTCACCAGAGGTACAACAAACAGGGTACCTCTGATTCACTGACCCAGGCATAAGCAGTCACCTTAAGGTGACTGACCGTCGTTAGACCCGGTACTGTCAGACATCTAATCTCTGGGAAGACCTGGTACTATCAGACATCTATTCTCTGGGAAGACCTGGTACTGTCAGGCATCTATTCTCTGGGAAGGCCTGGTACTGTCAGGCATCTATTCTCTGGGAAGGCCTGGTACTGTCAGGCATCTATTCTCTGGGAAGGCCTGGTACTGTCAGGCATCTATTCTCTGGGAAGACCTGGTACTGTTAGGCATCTATTCTCTGGGAAGGACTGGTACTGTTAGGCATCTATTCTCTTGGAAGGCCTGGTACTGTCAGACATCTATTCTCTGGGAAGGCCTTGTACTATCAGGCATCTATTCTCTTGAAAGGTCTGGTACTGTCAGGCATCTCTTCCCCAGGAAGACCTGGTACTGTCAGACATCTTGGTTCTTGGTTATGGAAGGCCCTGGTATCACTACAAACGAATTAAAATACATAATTGCTCAACCGCCCGTGCCAGTGGAATCATCCGAATTACTAACTCATCTCCCAAACAAAGAAAGGTAACTGTAGTCCCCATCCTAACAGTCTCAGCTCACGCCAAAAGACATAAGGCGAAACCGCGCAGAAAGTGAACACAGCCAACTGTTCCCTGTCATACGATATCATCATTCATCGTAAACAATCGGGATATCGAAACATGATAAAAACGGATGAGACACACAGCTCACAGTGTGCACAGAGCACTTAACTCTGTAGCTCCTGTAACAAGCCGAACTTGGAATATGAGGAAACTGCAACAAGGAACACTTTTCATACATAGCCTTCCATGGTTCCGGCCTATCCACCATATACATGGAAGTTCACGTCCTCCCGAAAATGATGATCGTCATATTGAGAACAAAAAATGTATAGCGCTTGATGATGTTAGGACATCGTTCTTGATACCAACCGAACATGTAAACACACAGGTAGTCGTCGAATTATCCCCGTCACACATCAAACAACAGACCCTGCGGTTAGCGTACAACGAACGAAACACGGTGCAAATTCCCCAAAGAGGAAAATCTTCGGTCGACTTGACGGAGCAATCCATTAATGCGTTTCAGCGTGTAAATAACTTGCGTCAAGCAATTCCAACGTCGGCCATTGAACAGCACTAAATGTGATGTAAACCGCATGTCAACACTAGACGGTGAAGGTCGCTTTTACAATACATGACTTGTCAAAAATAAACATTGTTGTATGTACTCGGCAGCGCAGATTTGTCCATTTCGATGGCGCAGATTTGCTAAGTAGAACATCATTTTGATTTCAACACAGAAAATGGCAATCAGAGAGCCGAAATTAATCAAACCCCAGATGCATTGTATGTAGCGATCGAGAGAACGTGAAACGTTCCACCATTTTGAAACGGAAGTCCAATGTCAGGCATCTATTCTCTGGGAAGGCCTGGTACTGTCAGGCATCTATTCCCCAGGAAGACCTGGTACTATCAGGCATCTATTCTCTGGGAAGGCCTAGCACTGTCAGACATCTATTCCCCAGGAAGACCTGGTACTGTCAGGCATCTCTTCCCCAGGAAGACCTGGTACTGTAAGGTATCTATTCTCTGGGAAGGCCTAGTACTGTCAGACATCTATTCCCTAGGAAGACCTGGTACTGTCAGACATCTATTCCCTAGGAAGACCTGGTACGGTCAGGCATCTATTCCCCGGGAAGACTTGGTACTGTCAGGCATCTATTCTCTGGGAAATCCTGGTACTGTCAGGCATCCATTCTATGGGAAGACTTGGTACTGTCGGGCATCTATTCTCTGGGAAATCCTGGTACTGTCAGGCATCTATTCTCTGGGAAGACCTGGTACTGTCAGGCATCTATTCTCTGGGAAATCCTGGTACTGTCAGGCATCTATTCTCTGGGAAGACCTGGTACTGTCAGGCATCTATTCTCTGGGGAATCCTGGTACTGTCAGGCATCTATTCTCTGGGAAGACCTGGTACTGTCAGGCATCTATTCTCTGGGAAATCCTGGTACTGTCAGGCATCTATTCTATGGGAAGACTTGGTACTGCACCGCCAGCTCTAAGTTTAAACTAGATCAAGTTTCTGAAGTAGAACAAATGAAACCAAGATAACCACTGCCACCAGCCATATCACCTTCCTAGTGAAAGACCTCATCCATGGCTCTAAGATCATCATCATTAAATGTGATGACTTTGATAATGGTGATTAATAAAAAAAATTGTTGGAAGCACTTATTTTTATTTCGATTATAAATGGCATACATTCTGCTTTTTTTGTTTGTTTGTAAATTGTGTAGCGTCAAATTTTCTTTGACATTCCTTTCCTCGCCTTGCTAGGATTATGGGGAATATGGTGTTAATGACCAGATTTTTCCTAAGGAATTCAGCCACTTTTTTGAGTCGCTACGAACACAATTTTAAAACGGAAATACATTTTACCTGCCATCTCTGATAGGGCTAGGCACTGTGCTTCAACAAGTCAGAGAATAAAGTTAGGTCGCTGAACTTTCAGTTCGAATTGTGTACTTTGAAATCCCCCAATCAGCACAAGTCCAATAACTCACGTCTCCACACAACTGTTCCTCAGTTATTTTCACTGGTTATGTTTTCAATTATATTATTCAGCTCTTTTGTTCTGGGCATGCTTTCTAATTATATGAATGTCCAAATACTAGGACACACACAACAGCAGAAATCGTGAGGAATTTTGAAATAATGTCAAATATGTATCCTTCCACAAAATACTCGGTCAGTTTGCACCCACCATCTTCTTGCCGCCCACCCTCACACCCTTTCCAACAAAATTAATAAATTGGTAGAACAATAAGAGATGCACAAGCACATCGCTAGGGTAGAACAACAATAAGAGACATGCAAGCACATTACTAGGGCAGAACAACAATAAGAGACGTGCTATCACATTGCTAGGGTAGAACAACAATAAGAGACGTGCTAGCACATTGCTAGGGGAGAACAACAATAAGAGACGTGCTAGCACATTGCTAGGGTAGAACAACAATAAGAGACGTGCTAGCACATTGCTAGGGAGAACAACAATAAGAGACGTACAAGCACATTGCTAGGGGAGAACAACAATAAGAGGTGTACAAGCACATTGCTAGGGGAGAACAACAATAAGAGATACACAAGCACATTGCTTGGGGAGAACAACAATAAGAGACATGCTAGCACGTTGCTAGGGTAGAACAACAATAAGAGACATGCTAGCACATTGCTAGGATAGAACAAGAGACATGATAGCACATTGCTAGGGTAGAACAACAATAAGAGACATGATAGCACATTGCTAGGGTAGAACAACAATAAGAGACATGCTAGCACATTGCTAGGGTAGAACAACAATAAGAGACATGATAGCACATTGCTAGGATAGAACAAGAGACATGATAGCACATTGCTAGGGGAGAACAACAATAAGAGACATGCTAGCACATTGCTAGGATAGAACAACAATAAAATACATGCTAGCACATTGCTAGGGTAGAACAACAATAAGAGACATGCTAGCACATTGCTAGGATAGAACAAGAGACATGATAGCACATTGCTAGGGTAGAACAACAATAAGAGACATGATAGCACATTGCTAGGGTAGAACAACAGTATGAGACATGATAGCACATTGCTAGGATAGAAATCCAATAAGAGACATGCTAGCACGTTGCTAGGATAGAACAACAATAGAGACATGCTAGCACGTTGCTAGGATAGAACAACAATAAGAGACATGCTAGCACATTGCTAGGATAGAACAACAATAAGAGACATGATAGCACATTACTAAGGTAGAACAGCAATAAGAGACATGCTAGCACATTGCTAGGATAGAACAACAATAAGAGACATGCTAGCACATTTCTAGGGTAGAACAACAATAAGAGACATGCTAGCACATTGCTAGGATAGAACAACAATAAGAGACATGATAGCACCTTGCTAAGGTAGAACAACAATAAGAGACATGATAGCACATTGCTAGGATAGAACAACAATAAGAGACATGCTAGCACATTGCTGTCAATAATATTGAGTAGATAGGTTTCTTCCCCTGTCTTGCTAGCCGTATAGGGGAATATGGCCGAATGGTGTTAGCGACCATTTTTGTCTATGGCCACGGCACATTTTTGGGTGATGTGGTCGGTATCACTCCAGGCTGTCTTTACTTCAATAACAAAAAAATCGCTGGTACCTATTTTTAGAGGCTGGATGAACCCAGACGCCTTGTTACTCAGAAACAATATCCGCCATTTTTGGGGATCTAACCCCTGACCTTTCTGTTCAGGAAGCGATGTAACCAGCGTGCTATAGAGAACTTGATTGTTTTATTTCTGATGTTATTTGCTTGGACGAAAGTACCCGATCACTTATTATACCTACGATATGTCCAATTCTATTATTGAACTCTCTCTAGGTCCTGTCCAACTTCATTGGTACCGACATGCAGGTTTTGTGACGTCAATCTGTTTAGTAAGTTTTCATCTTCTTATATGTGTATCTATGGGCCGGATACGGCTCGAAAGGTCAATAGATAGATAAATATGTGTATCCAGTCCATGTTATCTGCTACTTCTGTTCATTTCCCTATCTACAAGTTGTCATTCTCTCTGTACTTTCTGCCTGTTGTACAAGTGTTATCGGTATATCTTGATCATTCAAGTTGTCCTATATGATGACGATAACCAAGCAATGTTTGATCATTCAAGTTGTCCTATATGATGACGATAACCAAGCAATGTTTGATCATTCAAGTTGTCCTATATGATGACGATAACCAAGCAATGTTTGATCATTCAAGTTGTCCTATATCATGACGATAACCAGGCAATGTTTGATCATTCAAGTTGTCCTATATAATGACGATAACCAAACAATGTTTGATAAATATGTTTGGCATTTTTTTGGGAAGAGGGAGAGAGGGAGGAGGTTGTGGCTTCATTTTAAAAAAGTAGTTTGGTGTGAACTTCCATTTATTTTCTAAGACAGCATGATCGTAACGCTAGGACAGGTCAACGATAACAACCCAATTGTGACGGCAGTTCCCATTGTATTCATCGGAAAATATCAACTAGTCTCGAAGTATGCATGGCGAACATACTCAAATTAAGGAAATAAATCTGTGTGTAGAAACACTCGGAAACATGCGATCGCACACAGGCAGAAAGTAACGGACATAATTAACTGATGTTAAAGCTTGTAGACAAATTGTAGACACTCGCTGGACCAAAGCTAGCCATCTACTGGCTCCAGCATGCTATGCTTGATGTCAGACATCCCCTGTACGACAACACGAAAGACACCAAAGGAAACAAGACTAATTAGAGCAACGATATGAATGGGGCACAAGGAGAAGAGACAATCGAGCACGTCATGACAGTTCATCGTCATAGGAGATAATTGGTTCATTGCCGAATGTGATCAAACATTCCAGCGATGTGTTATCTCCCTTAACAAAGAGTTTAGAGACGGGGTGTAGGGAATGATCGTCAGTGGACGTCCTAACATGTTGTAGGTAGTGGTGTAGGGAATGATCGTCAGTGGACGTCCTAACATGTTGTAGGTAGTGGTGTAGGGAATGATCGTCACTGGATGCCCTAACATGTTGTAGGTAGTGGTGTAGGGAATGATCGTCACTGGACGTCCTAACATGTTGTAGGTAGTGGTGTAGGGAATGATCGTCACTGTACGTCCTAACATGTTGTAGGTAGTGGTGTAGGGAATGATCGTCACTGGACGTCCTAACATGTTGTAGGTAGTGGTGTAGGGAATGATCGTCAGTGGACGTCCTAACATGTTGTAGGTAGTGGTGTAGGGAATGATCGTCACTGGACGTCCTAACATGTTGTAGGTAGTGGTGTAGGGAATGATCGTCACTGGACGTCCTAACATGTTGTAGGTAGTGGTGTAGGGAATGATCGTCACTGGACGTCCTAACATGTTGTAGGTAGTGGTGTAAGGAATGATCGTCACTGGATGCCCTAACATGTTGTAGTTAGTGGTGTAGGGAATGATCGTCACTGCGACACACACAGTACAGATACCAGGGGGGGGGGGTTTCTAACACGCGCACATCAAATAACAACCACCCAGGAGACAGCCAACAAACAATTCCTGGACATAGAGCAAGACATACAAAGTAGCAGATACATCAAGAAGATCGTAGACTCGGAAGGTAACACACAGACAGAAACAACAAACATCGTCCAAGCATTTGGGGAATACTACAGACAGCTGTACACAGAAGGAGGGTAACACACAGACAGCTGTGCACAGAAGGAAGGCAACACACAGACAGAAACAACAAACATCGTCCAAGCATTTGGGGAATACTACAGACAGCTGTACACAGAAGGAAGACAACACACAGACAGCTGTACACAGAAGGAAGGTAACACACAGACAGAAACAACAAACATCGTCCAAGCATTTGGGGAATACTACAGACAGCTGTACACAGAAGGAAGACAACACACAGACAGCTGTATACAGAAGGAAGACAACACACATACAGCTGTACACAGAAGGAAGACAACACACAGACATCTGTACACAGAAGGAAGACAACACACAGACAGCTGTACACAGAAGGAAGACAACACACAGACAGCTGTACACAGAAGGAAGACAACACACAGACAGCTGTACACAGAAGGAAGACAACACACAGACAGCTGTACACAGAAGGAAGACAACACACAGACAGAAACAACAAACATCGTCCAAGCATTCGGGGAATACTACAGACAACTGTACACAGAAGGAAGGTAACACACAGACAGCTGTATACAGAAGGAAGACAACACACAGACGGCTATACACAGAAGGAAGACAACACACAGGCAGCTGTACACAGAAGGAAGACAACACACAGACAGCTGTACACAGAAGGAAGACAACACACAGACAGCTGTACACAGAAGGAAGGTAACACACAGACAGCTGTACACAGAAGGAAGACAACACACAGACAGCAGTACACAGAAGGAAGACAACACACAGACAGCTGTACACAGAAGGAAGACAACACACAGACAGAAACAACAAACGTCGTCCAAGCATTCTGGGAATACTACAGACAGCTGTACACAGAAGGAAGGTAACACACAGACAGCTGTACACAGAAGGAAGGTAACACACAGACAGCTGTACACAGAAGGAAGGTAACACACAGACAGCTGTACACAGAAGGAAGGTAACACACAGACAGAAACAACAAACATCGTCCAAGCATTTGGGGAATACTACAGACAGCTGTACACAGAAGGAGGGTAACACACAGACAGCTGTGCACAGAAGGAAGGCAACACACAGACAGAAACAACAAACATCGTCCAAGCATTTGGGGAATACTACAGACAGCTGTACACAGAAGGAAGACAACACACAGACAGCTGTACACAGAAGGAAGGTAACACACAGACAGAAACAACAAACATCGTCCAAGCATTTGGGGAATACTACAGACAGCTGTACACAGAAGGAAGACAACACACAGACAGCTGTATACAGAAGGAAGACAACACACATACAGCTGTACACAGAAGGAAGACAACACACAGACATCTGTACACAGAAGGAAGACAACACACAGACAGCTGTACACAGAAGGAAGACAACACACAGACAGCTGTACACAGAAGGAAGACAACACACAGACAGCTGTACACAGAAGGAAGACAACACACAGACAGCTGTACACAGAAGGAAGACAACACACAGACAGAAACAACAAACATCGTCCAAGCATTCGGGGAATACTACAGACAACTGTACACAGAAGGAAGGTAACACACAGACAGCTGTATACAGAAGGAAGACAACACACAGACGGCTATACACAGAAGGAAGACAACACACAGGCAGCTGTACACAGAAGGAAGACAACACACAGACAGCTGTACACAGAAGGAAGACAACACACAGACAGCTGTACACAGAAGGAAGGTAACACACAGACAGCTGTACACAGAAGGAAGACAACACACAGACAGCAGTACACAGAAGGAAGACAACACACAGACAGCTGTACACAGAAGGAAGACAACACACAGACAGAAACAACAAACGTCGTCCAAGCATTCTGGGAATACTACAGACAGCTGTACACAGAAGGAAGGTAACACACAGACAGCTGTACACAGAAGGAAGGTAACACACAGACAGCTGTACACAGAAGGAAGGTAACACACAGACAGCTGTACACAGAAGGAAGGTAACACACAGACAGAAACAACAAACATCGTCCAAGCATTCGGGGAATACTACAGACATCTGTACACAGAAGGAAGGCAGCACACAGACAGCTGTACATAGAAGGAAGGTAACACACAGACAGAAACAACAAACATCGTCCAAGCATTCGGGGAATACTACAGACAGCTGTACACAGAAGGAAGACAACACACAGACAGCTGTACACAGAAGGAAGGTAACACACAGACAGAAACAACAAACATCGTCCAAGCATTTGGGGAATACTACAGACAGCTGTACACAGAAGGAAGGTAACACACAGACAGCTGTACACAGAAGGAACACCTCAACCGCACGTTCAAGACGAGTACAAGGAGCACACCAAATAACTAACGGATGCGGACAAACAAATACTGGACAGCAGAGATAACACTCGGTGACATAACGACCGCGGTGAAATCTATGCAGAGGGATAAGACACCAGGACCGGACGGACTCACCACGGAGTTCTATCAGCATTTTCTCCCCGTCTTAGGCCCACTCCTACTGAAGGTGTTTCTTCTTCTGCGATCATGGCTAATTCAGAGTAGGATTCCGGACTTTCTTATGAAGGCAGCTATCTGTTTAAGTGATTCTGTTGCCCCGTATAATTTCCTGAAGGTGTTTAAGGACTCCTTTGATAAAGGACATCTACCTCCAAGCCTGAACGAGTCATACATCACCTTACTCGAAAGAACAACACGGAAAAGACGCGATTAACAAACTATAGAACAATCACCCATACAATGTCTCATCAACAAAACGTGGGCACTGACATCACCCATACAATGTCTCATCGACAAAACATGGGCACTGACATCACCCACACAATGTCTCATTGACAAAACATGGGCACTGACATCACCCACACAATGTCTCATCGACAAAACGTGGGCACTGACATCACCCATACGATGTCTCATCGACAAAACGTGGGCACTGACATCACCCATACAATGTCTCATCGACAAAACATGGGCACTGACATCACCCACACAATGTCTCATCGACAAAACATGGGCACTGACATCACCCACACAATGTCTCATCGACAAAACATGGGCACTGACATCACCCACACGATGTCTCATCGACAAAACGTGGGCACTGACATCACCCATACGATGTCTCATCGACAAAACGTGGGTACTGACATCACCCATACAATGTCTCATCGACAAAACATGGGCACTGACATCACCCACACAATGTCTCATCGACAAAACATGGGCACTGACATCACCCACACAATGTCTCATCGACAAAACGTGGGCACTGACATCACCCATACGATGTCTCATCGACAAAACGTGGGCACTGACATCACCCATACAATGTCTCATCGACAAAACATGGGCACTGACATCACCCACACAATGTCTCATCGACAAAACATGGGAACTGACATCACCCACACAATGTCTCATCGACAAAACGTGGGCACTGACATCACCCATACGATGTCTCATCGACAAAACGTGGGCACTGACATCACCCATACAATGTCTCATCGACAAAATGTGGGCACTGACATCACCCACACAATGTCTCATCGACAAAACATGGGCACTGACATCACCCATACAAAGTCTCATCAATAAAACGTGGGCACTGACATCACCCATACAATGTCTCATCGACAAAACGTGGGCACTGACATCACCCATACGATGTCTCATCGACAAAACATGGGCACTGACATCACCCATACAATGTCTCATCGACAAAACGAGGGCACTGACATCACCCATACAAAGTCTCATCAACAAAACGTGGGCACTGACATCACCCATACAATGTCTCATCGACAAAACATGGGCACTGACATCACCCACACAATGTCTCATCGACAAAACATGGGCACTGACATCACCCACACAATGTCTCATCGACAAAACGTGGGCACTGACATCACCCATACGATGTCTCATCGACAAAACGTGGGCACTGACATCACCCATACAATGTCTCATCGACAAAATGTGGGCACTGACATCACCCACACAATGTCTCATCGACAAAACATGGGCACTGACATCACCCATACAAAGTCTCATCAATAAAACGTGGGCACTGACATCACCCATACAATGTCTCATCGACAAAACGTGGGCACTGACATCACCCATACGATGTCTCATCGACAAAACATGGGCACTGACATCACCCATACAATGTCTCATCGACAAAACGAGGGCACTGACATCACCCATACAAAGTCTCATCAACAAAACGTGGGCACTGACATCACCCATACAATGTCTCATCAATAAAACATGGGCACTGCCACTGTACGCTACATGGAAGGAAGCCCTTCAATGCTTATATGGACATCACTAGTTAGATCTCTGAATCTTGTCTACGTTGGGTGTTTGGGCCGAGTTCTAGATCTCTGAATCTTGTCTTTGCTGGACGTGTGGGCTGCGTTCTAGATCTCTGAATCTTGTCTTTGCTGGACGTGTGGGCTGCGTTCTAGATCTCTGAATCTTGTCTTTGCTGGACGTGTGGGCTGCGTTCTAGATCTCTGAATCTTGTCTTTGCTGGACGTGTGGGCTGCGTTCTAGATCTCTGAATCTTGTCTTTGCTGGATGTGTGGGCTGCGTTCTAGATCTCTGAATCTTGTCTTTGCTGGACGTGTGGGCTGCGTTCTAGATCTCTGAATCTTGTCTTTGCTGGACGTGTGGGCTGCGTTCTAGATCTCTGAATCTTGTCTACGTTTTGTGTGTGGGTAAGTCTGCTTTAATCAAGATCTTCGGATGTGTGTAACAAGTGGAATCCTAGCGGTCTCCATCCAGAAGGAGTCGGTATATTGGAGTGGATTTCATGGTACCCCATGGTCTCCGAAGTGCTCAGTTTTGTGTCCAGGGCTTGCAGGTCTGAGTTTGCTGCGGCAGAGGACGCTTCAGATCCAATATTGATCTTGTTGTCCCAGAGTGTAGACTTTTATGTGCTGCTCCCCAATTTGGCCCTGCTAATGACCTCATTTGTAAAGCTGTTACCATACCTTGGAGTGTATACCACACCCAACTACTGGCTACTGACCTCATCAGCGCGAGATGTGTTCATTCTTTTTGGGTTGGCTGCTGCCCACAGCTGTACGTCAACCTAGCAGGTGTATAAAGTGAGACTGATTTCTAATCTAAAATCCAATGCAGCGGGTTGTGTTAAGATGGGATTTCTAATCTAAAATCCAATGCAGCGGGTTGTGTTAAGATGGGATTTATAATCTAAAATCCAATGCAGCGGGTTGTGTTAAGATGGGATTTATAATCTAAAATTCAGTGTAGCGGTTATAGACATACTTCCCATTGGCATGAGTGTGTGGCCTCCTGATTTGTTGTAGCGCACCTTTTGGCTGGATGACTCCGACTTCAGCACTTAAACTTTCTTTAGTAGACTGTGGTCTTGCTCGGGTGTAGGAAGGCCTGGCCAGTCTTGGTTTTCAGTCCCTGGTGACTGTTAAGCCCAATCCCCACGACAAGGAGCTGGCCTCCAATTTGTTGCAAAGAGCTATGAATGCACTGAATTCATGGACAAATAGATGGTATATCTGTATCAGGAACATGCCTTTTTAACGGCATTATGTTTTTAATGGCGAGGTAAAACTGTCAGCTTCTGATTGTTATCATCCGTAGACCAGGCGACTCTTGTTTACTAGCTGGGGTAACGACGATTATCTCGTCCATCGTGTACTGCCTGTTCTCTCAATTTCCACGTGGCGGCCCAGTTATGCTCGATGTCCTGGTATCGCCGTGCTGACCCTTTTTATCTGGCTGGAATCTCACCTCAGGGAACTGACCTCGCTAGTAGCCGTATTATGTGATCGTTAGTACTTCTGTCGCTAATGGGATGTAATATGAATGTTGCTATTGTGCCGCGACAACTTTCCGCTGGGTTGAGGTTCTCCCTGTAGGTCAAGTACGCTAGGCTGGATTTAAAAACTGTTGATCACACAACAAAACTTCAGGTGTAATAATTTCGCCGGCTTTATTTCAGCCCATTGTCTGGGCGTCAAAATGCACAAGTGACATAGTTTGCCGATCACACTGGAATCATGAGCATATATACACGTTTTAACTAGTCCAACAGCAATATCACTCGCCGCTGGGGCTCTTGGTTCATACACGCTCCTATCTAAATCTATCGGGAACTGTTCCCCATCGAACAGCTCCCTTCTTCAAGTTAGCTTCTGTTGCCCCTGTGCTGTCGCTCCGCTAACTGCTACTAATTGGCTTGGTTACCGTCTTACTCACGATCCTACCTGCCTAACTGTTCCTTAAGCTCACGGCTCCTATCTAAACCTGTGTCTTCCTACCTAGACGTGTGTCTTTCTGCCGGACTATTCAGTGACACATTGATCACGAGCCTTTGTGTTTTCTCCTTATATCTGGATCTTTTCCTCCATTCACAATTACTTCCTCTCCTTTCTATCCAATCCTCTTCAACTACGCGTCTATCCTCGCGTCTCTCAGCTCACTCCTTTCAGATCATAACTTTCACACGTCCCACGTGATCTTTGTATTATCGTCTCATTTTTCTCCGTGACCTCGTCTTATCGTCTCCTTGTTTACCAACCGGCTTTTCCGTTATTTCCGCCTTCCGCCTTCTACATATCAAAACAGACAAATGCAGTACTACACTTTTCACTCTCTCCCGAGGCAAAAAGCAGGAGCAATCTACATAAACAATAAGCCAGTGAAAGAAGACATACAGGCTACGTATCTCGGAGTTACATTTGACAACAAACTATCTTGGAAACAGCAGATAAATAAGGCAACCCAAAAAGCAAGGAGGAAATTGGCTATTCTAAGAAAGTTGTGTGGAACCACATGGAGTGCGAGTGGGGAAGTACTCAGTAAAGTTTACCAACAGAGTATACGCCCACATTTAGAATATGGATCATCTGCATGGTGCTCAGCATCAAACACCACACCGCAAGAGCTGGATAAAGTACAAAACCAGGCACTTAGGATCATCATAGGAGCAATGAAATCAACACCAATATTGGAGATGGAGAAATTGTGGAGGATACCAGCACTGAGATAACGGAGGGACACAAAGGTGCTGATACAGGCAGAACAATTTTCATTCATGCCGAGACATCCAATGAAGGACCGATTCCAAAATCTTGCATTGGGACGGCTAAAGAGAAGCAGTTTTATCCACCAAGCCAAGCGAATTTGTAGACAAACACCAGACATGTCAAGAATTGTTAACCCCCTACTGCCCATACCAGAACAGACTCCCTGGACAGAGGAATCAGGATTATCAATAGAAATACGGACAGAAGTGAAATGAATACTTGACAAAGAGGAACAAAATAGTCTACAGCGAAAAACAATAACTCTCAGTTTCCTGGATGAAGAATACCCACAAGACCTATGGATTAGTGTGTACACAGATGGATCAGCACAGAATGCAGTAAAGAATGGGGGAGCAGGAGCATATATACAGTACCCAAATAACACTAGGGATATGAATAAAATAGCAACAGTGAAATATTGTCACAATTATGACGTAGAAATCCAAGCAATAAAGTTGGCAATAGAAAAACTGCTAAACGGTAATATTAGCCCACAGCCTGTAGTGTTTTTGACAGATGCAAGATCAGTACTCCAGGCACTACAATCCAGAAAATTACCGCATCTGCAGACCTCATTGACTGAACTCTGCAAGCACCACAGGGTTGCCCTGCAGTGGATCCCATCTCACTGTGGAATACCAGGAAATGAGAAAGCGAATCAGTTGGCAAAGGAAAGTTCAACAGGCACACAACTAGATACACCGATTACATACCATCATAAGAAACAGATAATCAAATCAATCAGAGGACCACAAGCCCCACATCATCAAGCCTTTCATAATATGAGTAGATGTGAACACGTTATCATTATACGCCTCAGAACAGGACACAATCGACTCCACAGTCACATGTATAAACAATTCAAGATCGGCACCTCAACTACATATACATGTGGACAGGTGCCCCAGACTGCTGAACACATACTTCAAGACTGCACTGAATATAGTAGACTGAGGAAAATCCATTGGCCCATAGATACAGTACTACAGACAAAACCATATGGGCCACTGCAAGAATTACAAAAGACATTACAATTTATACAGGAAATGACATTGCAGATATAGACAATACTTCAGGCGAATGAAAGATAGATAGAAATGTAGCGGGTTGTGTGTGTTAAGATGGGAGGAAGGAGCCACGTTTAAAGAGTGAAGTGTAACAAATGTTACAGGTGACATTTGACATGTCAATCCATTCATTCCAGAGAGATGACATTTGACATGTCAATCCATTCATTCCAGAGAGATGACATTTACCAAACCTTCCCCATGGGGCACCCTCATCAACAGTGCACCGTTTTATTTTTATTTTCCAAAACAAAAATGTGAAAATCATTTTTATTTGTTGATAAAGTTACAAAGTAATGACATAATTTGTGTAGACATTAAAATAACAGTACACAAATAACAATTCAACAGATAAATCTCAAGCAAACTGTACATTCATTTGTTCATTTCTCCCAAACAAGTCTTGTTAGATCAACATTTGTTCACACATAGAATAACAGGACAATTGTTCTGTTTAATTTTTAAAAAATCTGAGTATAAAATACATCAAGAAAAAGTGAGTAAATAAAACGTATTCATTAAGTACACTTTTCTGACCTCCCTTTGTGGTGCCACTATGATCAGTTGTTGACAATCTTTCTCCTGCGTTCAAATCATCCAATCTATGATGTCATCAGTCTATTTTCTCCTTAGTCTATGCCTTCCAACTCTTGACTTACAACCTCCCACTCTTGACTTACAACATGGCCTTCTCAAGTCTAGAGATCTTGTGGTCTATTTATGTCTTTCTTTCTCGTGTAAGAAGCTTTTCAGGTGGGGTTCAGCTGATTTCACTTATATCAATGTAACTTCTACATCACATTCCTAAGATATTCCCAATCTAACTTCTACACCACATTCCTAGGATCTTCCCAATCTAACTTCTATATCACATTCCTAGGATCTTCCTAATGTAACTTCTATATCACATTCCTAGGATCTTCCCAATCTAACTTCTACATCACATTCCTAAGATCTCCCCAATATAACTTCTACATCACATTCCTAGGATCTTCCTAATCTAACTTCTACATCACATTCCTAGGATCTTCCCAATCTAACTTCTACATCACATTCCTAAGATCTCCCCAATATAACTTCTACATCACATTCCTAGGATATTCCCAATCTAACTTCTACATCACATTCCTAGGATCTTCCAATCTAACTTCTACATCACATTCCTAAGATCTCCCCAATCTAACTTCTACATCACATTCCCAGGATTTTCCCAATCTAACTTCTACATCACATTCCCAGGATTTTCCCAATCTAACTTCTACATTACATTTCTAAGATCTTCCCAATCTAACTTCTACATCACATTCCTAGGATCTTACATTAACACCTACTTTTTATAGCTCATGTTTTTTTTTGTCTACTTCTGCAATTTTGGTCCATGTTTCACTGGCATATAAGAAGAATGATAGCACTTGGTGTGAACAATTGTACAATCCTGCACATTAGATTTATTTCAATTCAGTTTTTAAAAATTTAATAATTTTACATTTTGTAGAATAATGCCCCTCCCCTCTCTCCATAAATGCAAATGTCTTGTCATGCTTTAGCTTCTCTTCTCTAGCCAGGATAAAACTCACAGTCCTCTCGAGGTTGTCAGTGACCCCTGCAGTTCTGGAGCTTAAGTCTGGAACTGTGTCATGTGGGCTTCAAGAATCATCTTTAATAATGAGTTTAAACACAGGCAATGCTCTCATCAATAATTTCAAAATACAGTTCAACTTGTGTGCTATGTTGGATGTCATCTCCACATCAAAGGTTGGCTAACATGGGGCACCATTTTACTCTGGCCGCGATAGCTCAGTGGTTAGTGAACTGGACTACAAAGGACAAGGAGTAAGGTTCACATCCCAACCGATGGCTTCCGGGTTCACCCAGCCTTAAATGAGTACCGGATTTTTTTCTGTGAAAGTAAAGTAGCACGGGCGTAATACCAACCACATTACCCCAAAAAGCATGTGCCGAAGGTCTGTAAAATTTATGGTCACTAATACCATATTCCCTATACGCCAATTGGTGTGACGGGGGTACTTTACTTTTTATTTTTTACTTACCTGGATGGTGCACATTGTTATAGGTCCACCTTTGATGACATCAGTCCAACTTTGATGACATCAGCCCACTTTAGTCTATCTCTGCCTTGTACTTTCCCCTCCAAGACAACCTACAGTAGGGGCTAGTATGCTATACAGATGTACACAATTATTGTTTGCTGCATTTCCTAATCAATATTTTCATGATTAAACCAGACTTCTTCATTGGCTCTATTGTAAAAAAACAGAATACAGAAAAGAACATGAAATAATTCTGTGAATAAATTGACTCTGAAAACAATAAATGCATAATACCTCGAGAGTTGAATAAACTTTGGTATGGGACCAGCAAATAAGCTGATAGTAGTCCAGGACACAACACAGACTTTTGGTGATAGGATAAGTGATACATAGTAGTCCAGGACACAAGATAGACTTTTGGTGGTAGCATAAGTGATACATAGTAGTCCAGAACACAACACAGATTTTTGGTGGTAGCATAAGTAATACAAAACTTAGACTATTCAAATCAAATGTACTATCAACCCTTATGTATGCGTGTGAAAACAACAAGAGATATAGAAACAAAGTTGAACGAATTTGAAAATAAATGTCTAAGGAAAATACTTGGCATAGCGTGGAACGAATTCAAAACAAATGAGGAAATTAGAGAAATCGCCAATCAACCACTAATATCCTCAGTAATAAAGAAAAGACGATGGTCATATGTTGGACATGTGATGAGAAGAGATAATAACCGAATAGCAAAGCAAGCCCTCATGTGGGAAATAACAGGTAAGAGAAAAAGAGGAAGACCCAGGGAGACACTGAGAAGCACATTGATGAGAGAGGCAAGAGCAGCAGGATTCGGCTCCCTCAATGAGATAGAGCAGCTTGCACAGAACAGAGACAAATGGCGAGATTTGATAAAATATCTTTAAAAGAAAACTACTAGAACAAAAATTCAGATAGGAGAAAGAGTATCTTGGTCTACGCTCTATGGGCCGGCTACGGCTCGAAAGGTCAATAGATAGATAGATAGATAAGTGATACATAGTAGTCCAGGACACAACACAGTCTTTTGGTGGTAGCATAAGTGATACATAGTAGTCCAGGACACAAGACAGACTTTTGGTGGTAGCATAAGTGATACATAGTAGTCCAGGACACAAGACAGACTTTTGGTGGTAGTATAAGTGATACATAGTAGTCCAGGACACAAGACAGACTTTTGGTGGTAGCATAAGTGATACATAGTAGTCCAGGACACAAGACAGACTTTTGGTGGTAGCATAAGTGATACATAGTAGTCCAGGACACAAGATAGACTTTTGGTGGTAGGATAAGTGATACATAGTAGTCCAGGACACAAGATAGACTTTTGGTGGTAGGATAAGTGATACATAGTAGTCCAGGACACAATACAGGCTTTTGGTGGTATGATAAGTGATACATAGTAGTCCAGGACACAAGACAGGCTTTTGGTGGTATGATAAGTGATACATAGTAGTCCAGGACACAAGACAGACTTTTGGTAGTAGGATACAGAGCTGGTCTTTCATGATGGAAGGTTCTGGAAGCTGGAGTGAGCAAGAATCTAAACAGAAAGTCACTACCTGAATCAGAGTTGTCAATATGTTAACTTGTTGAAAGTCATGACAATAAGTCAGTGAATGTAAGGTTCACACCATTTTTAGTACAAACAGCGTTAAATAGCAGTCACTAGAGCAATCACCACCAGCTAATCATATATATATATACTATATTCTTGGTAAATGAGAACAATTTCAGTAAGTGTGGTGCTCAAAAGTACAACTTTTGTCAAAATTGAAAGTTAGATTGTGTGAACTTTTTGGCGGAAAAACCCCAAAGTATAGAAGTTATGTTAACAACACCATGGTGTGTTGGTAGATGTTAACAATCATGAGGCGTGTTGGTAAATATGTTAACAATTGTGAGGTGTGTTGGTAGATGTTAACAATCATGATGTGTGTTGTTAGATGTTAACAATTGTGAGGTGTGTTGGTAGATGTTAACAATTGTGAGGTGTGTTGGTAGATGTTAACAATCATGAGGTGTGTTGGTAGATGTTAACAATTGTGCGGTGTGGTGGTAGACATGCCAGAGCAGGTCTGTTAGGTAGAGACAGATCCACTGTTTTCATGTAGTGGCTGAAATGTCTCAAGTCTGGTTCATGTAAACTGATGTAAATGAGGAACAAATCCTCTTCTAGTGGTGACTGACAGGAACAAATCCTGTTTTGGTGTTGATTGACAGGAACAAATCCTGTTTTCTGTTGAAGATCTTGTCTATAGTTGATTGATTCAATGCTTGCTTATGATGATCTCACTTTGTGTTATATGTGAACAGTGAATAGCCAGTTTGTCTCACAACATGACTGACATCTATCATTGCACAACATGACTGACATCTATCATTGCACAACATGACTGACATCTATCATTGCACAACATGACTGACATCTAACATTGCACAACATGACTGACATCTATCATTGCACAACATGACTGACATCTATCATTGCACGACATGACTGATATCTATCATTGCACAACATGACTGACATCTATCATTGCACAACATGACTGACATCTATCATTGCACAACATGACTGACATCTATCATTGCACAACATGACAGACATTCTGATTAAAAAAAAAAAGAAACTAAATAGCAAGAATGATCTTTGTACAAACACTAACATTGATAAATGCAATAAAACAACAATTCTGATCAAAATGAAAGTATGTCCACAGATATTTGTACGTTTATAAAGAACTTTGCCATCAAAGTAGATTTCAATTGACACAATAATAACACAAAGGGCAAATGATAAAATATTCAGCTCAGTTTGACAGATTATCATGTTTCTACTACACAAAAAGCTGAAGAAAACTGACGAAGCTGACATTTGTATGACAATGACAGCACCGGCTGAGCAGCCAGTTTTATAGTTACCTTCTTCGGAATATTTATAGCTACTTTCTGCTCCACAAATAAAACAGTGTATGCTAGAGTCCCGCTTCTCAGCACTTTGCTCTGCCATTTATTTATCAGAGAGAATGAGAGAGAGAGAGAGAATGAGAGAGAATGAGGGAGAGAGAGAGAGAATGAGGGAGAGAGGATACATGTGCAACAAGGAATAAAAGAAACTTATCCTTCTAAATATTTAACTTTAATGGACGCAGGCATATCACTGGCTGCCAAGTTACATGTACTGTTGTTGGTGCAATAGACTCTGACTTGCCAAGTTACATGTACTGTTGTTGGTGCTATAGACTCTGACTTGCCAAGTTACATTTACTGTTGTTGGTGCAATAGACTCTGACTTGCCAAGTTACATGTACTGTTGTTGGTGCTATAGACTCTGACTTGCCAAGTTACATTTACTGTTGTTGGTGCAATAGACTCTGACTTGCCAAGTTACATGTACTGTTGTTGGTGCTATAGACTCTGACTTGCCAAGTTACATTTACTGTTGTTGGTGCAATAGACTCTGACTTGCCAAGTTACATGTACTGTTGCTGCTGCAAGGAACTGATATTGACTAGTTACATGTACTGTTGTTGCCGCAAGGAACTGATATTACAACAAAGCATATATTTCGCAACTTTTGTATTTTTCCCTAGGAACATCCGCCTGTGGACTATCCACACATCTACAAATCAATAATTGACTTTGAACGCAAGTGCTACAGAAGAACACTCAGAAAACCATAAACAGGGAAGATAACAAACATCTCCATTTTGCAACAACTGAATATTCCAGAGAACTTGTTGATAATGAACATAAGGAACAAGGTACAATGACATACTTGGTTGTATAAAAGGATATGATGGCCAAGATAAAATCATTATGTAAGGCATGCTATCAGACAAGGGAGAGGAAGACCTTGAAAATGGTCTCACTGATGAGCTGGGCTTGGCTGTTGCAGATCCTGGGCATCTCACCCAGAACAGAGAAAGCCTCAGAGTAGATGTCATGTGAGCCAAGTTGGGACATAGAAAGCTTCACAGTAGCTGTCATGGGAGCCAAGTAGGGACAAGCAGCTAGATGATAGTTGTGAACACAGGCAGAAAGTGATTAAAGGGAAGTAATCCCCAAAGTAGCAGCGATAGCTCAGTGGTAAGTGAACTGGACTACAAAGGACAAGAGGTCAGGTTTGAACCTGACCAATGGCTTCTGGGTTCACCCATCCTTAAATGGGTACCGGATTTTTTCTGGGAAAGTAAAGCGGCATTGGCGTAATACCAACCACATTACCCCAAAACTCATGTGCTGATGGTCTGTAAAAATTATGGTCACTAACACCATATTCCCTATACCTTTAATCTTTTTTTCTAACCCCCAACCAAAGTAATGAGCACTAGAGAGAGCCACAAACATGATAGGCCTCACTTCAAAACACACACAAAATGGTGTGCTGCACTAGCAAGTGTCCAGACAATGAACACTGATGGCAGGTGTCTAGTCTATGAACACAGTTACATATGAGACTGTCTCTTTGTAAATGGTGACATGTTGTTGAAGCTGTAACATTTATGAGATTCGTTGTTTGAAATATGAATAGTGACAATGAAAGTATTCCAACTGACATATGGTGACTGAAAGTGATTTCTAAAGACAATTACTTTTGTGAAATTTTTATGATAAAAATGTCAATAAACAAATATTTAATGAAAATTTCAGTTAAATCAAATAAAAAAATTTAAAAAAACTACATATTGTGTCCTGCCTATGTTTGGCAATAGAAATGGTGTTGATCTATTTATATCTTGCCTGGGTACATGTCTTAATCACTAAAGTAAACAAGTGTGAGATAACAGACCAAGAAAAAGACACTTAAAAAATCAGATTGCTTAAGTTAAGATCTGGTTCAACACCTGTCTAAATCTACCTGTCCCATGAGAAGGTAAAACCTGACACTAGACCTGGTTCAACACCCTGTTTAAATCTACCTGTCCCATGAGAAGGTAAAACCTGAGACTAGACCTGGTTCAACACCCTGTTTAAATCTACCTGTCCCATGAGAAGGTAAAACCTGATACTAGAAAAATCTGACAAGACTGCTATCACAGGAGAGGCAACCCTAGCTGAAACAACACCAGCAAGATGAAAGAATAGGGAAGCAGCCCCCAAAATATGCGTGTTGAAGAGGAATGTGTTGGACAAAACACAGTGGATGGCTGCAGAAGATACTCTATTGTTTGATTCCTTTAGTGTTGATATATGTGTTTGTGACTTCTACTGTGCCTGTGATATGAACAAATCAATGAATTTTATATTTCATTTATATCTAATCACGTATAGCAGCAGTTTCACAATAACAATGCTTATTTGATCTACATACAACCAAACAAAAATTGTTATTCGATATACATACAACCAAACAAAAATTATTATTTCATATACATACAATCAAACACAAATTATTCTTTGATATACATACAATCAAACACAAATTATTCTTTGATATACATACAATCAAACACAAATTATTATTTCATATACATACAATCAAACAAAAATAAAAAGGGAAAAAAAAAACTATTCATTGAATGGAAGGAACTAACAAAGCCCATCTACTTGGATCTCCGGCCTGTTGCTTGAGGCAAGTATGTGCTGGTGATATGAGTCATGACCACCAACGCAGAGGCACCCACACATGCAAAGCAGACATACCACAAGGCCCAATGGATGGAGCTGACTGCCCAGTTGGACTGGAGGGACAGTAGAAGTGTGATTGTTATCAACAGGTAGGCCAGAAGACCTGATGTAGCATGGTACAGCTTTAAGTCAGCCAAGCGAATCTAAGTAGATGGAGAACAAAAGTTGCTTCTGGACTTTCTATATAGAATGTAATTGTAGTGATGTGTGTGTGTGTAGTGTATAGAATGTAATTGTAGTGATGTGTGTGTGTGTAGTGTATAGAATGTAATTGTAGTGATGTGTGTGTGTGTAGTGTGTAGAATGTAATTGTAGTGATGTGTGTGTGTGTGTAGTGTGTAGAATGTAATTGTAGTGATGTGTGTGTGTGTAGTGTGTAGAATGTAATTGTAGTGATGTGTGTGTGTGTGTAGTGTGTAGAATGTAATTGTAGTGATGTGTGTGTGTGTGTAGTGTGTAGAATGTAATTGTAGTGATGTGTGTGTGTGTAGTGTGTAGAATGTAATTGTAGTGATGTGTGTGTGTGTAGTGTGTAGAATGTAATTGTAGTGATGTGTGTGTGTGTGTAGAATGTAATTGTAGTGATGTGTGTGTGTGTGTAGTGTGTAGAATGTAATTGTAGTGATGTGTGTGTGTGTGTAGTGTGTAGAATGTAATTGTGGTGATGCATGTGTGTAGTGTATAGAATGTAATTGTGGTGATGTGTGTGTGTGTAGTGTATAGAATGTAATTGTGGTGATGCGTGTGTATAGTGTATAGAATGTAATTGTGGTGATGCGTGTGTGTAGTGAATAGAATGTAATTGTGGTGATGTGTCTGTGTAGTGTATAGAATGTAATTGTGGTGATGTGTGTGTGTAGTTTATAGAATATAATTGTGGTGATGTGTGTGTGTAGTGTATAGAATATAATTGTGGTGATGTGTATAGAATGGAATTGTGGTGATATGTGTGTGTAGTGTATAGAATGTAATTGTGGTGATATGTGTGTGTAGTGTATAGAATGGAATTGTGGTGATATGTGTGTGTAGTGTATAGAATGTAATTGTGGTGATGTGTCTGTGTAGTGTATAGAATGTAATTGTGGTGATGTGTGTGTGTAGTTTATAGAATATAATTGTGGTGATGTGTGTGTGTAGTGTATAGAATATAATTGTGGTGATGTGTGTGTGTAGTGTATAGAATATAATTGTGGTGATGTGTATAGAATGGAATTGTGGTGATATGTGTGTGTAGTGTATAGAATGGAATTGTGGTGATATGTGTGTGTAGTGTATAGAATGGAATTGTGGTGATATGTGTGTGTAGTGTATAGAATGTAATTGTGGTGATGTGTGTGTGTAGTGTATAGAATGAAATTGTGGTGATGTTTGTGTGTAATGTATAGAATGTAATTATGGTGATGTGTATAGAATGTATTTGTGGTGTAGTGCATAGAATGTAATAGTGGTGGTGTGTATAGAATGTAATTGTGGTGATGTGTATAAAGTGTATTTGTGATGTGTATAAAGTGTATTTGTGGTGATGTGTATAAAGTGTAATTGTGGTGATGTGTATAGAGTGTATTTGTGGTGATGTGTATAGAGTGTAAATGTGGTAATGTGTATAGAGTGTAATTGTGGTGATGTGTATAGAGTGTAATTGTGGTGATGTGTATAAAGTGTATTTGTGGTGATGTGTATAGAGTGTAATTGTGGTGATGTGTATAGAGTGTAATTGTGGTGATGTGTATAGAGTGTAATTGTGGTGATGTTTATAGAATGTAATTGTGGTGATGTGTATAGAGTGTAATTGTGGTGATGTGTATAAAGTGTATTTGTGTTGATGTGTATAGAGTGTAAATGTGGTGATGTGTATAGAGTGTAATTGTATTGATGTGTATAAAGTGTATTTGTGGTGATGTGTATAAAGTGTATTTGTGGTGATGTATATAGTGTGTAATTGTGGTGATGTGTATAGAATGTAATTGTGGTGATGTGTATAGAGTGTAATTGTGGTGATGTGTATAAAGTGTATTTGTGGTGATGTGTATAGAGTGTAATTGTGGTGATGTGTATAGAATGTAATTGTGGTGATGTGTATAGAGTGTAATTGTGGTGATGTGTATAGAGTGTAATTGTGGTGATGTGTGTAGAATGTAATTGTGGTGATGTGATGATATGTCCAACATCAGAGAAAACTACAGTCTAAACACTTACCTTGATGATATGTCCAACATATTTGTGATATTTTGCCAGATTGCCACCCATCGACTGAGCACAGGCATAACCAACAGTAATGACTCCAAACAGTCCATGCCATGTTGTGAAGTGAGACTTCCCAGCTTGCTCCTTGTTGACGTAAATCACTATGAGACCTAGTCAGGATAAACAAAATATTCATCACCGTCAACAATTTCTGATAGATGGATCTTCAAAATGTTTTCTTAGATGGATCTTCAAAAGTTTTTCTTAGATGGATCTTCAAAATGTTTTCTTAGATCTTCAAAAGTTTTTCTTAGATAGATCTTCAAAATGTTTTCTTAGATAGATCTTCAAAATGTTTTCTTAGATAGATCTTCAAAATGTTTTCTTAGATAGATCTTAAAATGTTTTCTTAGATAGATCTTCAAAATGTTTTCTTAGATGGATCTTCAAAATGTTTTCTTAGATAGATCTTAAAATGTTTTCTTAGATAGATCTTCAAAATGTCTTCTTTGATGGATCTTCAAAATGTTTTCTTAGATAGATCTTCAAAAGTTTTTCTTAGATGGATCTTCAAAATGTTTTCTTAGATAGATCTTCAAAATGTTTTCTTAAATAGATCTTCAAAAGTTTTTCTTAGATGGATCTTCAAAATGTTTTCTTAGATAGATCTTCAAAATGTTTTCTTAGATAGATCTTCAAAATGTTTTCTTAGATAGATCTTAAAATGTTTTCTTAGATAGATCTTCAAAATGTTTTCTTAGATGGATCTTCAAAATGTTTTCTTAGATAGATCTTAAAATGTTTTCTTAGATAGATCTTCAAAATGTTTTCTTAGATAGATCTTCAAAATGTTTTCTTAGATGGGTCTTCAAAATGTTTTCTTAGATAGATCTTCAAAAGTTTTTCTTAGATGGATCTTCAAAATGTTTTCTTAGATAGATCTTCAAAATGTTTTCTTAAATAGATCTTCAAAAGTTTTTCTTAGATGGATCTTCAAAATGTTTTCTTAGATAGATCTTCAAAATGTTTTCTTAGATAGATCTTCAAAAGTTTTTCTTAGATGGATCTTCAAAATGTTTTCTTAGATAGATCTTCAAAAGAGTTCTTAGATAGATCTCCAAAATGTTTTCTATCTGTTTCTACCAAGGACATTTATTTCAACTGTGTCCTTTTTATCCATGTTACATTTGTTTCTGGGGCCCATGAGACATTGAAATGAATGAGGGGACCCTGAGACATTGAAGTGAATAAGATGAACAAAATACAGTCGAACCTGGTCTTAGGACCACCTGTTTAAAGCGTTTCCCTGGTTATAGGACCGGGTCTACAATTTCCCCGAGTTTTTTACTATATGCTAACACTGATTACGGCGCTCACCGTATGACGCGACCAGAGACCAGGCTAATTAACCGCCGCCAATGTTATTTATCCCGTTTACGACACGCGGGTAATCCGATGGGAGCCATAAACGATCGACACAGGTGTCTACAGGTGTCGAGGTTTTCCCGTATTTAGTGAGTCCCAGATTACAGTGGGACGTGTTACGTTTATCAGTCAATACTGGTGTGAGAAAAACGGCAGACACAGATCTATGATTCGTGAAGTGACATCACTTCGCGGTTCCGTCTAGACCAGAGTAGACCATTGCGTGGCCCGTATAAATTACAGGAATTAACTAAAGAATTAGTTATTGCCCGCTTAGAGTGTATTCACGTACATGTACAGTATCTCAGTGAATTATTTTTGTGGATTTTAAAAGTGTTACACGCAATATAGGAAATGGCCAGTGTCAAAAGTGTAAAACCAAAAGCATTAACGCTGGAAGAACGAATATCAGTGATTCGACAAAATATTTTTGTGTGTTTAACTATCGTGTTTTATGAAAAGTGTCCAACCAGTGGCTATTGTAGACCGACATGTGCACTATGTTCTAATCATGGATTACGCTGATTTGCAGGTTAGTTTTCATAGTGCTTAGGATAAAATTTTTTTTATCGCTCTATTTATTATGTGAAACCTGTGAGGCAGGACCACCTGTCCTATGGGACCAGTTTTTGAAAGTCCCGTGAATGGGATTAGCCTTAGACAGGTTCGACTGTACATTGAAGTGAATGAGGGGCTCATGAAACATTGAAGTGAATGAGGGCCATTGAGACATTGTAGTGAATGAGGGGCGCATAAAACAATGAAGTGAATGAGTGATCTAAGAAACACTGAAGTGAATGAGATATCCATGAAACACTTAAATGAATTAGCAGCCCATGAGACAATGAAGTGAATGAGGGGCAAACAAAACACTGAAGTGAATTAGCAATATAAGAAACACTGAAGTGAATGAGAGGTCCATGAAACACTGAAATGAATGAGTCCATGAGACAATGAAGTGAGTGAGGTGGTAATGAGGCATTGAAGTGAATGAGGTGTACATGAGACACTGAAATGAATAAGGGGTCTCATGAGACATTGAAGTGGATGAAGGAACCTTCAAACATTGAAGTGAATGAGGAGTCCCATGAAACAATGAAGTGAATGAGGGGCTCATGAAGTACTGAAGTGAATGAGGTCCCCATGAGACACTGAACTGAATGAAGGCCCCATGAAGCACTGAAGTGAATGTGGAGTCCACGAGATATTGAAGTGAACGAGGGACCCATGAGACACTGAAGTGAATGAGAGGACACATGCGACACTGAAGTGAATGAGGGCCCATGAAACACTGAAGAGACTGAGGGCTAAGTGAGACACTGAACTGAATGAGGGCCCCATGAGACACTGAAGTGAATGAGGCAGTTAAGAGAAGCAGAAATGAATGAGGGGCTCATGAGACACTAAAGTGAATGAGGAGACCATAAGATATTGGGGTTGCTTGCTTGCATTCGCCCAATGACTAAAGGAGTACACCTCTTCATCATCTGCCCTTAAAAGGATGCTAAGTGGGCATGTCTGCGTTGTGTTTTGGTTTGCAGTATAACTGTGATATCTACATGGATATTGAAGTGAATGAGGGGCCCATGAGCCATTGAAGTGAATTGGGGGTCCATGAGACACTGAAAAGAATGAGGGGCCTATTAGATATTGAAGGAATGTTGAATGAAGGACCCATGAGCCACTCAAGTAAATGAGGGGTCTATGAGACACTGAAGTGAATGAGGGGCCCTGCAAATACTGATGTGAATGAGGGGTCCATGAAGTACTGATGTGAATGAGGGGCCTGTGAGATACTGAAGTGAATGAGGGACCCAAGAGATGTATGCAACAAATGAGCTAGAACATTCAATCATTCAAATCTGACTGCTGGTGTCAGGCCCAGTGAACCATAATTGATCGGCAGCCCCATTTAATCTTAAATTGGTGGCCTTGGAAATAGACTAACTATAAATAAGTATGAATTAAGTTGAACTGGTGTCAAATTGTGGCAGTCACTCCTAGCTCGTATGTGATATCTTAAAACCACCTTCTTCTATGTCTCCCTCTCTTGTTCACCTAGAACTATGCCCTCCATAATTATCTGTTATAGGCTATTATGTCATTTCACATTACTTGACCATATTTAGTGAGCTGCAATTGAAAGAACTCATGACTTTTATATGATTTTTACATTTTGATGAGTTCTTGTGACAAAGTTGCAAAAGCTGAATCATCCATGTGTAATTGTTTTACTATAAATGTAGTTATTGAGTTATTTGCGGGTCATCATCATTGCACTCCGAACATGTTCATAGGTGCTTAGATCCCCTCCTCAGCAAGTCTAGCAACTGACAACTCCAGTTCTGTGTTGGTTGATAAGTCTTCTTACATGCCCACTAAGTTTCTCGTTTCTGGCTGCGCCCATCCTAACTCCCATCTCTATCATCCGAAGGAGTGACATGGATTTGTGGTTATCGAAGTCCTGTGCTCTTCCCACATCTTGGAGGGCAAAGATGATGTCCGCCCGATCCATTGGTTGACCATCCTCAATGACAGCGCAGCTAGCCAACCTGTCCGCTCTTTCATTTCCCTGTACTCCCGCATGTCCAGGGACATGACCTTATGTTTTTTTCCTTTTGCAATGACTAACCATTGCATGCATACAGAGCCCACCTCCACTTTTCTAATCATGCTCATTGAATCACTCAGCATACAGGCATGGGTATAGTCTTGTGATTCTAACCATTTGAATGCCCTGGTCACTGCCATCACCTCCATCGTCATGCTACTTGTGGTCATGACGTATGCACCACTGTCTTCTTTGACTATTCTGCCTGCCGAGTGTGCTGTAAATGCCCATGCACTTCTTTGGTGTCGTATTACAGATCCGTCTGAATAGATGACTGCATCTTTCTCATCGGTGTTATCGCAGATAAGACCACTGACCTCCGCATTGACCACGACTGAGTTCTGTTCCCTACTTTTCCTGTAGAGTGTGACAATACATGAGAATGTCCCCTTGAATGACGGAGGCACCACTATCCACTCCTCGCCAACGTTGACATTGGTAAGCCCACAGACCTGTTTGATGACATCTTCTGCCCGGTCACCCATGATTTGCCTCTTTTTAGCCTGGCACCTTTCCCTGTGTTGAGCTCGTGGTGCAATGGATGCTCTTTATCTGCACTAATCTTCAGGTATGCTCGTGCTCTCCAGATCTTGATTCTGTCATCCATGGTTGGAAAGTCAAGAAGATACCTCATTGCTACACAGGGAGTGTCCCTTGTACACCCCCAAGATAATGCACATGGCTTCATTCTGTATTTTCTCCTGCCTGTCAATTTGAGTCGTTCTGACAGTAAGAATTGCCAGGGCATACTCGATTGTGCGAGGACTAATCCCTGGAACAGAAGAGTAAATAGCCTCTGCTCGATGTTGGCAGCTGCCATGACCTTCAAGGAGGCTAATCCTTTGTGGGATTCATTATCACATGGTCAACATGGTCCTGAAAACACAGGCTGCGATCAAACTTAACTCTGAGGTATGTCATCAACCTGTCCTGGTCACCTCATCAGCTCCCATTCGTACTAATGGTGTGTCCATATTAACGATATGATTGTTAAGGGAGAACCATGAAATTGATGCTTGATTAGGATTGACCAAGGCACCTGAAACCCCACACCAGGAAGAAATGCGATCGAGTTTGTCTTGCATTGTGGGAGGTGATTTCCCTTCTGTCTCTTCCCTGTCGATATACCAGAATATCATCAGCAAAAGTCATAGTTCTTTCCCTCCCATCCAGCTGTTGTTCCGTGATCATTATTGTGTACACGTTAAATAGAACTGGTGACATTGGTGAGCCTTGTGGCAGCCAAGAATATTGATTGTAGACTGTGATGAAACTTACCTCCAATCACACAGCTCACTCCAACACCCATCAACAAATAATGAATTGAGGCCTTTGATGGACGAGACATGTTAGGGAACAAAGATGAGCTCTTGGAAAAGATAACAACACCTTCCAGCATGAACAAGGAAACCTGATGTGAAATATTCAAATTTTTATATTTTATCACAATTTATACTTTATCACAATTTATATTTCATCATCATTTTATATTTATCATAATTTATTTTTTAATCATAATTTTATATTGTACTAGTAGATAAAGATACGAAATATCTACAATTAATTATGACAATTGTAGATGTTTGTTGTTAGGATCATTATCATTGCACACTGGGCGATACCATAGGTGCTCCAATATCCTCCTTGAGAATCTCAAGAAAATCTCTGGAGAATCTTGGCCCATGTACATGAACTTTGTAGCACATCCACAGGGGAGGGCAGGTTTTTGTTGACAATGTTGCCAGGACAGCAGCCATAATTCTGGTCTACTCTTTTCATTTTTAACTGCCAAGGGATCTTTAACATGTGCAAGTGCACACAGGACTTCCTGTCTATTGCTGTTATTCAAGAGAGTTAGACATGAGATCTCACCAGCCAAGAGATCAGGGGAGGGTAACATCATAAAGAAACCACAAATTAATTATTTTTCCTATTTTTGAAAATTGACCACCACCTGTGGTGAGCTTTGAGCCCAGGTCCTGTCCTGAGGCCATTGATGTACCTCCAGACCAACCAACCCCCACTGTAGATGTATAATCAATGTCAGACACCATCAGGGAGGGCAGGCTATGGACATTATCTCTACATCCATTTCTATTCTTGAACATTTTCTTACTTCCATTCAGTCAAGTCCAAAGTCCCCTTCTCTGTTTCCATAAACTGTCTTCTTTAGATATATCTTTCACATAAACAACAACAAAATACACAAACAACCAATTACATAAAATATTAACATACACAAACAACAACAAATTATGTAAAACATTAACATACACAAAACAGCAACATATTACACAAAACATTAACATATACAAACAAAAACAAATTACACAAAACATTAACATGCACAAAACAACAACATATTACACAAAACATTAACATGCACAAAACAACAACATATTACACAAAACAAGAAAACAACAAACTACACAGAGAAGAAAACAACAAAATAAACAATAAAATATACAAAAAATGAAAATCTGTGATGCTAGAACTAAATACAGGTCTGTGAAGAGAATTTAGTGCAAACTTGTGAAAGTTGACAAATAATTAGTGTATCTCTGTTTGATTCTGTTATGGGCCTAGTTTTGAGACCAAGTACAGGGTGTTTATAAAGTCACTGTGCAGTGAAAATATTTGTGAAGTTTCGGAAAATTGTAACATAAATTTTTATTATTCATCTAGACACTACTGCTTTTGGTTGGCTTGTATTGGGTAAAGTGTCTCATTACTTGTAGCATGAAACTTGTTGATCAAATTCCTAATCTCATTGTGGTGGACGACTTGTGAGTCTGGAAATGTCAGCACAAATTATCAAATTACTTCTTCAGTATATTCGTCACCATTACAGAAAACATGTGCAACCAAAAATACTCTGTTTTCATTGTTTAACACCATTTCCATTCAGCAATGAAACCGTGAATATAACAACAGCTTGTTGTGTTGCAGACGGGACTGTGGACACAGAATATCATGAGGTTAATTTTATCAATCTGTGACATAATTTCACAAATATTTTTCAATTCACTGCACAGTGACTTGATAAACAGCCTATATTTGTATGTGTCTTGTTTTGTTGTATTAGTTGCAATGTTGGGAAAAGTGTCATAATGTATTGAAGAATTAAGGCATTTTGATAATGACCTGACACATTCCATGTTACAATTCTTTGATGAAATGTTGGTACTTACACCAAGAGCCATCAAAGTTGGATGCCATGAGAACAGACCTGTGGGGACAAAATTGTATGTACAATTTCAGTACATTTTAATTATAACACATCCGTGGATTCAGTGGATCATTGAGGTGCCCAAAAGAACCCATACAACATTTGCTTAGATATATTTTATAATTGTCGTGTTTGATGATTGTCATAGACCTCATCTTAAACACACAAAGCTGGTGACCATTTGTAGCAGGCAAAAAAAATCAGCATGAGCAGATAGACACCCTCCCAATGGTGACTACACAGTGCATTATGTGCCAACAGAGGGCAAGAGTTCAGGCACTGAGGTCCTCAGAAACTATCCATGTACATGATGTAGAACAGCAAACACAGAGAAAGAGCTCACTACATTAATAACAAGCCCATTTAAGAGCTCACTACATTAATAACAAGCCCATTTAAGAGCTCACTACATTAATAACAACTAGTATAAAAAAAAACAATTATCACCATCATGCAGCATAAAAATAAACAGGACAAATCTGAAACAAGTACAGAGCATCAAATACTTGGGCACAATAATAACATCAGATGGAAGATGCACCAGAGAAATAAAAAGCAGCGTAGCTCAGGCAAAAGCAGCATTTCAGAAAATGAAAAACGTCTTGTGCAACAAGTCTTTGTCAACAGAAGTGAGAAAAAGAGTTCAGTGTTGCTATAAAGAGCCAATTCTGACCTATGAAAGTGAATCATGGACAGTAGACAAACAAATGAAAAGACAATTAGAGGCCACAGAGATTGGATTTCTCAGAAGAATGTTGAGAGTTCCCTCAACAAAAAATCTCGAAAAGACCAATGAGGAAATCCTCCAAGAGGCCAACACATAAAGCTCCTAAGAAACAGAAAGAAACAATCAACATTTTTTTGGAACATCATGAGAAGAGGACAGTTGGAATACTTGGTTACAACTGGCCCAATACAAGGAAAGAGAGATTGCAGATGACAAAGAGAGAAGATAGTAGATAGCTTGGTGTCATGGCATGGGTCATAGTCAACAACAGAAATGATACAATGTAATGTGGATAGAGAATTTTGGAAGGACATGATCGCCCATGAGAATGACATCATGTATGTCAAATGATGATGATAACATCACATCATAAACAACAATAACACCCCCCACCCTCCCACGAGACCAAGTGAAATGAGTCTAGTCAATACTTTTGAATTTTACAACATATTTCCTGTCTCGTTTAGTCCTAAATTAACCCTAGATTATGATTGTTTGTAAAAATTCAGATAGCAAAATTTTAAATTGTTAAAATCTTCAGTTTGCTGCGCACGGTTGCCTTTTCTCGTTGTGGCCCTTCCTAAATATTGGTGATATTTATTCAGGAAGCATCACTGAGACCGTTTTTGTTTTTGAAATACTTCTGGTTCGTCGTAACAAATACGATTGTTTCGTGAGATTTGGCTTTTCAGTTTTTTTAAAAGTGTTTTGTTGTTTGTTTGTGTTTATCAGCTTGATATCTCTAGCAAAGTCCCAAGGGACTTAACTTTGTGTGAATATCACTTTTTTCTATTTTTCACACCCGCAGTTGTGTGCTCTGGTGTCCCCTGCCATACAAGCAGATATTCTCCAACTTCAGAAGTACTCTCATTTTTATTGTCAAGAGTTTTAACATTTTGGGTAGATATTTTTCCTATTAATTTTGTCTGGGCAGCAGCCATTTTTGGCCTACTTTTTTTTGATTTTCAACTGCACTTTAACATGCACAGAGTGCACAAGGGACCTCCTGTTTTCTTTGTGATTTCCAGAGAGGGCTAGACATTGGATCTCACTAGTGGGCTAGACATTGGATCTCACTAGAGGGCTAGACATTGGATCTCACTAGTGGGCTAGACATTGGATCTCACTAGTGGGCTAGACATTGGATCTCACTAGTGGGCTAGACATTGAATCTCACTAGTGGGCTAGACATCGGATCTCACTAGAGGGCTAGACATTGGATCTCACTAGTGGGCTAGACATTGGATCTCACTAGTGGGCTAGACATTGGATCTCACTAGTGGGCTAGACATTGAATCTCACTAGAGGGCTAGACATCGAATCTCACTAGTGGGCTAGACATCGAATCTCACTAGTGGGCTAGACATTGAATCTCACTAGTGGGCTAGACATCGAATCTCACTAGTGGGCTAGACATCGAATCTCACTAGTGGGCTAGACATTGAATCTCACTAGAGGGCTAGACATCAGATCTCACTAGTGGGCTAGATATTGAATCTCACTAGTGGGCTAGACATCGAATCTCACTAGTGGGCTAGACATCGAATCTCACTAGTGGGCTAGACATCGAATCTCACTAGAGGGCTAGACATTGAATCTCACTAGTGGGCTAGACATCGAATCTCACTAGTGGGCTAGACATTGAATCTCACTAGTGTAGTGGGCTAGACATCGAATCTCACTAGTGGGCTAGACATTGAATCTCACTAGTGGGCTAGACATCGAATCTCACTAGTGGGCTAGACATTGAATCTAACTAGTGGGCTAGACATTGAATCTCACTAGTGGGCTAGACATCAAATCTCACTAGTGGGCTAGACATTGAATCTCACTAGTGGGCTAGACATCGAATCTCACTACACCAGAGAGGGCTAGACATCAAATCTCACTAGTGGGCTAGACATCGAATCTCACTACACCAGAGAGGGCTAGACATTGAATCTCACTAGTGGGCTAGACATCGGATCTCACTACACCAGAGAGGGCTAGACATCGAATCTCACAAGTGGGCTAGACATCGGATCTCACTACACCAGAGAGGGCTAGACATCAAATCTCACTACCCAGAAAGGGCTAGACATCAGATCTCACTACCCAGAGAGGGCTAGACATGGGATCTCACTAGTGGGCTAGACATCGGATCTCACTACACCAGAGAGGACTAGAAATCAGATCTGACTACCCAGAAAGGGCTAGACATCGGATATCACTACACCAGAGAGGGCTAGAAATTGGATATCACTACCCAGGAGGGCTAGACATGGGATCTCATTACCAAGAGAGGGCTAGACATTGGATCTCACTACCCAGAGATGAGGGTAAAGCCACAGATTTTAATTAATTAATTAAATTTAACCCCCCCCCCCAAAGTGGTGAGAATCGAACCTGGGACTATCTTGTCCAGAAGCCAGCATCTTAGACTACCCAGGCGCCCAGTTTTGGTATGTAAACTATAGAGACATTCTAAAAATCGAACCCAAAGCTGACAGTTCAACCTCGGGCTGATCCCTCACAAACAGTTTGTTACCAGTGCCCCAACCACCAGAAAAATGACACCAAACTTTTGTGTTATTTGCAATAAGGCTATTTGTCATGGACATAATGCCCACCTGACTGTGTTCCTTAATTGTTTGGATTATTTTAAAATTGTTTTTATTACTAAATCTCATTTTTTAACATATTTGTAACAAAATGTAACAAAAATATTTTTTCTCAAAGTTACATAAGTTTTTAATGTGAGTTGCAAATTTTACAATAATTTTGTAAAAAAAAAACGGGTCTAAATAAGTATCGTAATCTAAGGTTAAGCTGGCACTCAACACTTACTTGAACCTGGCACAACACTGTAGATGATGATGGCAGGAAAAGCCAGAGCTGATATGTGGGCCACCATTTTAAGCATTATACTTGGTGGACAGGATTGTACCTCACTTGTTAATATCTTCAGATCTAAAAACAAATGACAGACATCATATCACCATGTATCATAACATATTTCATCTCACAAAAAAATCATATTATATATCAAACTATATCATAGAAAGCATGTCATATCTAAAAGGAGAGGGTGGTCTTTAGGTAAGATGCCCACCTCTAAACAAGGAAGTCCTATGTTCTAACCCTGCCAGAGGTGGTGGGAATTGTTCTCTTCAACAGACCAAAATAAATGTAGTGGCAAGCAAGTATAAACTAGTAACACCACGCATCCACATCCACTAAACAGGTGAATGATCAAGAAAAAAATTAAGATATCATACCATATAGCTTATGTAGCATAAAAACTCACCAGTTTTCTACAAAACAAGCCTACGATCTCCAACAGAAATGAACTCAATCACTGCCAGTTTGTCATTTAGGTATTTAGAAGTGAAAGTTTCTTTCATCCCAGTCTCTCATTCTTTGTACAGATTATGTGGTCAGAAGGAGATCATTTGACAGCAAAAGTTGTATCTTTCAGTTACTGTTTATTTTTCCTGTAAACAATCTCATTCGGCTTTGTTTTCAGTCTTTGGATGGGAGCTGTAGTTACTTGGTGGTTAGTGAGCTGGCCTACCATGGACAAGAGATTGGGTTTAATCCCAGTCAAGGCTCCTAGATCCATTCATCTTTAAACAAGTACTGGATTTTTGTGGAAAAGTAGGATTGCTTGTTGTGACAAAGATCATCCATGTTGGTCATTGTAAAGTATGGGCCCTAACACCACGTGTCACATGGCCCACAGGCTAGACTTATGTCTGAGCACTAACACCACATGTCTAAGACATAGACCACATACTAGGCTTAAGTATGAGCACTAACAGCGCATGTCTAATACATGGACCACATACTAGGCTTAAGTCTGAGCAATAACACCACATGTCTAAGACATGGACCACAGACTAAGGACACATATGTTCCCTCCACACTCTGGTCAGTGTATAAGGAACATGATGTTATATGCTCTGTTCTTCTATGGCTACAGCACACTGTTGAGTGATGTCATCTGTATTATGACAGGCCACATTTAATTCTACAGCACACTGTTGAGTGATGTCATCTGTATTATGGCAGAACACATTTAATTCTAAGAAAAATCTCCTGTACCCATTTATAACAGCTAAATGAACCCCAAAGTCTTGTAAGTCAGAAAAACATTGTCACTACAGGGAATTGAATCCAGAATCCTGTGATCAGAAAAACATTGCCACTATAGGGAATTGAATCCAGAATCATGTGATCAGAAAAACATTGCCACTACAGGGAATTGAATCCAGAATCATGTGATCAGAAAAACATTGCCACTACAGGGAATTGAATCCAGAATCCTGTGATCAGAAACATGTACATGGACCATTAGTGTTTGTCAGCTTGACTGCTGGTGACTGTTATTACAATCCACCTTTTGCTAGAAAATATGTTTTAGTGTTAAAGAAGGTATATCAAATAAACATCCAATGGATTGAGCAGCTGGACTAACAGAAAGACAAGACAAACTAACTGAAAGACAAGACAAACTAACAGAGAGACAAGACAAACTAACAGAAAGACAAGCCAAACTAACAGAGACAAGACAACTAACAGAGAGACAAGACAAACTAACAGAAAGACAAGCCAAACTAACAGAGACAAGACAAACTAACAGAGAGACAAGACAAACTAACAGAAAGACAAGCCAAACTAACAGAGACAAGACAAACTAACAGAGAGACAAGACAAACTAACAGAAAGACAAGACAAACTAACAGAGACAAGACAAACTAACAGAGAGACAAGACAAACTAACAGAAAGACAAGACAAACTAACAGAGACAAGACAAACTAACAGAGAGACAAGACAAACTAACAGAAAGACAAGCCAAACTAACAGAGACAAGACAAACTAACTGAAAGACAAGACAAACTAACAGAGAGACAAGACAAACTAACAGAAAGACAAGCCAAACTAACAGAGACAAGACAAACTAACAGAAAGACAAGCCAAACTAACAGAGACAAGACAAACTAACAGAGAGACAAGACAAACTAACAGAGACAAGACAAACTAACAGAAGGACAAGACAAAGACAAACTAACAGAAAGACAAGACAAACTAACAGAAAGACAAGACAAATTAACAGAGGGACAAGACAAACTAACAGAAAGACAAGACAAACTAACAGAAAGACAAGACAAACTAACAGAAAGACAAGACAAGCTAACAGAAAGACAAGACAAACTAACAAAGAGACAAGACAAACTAACAGAAAGACAGGACAATTTAACAGAAAGACAAGACAAACTAACAGAAGGACAAGACAAACTAACAGAAGTACAAGACAAACTAACAGAAAGACAAGACAAACTAACAGAAAGACAAGACAAACTAACAGAAAGACAAGACAAACTAACAGAAGACAAGACAAACTAACAGAAAGACAACACAAACAACTGCAACCTTTCAGTAAAAGCCTCCATCAGATGCATCAAACAAACCATACACATTCAACACACAACCCTAAAGATGGTATGTAGTTCTGGTGTCAGAAGTTCTCTTTGACTGGAACAAGTTGAAATTTGTCCTGGAAATTGTCCTCCCTTTCTTGTTTCTATTGTCAAAAATGGATTACATAGTATCTCCCTCATTTTTTTGGAAAGCTGCTTTTGCCTGAGCCATTCTGCATCTCACTTCTGTTGTACATCTACCATCTGAGGTTAACAAAGTTCCCAAATATTTAAATTCATTTACCTGTTTTAATATTGTTCCACTTGTCTTTATTGTGCATTGCGGTGATGTCTATTTCTTTGTTGTTACCATTACTTCTGTGTTTTTGCTATTATGACTGAGTCCTTTATTTTTGCTTTCTTTCACTATAATGTCTAACATTTCTTGTAACTTATTTTCACTCTTACCGATTAAGACTGTATCATCAGCATACCTTAGATTATTTATATTATGACCTCTGATTGTTATTCCAGGTATGCCCCTTATGGATCTTAAAATAATCTCACTATAAATATTAAACAAATCTGGTGACAGCACACAGCCTTGCCTAACACCCTGTTTTATTTGTTGAAACATTCCTAGTTGATTTCCAGTTCTTATGGCTGCTGTTTGTTGTCAGTACATGTTCTTTATTTTCTTAGATCTTTGCTGTCTACGTTTATGCTTTCTAAAATTTTCATTATTTCTTGGTGCTTTTTTCATTTATTGAGTGCCGTCTCCACATCGAAGGTCAGCTGCCATGGAGCGTCATTCCACTCTGTCTCTTGCTTTGATAGTGCAGATTGTCATAGGCTGACTTGTCCATTTTTTGGTGTTACTCGTCCATGTTAGTCTTGGTCTTCCTCTGCCCCTTTTACCTTGTATTTTCCCTTCCAATATTACTTTTATTAGGCTGTTGGGCTGTTGTGTCTTTTAACATGCCCCAAAAACTGCATTTGTCTTATTCTAATTGTGTTTAGTAGTTCTTTTTTTCATTTTTAGTTGTTTTAAAACTTCGTTTCTTTTCTTCCCACCCAATTCTATCTATTCTTCTATAAATCCACTTGGTGCTTTACTTTGTCAAATGCTTTGGTATAATCTATGAACAATAGGTATATATTTCTAATTAAGCTCGTGGTAACATTTATCCAAGCATGTCGTAAGAGGCGACTAAGGAGATTGATCGATGGCTTGACAAGCTGTCATTATAAAATGTATTGTTATGGAAACAGCGCCCTATATTTTAGAGCAGTGATCTCCGCAATATGTGCCACTTTGGCAAGCAAGGTTTCTGTTTTTGAGATTGTGCTTCTGCCCTATGTGCCGTCTTCGGCTCGAAAGGACAATAGATAGATAGATAGATAGAACATTTATCAACTGTTTCCTCTAGACTGCCTGCTGTTGGTGCATAAATAAACTTGTATGAGATTTATATTTGTAAAAATCATGACAAAATAGATGAGATATGAGATATGTTTAACTATATAATCAAATAATCATTGTGTTCATTTGTCACTTTGAAAATGTTCATAAATTGGCAATGGTAATTTGTTGAACATCTTTGTATTTACGGTCGTCGATCAGTGACAATGAGATTGTAATGTCCCTCATGTGTGTAGATGAAGCTCTAACAGAGACAGTCTAGCTTGTTTCACACCGTCAGAAGATGCGCCCCCATTTGCCATGATTGTAAACTGTAATGAATGACAATGAATTGTAATGTTTGTTGTTGTAAGACATTTGTTGTGAGGGTGTCACAACATGCCGGCGGGCCTGACAACCCGGAAATGATGGTATCGGCATGCGACTGAGGTCTTTCATTGAATGTGAGAAACAGGTCATTTGTGGAAGCTAAAACTAAAGCACAACATGGTCTCTACCTGCCGGCGCCGACAGCTCGGGAACCACAACAATGGTCTCCTCCAGGCTTCTGCTGCAGGAACTGAGTGACGTGGCCTGATGGGTGGGTCAAAGTTCACACAGGTCGCTTCGGGTCAAAGTTCACGCGGGTCTCTTGGCGTCAAAGTTCACATGGGCCGCTTGGGTCAAAGTGCACACGGCATCAAAGTTCACGCAGAACTAATTTTTTGGCTTTTAAAATTCATACATTTGTACCTTGTGCGGTCATGCCAGGTGCTGACCAGTCTTACCAAAGTCAATATCTATCAATAATCATTCTAACTTTGACACTTACACCGGTTGCCATCAGTGGGCCTGTAGCGATGAGCTCAATTAAATAAATTAAACAATCTATCTGTCTATTAATAGCGGGACAAAAGAAGCCATTATTCTGCATGAGAACATTAATAGAAAAGTACACAGAAGTAAACAAACCAATATATGCCTGCTTCATAGACTACACCAGGGGTGGCCAAATGGCGGCCCGCGGGCCGGATCCGGCCCGCCAGCCTAGTTTTTCTTGGCCCGCGAAGCTCCACGGACTTACTTCATTTTTTACCCCTAATAGCGGATTTCTCCTGGTTTTAATCCGTGTCGGAGTTAACTCTTCTATCGTTCAAGAATACACAATTTGAAAATCTCTGTCAAGTTCTCGCAACAGCTAGATTGGCAACATAATTTCAAATAACACACACACACACACACACACACACACACACACACACACACACACACACACACACACACACACACACACACACACACACACACACACACACACACACACACACACACACACACACACACACACACACACACACACACACACACACACACACACACACACACACACACACACACCACACACACACACACACACACACACACACACACACACACACACACACACACACACACACACACACACACACTGCACAACTAATGGTGCCGACAATATTCAAAGTCTTTGCTTCGAGTTGGTACCGCAAAGTTGCTTTATTGTCAGTGCGGTGATAGCGTCAGATCTTTGGCTCAACATTTGTCGTCTGGACTTGTGGTGGCTCTTTCATTTCGCGGTAAGGGGTTAATGAGGTTGGGAGGGACAGGGGTGAGGGGACTTCGTAGCTCTAATTCTGTCTTTGAAGTTACATTCAAAATTTTTCACTGTTCGCCTTCATTCCCTTTGATCCCATCGTCTTGTCTTGTCCATAAAATGACTGCAACGTGTTTATTTGGTCACAATCTTTTGATTTCATTGTCAAACACAAGTCTGTGTATAACTGTCAAATCTGGACTTATTTTCGATAGTGGACCAACATTCTGTGACTTTTAACTTTGATGTGAGATTTTGTATTAAATCATGTTAAAACGTAGAAAAGTTGATTGTGAAAATCGCATATTTAAACCTGAATGGGAATTAGATTATTTGTTCATCTTCAATAAGGATAGTAAACCTCAGTGCTTAATTTGCGTTCAAGTGTTAGCCGTTTTGAAAGAATATAATTTAAAACGGCACTATGCCACACATCATCAAAACATGTATGAGAAACATAGCATTGAAGCTAGGAAGCTTTTGGTTGAACAGCTGAAGACAAAGTTGAATCAACAACAAAGTATGTATACAAAGGGAAATAAAATTAAAGAGTCATCGATCATTGCATCATATACAGTTACCTATGAGCTTGCAAAATCTAAAAAACCCTTTACTGACGGAAATTTTGTGAAGAAATGTGCGATTCAAATGGCAAAGGCATTCGGTCAAGAAAAATAGCCAAAGAATTTGAATCTTTGCCTCTTTCAAAACAAACTGTAGCCAGAAGAACAGAAGACATCAGTCTGCAACTGTCTCAAAGTTTAAAATCTTGTATTGAAAACTGCTCATATTTTTCGCTCGCGATTGATGAAAGTACTGACATCACTGACACTTGCCAGCTTCTTATTTTTGTTAAAGTTATCCAGGAGGATTTTACTGTTATTGAAGAATTGTTGAAAGTTTGCTCTTTGCATGACACTTGTAGAGGGACAGACATATTTTCTGCAGTTCATAGTGCCGTAGATGAAGTAGGTGGTTTTGGAAAGTTGTCTGCAGTGTGTACTGATGGTTGCAAAGCTTTTATTGGTTCAAATACTGGTTTTGTTGGACTTCTAAAGCAAAACAAAATTAACGTACCTACATTGCATTGCATAATTCATCAAGAGGCCCTTTGTGCAAAGTCCATAAATCTAAAAGACACCATGGCTACTGTTGTGAAAATAACAATTTGATAAGAGGAGGACACCAGTCTTTAAATCACAGGAAGTTTTTATCATTTTTAGAGGAAGTAGATTCTAGCTACGGTGATCTCCTGCTTTATACAGAAGTAAGATGGCTTAGTCGAGGGAAATGTTTAATAATATTTTTTGAACTGAAGAATGACATTTATGACTTCCTGCGAGAGAACTTACCATGCTCCATTGATCTTCAACATGCACTCAAAGACATTAATTTCCTTCATAATCTGGCATATCTCACAGACATCACACAACATTTGAACATATTGAATTTGCAGCTACAAGGGGAAAAGCAAACCATTTTTCAATTGATGGGATATGTTGATGGTTTTAAAAAGAAGCTGAATCTATTTAGACTTTCTTTGCAAAAAAATGATCTGTTCCATTTTTCAAGTTGTAAGCAGTTGTTGTCAGAGATAGAAAGTGCAAACTTCAGTAAGTACGCAGCTGACATTGAACATTTGATTTGTGAATTTGATCGACGATTTCAAGATTTTGAAATGTTTCGTCCGCAAACGGAACTTTTTAATAACCCAATTAAGTGCACAGTGGAGTGCCAGCCATCAGATCTTCAACTAGAGTTGTGTGACCTTCAGTGTGACCCCTTCCTCAGTACTGTAAAGGCATTAGGAGCTGACTTCTGGAAATTGCTACCAAATGAACGTTACCCGTGTCTGAGAAAATGGGCACTAAAGATGTGCTCTATATTCGGCAGCACATATCTCTGCGAGACAACATTCTCTTCCATGAAGTTAATTAAATCTAAGACCAGGAACAGAATGACCGATTCGACATTGTCCCATACTCTCCGAATCGCCACGTCAAAAATGGAAGTGGACTTCAAATCTCTGGTGGAAAGCTATGACAAGTCACAATCGTCGCACTGAGACATTAAAGGTAATTTTAAAATGAATAATTAATGGATTTGTTACAAATCAAATATGTAGTCAAAGTGCAAGCATTATTTATATATTACTATATCGCATAGGTCCCTACTGTCATTTTTGACGATATTCTTAAGTGTGGCCCGCGGGTCTTGGCCTTGGCTTTAATCCGGCCCTCGGGCAACCTCAAGTTGGCCACCGCTGGACTACACCAAAGCTTTTGATAGAGTACACCACAAACAACTTATAGAATGCCTAAAAGAGATACATCTTGATGACATGGACATACGACTAATATGTAATCTATACTGGGAGCAAACAGCAATAATAAAATATAACAAAGAGAACTCTACACCCATTGATATAAAAAGAGGGGTAATACAGGGATGCATCCTATTACCAAGCTTGTTCAATCTATACACTGAGCAAATCTTTAAAAACATCACAGAGATGCCAGGCCTACAAATTAATGGAAAGATAATCAATAACCTAAGATATGCTGACGATACTGTGCTACTAGCAGAAAATCCTAAAGATCTACGATTACTTAATGAAATAAACATGACAAGCAAAGACTAAAACTATAATCATAAACAAAGGAAATACTCAAAACCCACAAATGGATATAAAATTGAAGGAATAGACCTGGAGACAGTTCAGAACTACAACTACCTTGGATATACTATAACCAGTGATTGAAAATGTGCAATTGAAATAAACAAAAGAATAGGAATGGCAAAAAGTAATTTTAATGTCATGAAGAACATACTAACATCAAAATAAATAACACCAGGGCTAAAACTAAGAATAGCAAAATGCTACATCTTCTCAATATTCCTTTATGGTGCAGAAACATGGACATTAGACAAGAAAACAGAACAGAGAATTGAAGCCTTTGAAATGTAGATATATAGAAGAATAGGTAGAATTGGATGGAAGGAAAAGAAAACAAACGACGAAGTCTTAAAACAACTAAAAATGAAAAGAGAACTACTAAACACAATTCAAACAAGACAATGTGATTTTTGGGCCGTGAAAAGACACAGCCTACTAAAAGTAATCCTGGAGGGGAAAATACAAGGTAAAAGAGGAGAGGCAGACCAAGACTAACATGGACGAGTAACATCAAAAGATGGACAAATCAGCCTATGACAACCTGCACCATGAAAGTAAGAGACAGAGCAGAATGGCGCTCCACGGTAGCCAACCTTCGTTGCGGAGACGGCCCTCGATGATGATGATGATGATCTGTCTATTGACCTTTCGAGCCGTAGCCGGCCCATAGGGCATAGACCAAGATACTCTTTCTCTTATCTAAATTTTTATTCCAGCAGTTTTTCAATCCTTGTAAAGATCTTTTAAAAAATCTCGCCATTTGTCTCTGTTCTGTGCAAGCAAGTCTATTTCATTGAGGGAGCCGATTCCTGCTGCTCTTGCCTCTCTGATCAATGTTCTTCTCAGTGTCTGGCCTCTTTTCCTCTTGCCTGCTGTTTCCAACATGAGGGCTTGCTTTGTTATTAATTTAATTAAACAATACATTTCAAATAAATAGTATAAATGAAATAAATGCTTGCGTTCGCCCGATGACTAAAGTATTCTAGAGTATTCTAGTAGACTATACAATTCCTCTTCATCATCCGCCCTTAAAAGGACGTTAAGTGGGTCTGTCTGCGTTGTGTTGTGGTTTGCAGTATAACTGTGATATTTGCGCCTTTCGGCCTAACACATCCGACTTCAGCACGACATTTTTGAGTACCGGGTTGTCTTCCCTCTTCGATCCCGACTCGCTTGGCCAGACTAGACAGGTTAGTCTGTTACTAGAGGCACCGCGGAAAGGTGGAGCAGGGTCTTGATGGTTCTGGTTCACCGATCCTGGCGCAAGTCATCAGCTGACAACTTCCAGCTCTGGTGCTGTGAGGCGCGCCTTTGCCTCCAATTAAATAAATAAAATAAATGAAATAAATAAAATTTAAAAAATAAATGAGACAAATAAGACCTATACGTGCATGCACAATCAATTGGTGATACTGACTGATGCACTGTCAGTATTATCAACTCTAAAAAGCCCCAGGAACAATGAACTAGATGAATTGAGAACAACCCTGGACCAACTATGCAATATCTTCCAGAGAGTAGTCATTCAGTACCTTCATACCTTCACACTGTAATATACACGGGAACGAACGCGCAGACAAATTAGCTAAAGAGGGAGGGAGATTACCACAAGAGAACCATCCGCTCAGTTATGATGAAGCCAAATCCATCATCAAAGGTCAGTTCCATGAAAATGGAAACGAGAACACCCAAAGCAGAACGAGAGTGACGGATACCATCAACTATCAAGGAGAGATCAAGTCATCAAACTTCGCCTACGCACTGGCCACAATAGAATGAGTGACCATATGTTCACCAAATTTAAAATAGGTACAGCCAGCCTATGCCACTGTACACTGGATAACATGACAACAAAACATGTTCTACAGGATTGCCCCCAGTACACAGATCTGAGAAGGACAATGTAGTCCACACCCACCTCCCTGGAAGAGAAACTATATGGGGCAATCGAATCACTTAGACTGACAGCTGACTTCATGAGAGAGTCTGGAATCCTACTCTGATTGAGACTTGATCGCAGAAAGAGAGAGAGAGAGAGAGAGAAAGAGAGAGAGAGAGAGAGATATCTTCTTTTTTGCTATGGCCAATAGCCACAATAATACAGGAAATGTGCTCAGTTATATGGTCGAAAGTCATCAGAGATGTAGACAGAGGAGGAAATAGACGGATGGAATCAAAGATGATTTATTTGGGCATTTTAACACTGATACATAGTGTGGACATTTAAATAAATACAAAAATTGAGACATAAAAATGGTTGCACGGCAACTCTGACGAACTTCCTTTTGGGAGTCTAGGACCACCCAAACATTGACGAAGTATGACCTTCTTGACGAAGAAGGTCATGTAACGAAGGATCGCTGGAAGGTCACATTTTGACTCTGAAAGCCGAAGCATAAGAAAGATCTACGAATGTTCTCATGATCTACGAATGTTCTCATGATCTACGAGTGTTGCCAAGATCTACACATGTTGTCATGATCTACGAATGTTCTCATGATCTACGAGTGTTGTCAAGATCTACAAATGTTGTCATGATCTACGAATGTTCTCATGATCTACGAGTGTTGCCAAGATCTACAAATGTTGTCATGATCTACGAATGTTGTAATGATCTACGAATGTTGTCATGATCTACGAATGTTGTCTTGATCTACGAATGTTGTAATGATCTACGAATGTTGTCATGATCTACGAATGTTGTAATGATCTACGAATGTTATAATGATTTACGAATGTTATAATGATCTACGAATGTTATAATGATCTACGATTGTTGTCATGATCTACGAATGTTGTCATGATCTACAAATGTTGTCATGATCTACGAATGTTGTCAAGATCTACGAATGTTGTCATGATCTACGAATGTTGTCAAGATCTACGCATGTTGTAATGATCTACGAATGTTGTAATGATCTACGAATGTTGTCATAATCTACGAATGTTGTAATGATCTACGAATGTTGTCAAGATCTACGCATGTTGTAATGATCTACGAATGTTGTAATGATCTACGAATGTTGTCATGATCTACGAATGTTGTAATGATCTACGAATGTTGTAATGATCTACGAATGTTGTCATGATCTACGAATGTTGTAATGATCTACGAATGTTGTCAAGATCTACACGTGTTGTAATGATCTACGAATGTTGTCAAGATCTACACGTGTTGTAATGATCTACGAATGTTGTCATGATCTACGAATGTTGTCATGATCTACAAATTTTGTCATGATCTACGAATGTTGTCAAGATCTACGAATGTTGTCATGATCTACGAATGTTGTCATGACCTACGAATGTTGTCATGATCTACGAATGTTGTCAAGATCTACGCATGTTGTAATGATCTACGAATGTTGTCATGATCTACGCATGTTGTAATGATCTACGAATGTTGTAATGATCTACGAATGTTGTCATGATCTACGAATGTTGTCATGATCTACGAATGTTGTCAAGATCTACGCATGTTGTAATCATCTACGAATGTTGTAATAATCTACAAATGTTGTCATGATCTACGAATGTTGTCATGATCTACGAATGTTGTAATGATCTACGAATGTTGTCATGATCTACGAATGTTGTCATGATCTACGAATGTTGTAATGATCTACGAATGTTGTCATGATCTACACGTGTTGTAATGATCTACGAATGTTGTCATGATCTACGAATGTTGTCATGATCTACAAATGTTGTCATGATCTACGAATGTTGTCAAGATCTACGAATGTTGTCATGATCTACGAATGTTGTCGTGATCTACGAATGTTGTCATGATCTACGAATGTTGTCAAGATCTACGAATGTTGTAATGATCTACGAATGTTGTCATGATCTACGAATGTTGTCATGATCTACGAATGTTGTAATGATCTACGAATGTTGTCATGATCTACGAATGTTGTCATGATCTACGAATGTTGTCAAGATCTACACGTGTTGTAATGATCTACGAATGTTGTCAAGATCTACACGTGTTGTAATGATCTACGAATGTTGTCAAGATCTACACGTGTTGTAATGATCTACGAATGTTGTCAAGATCTACACGTGTTGTAATGATCTACGAATGTTGATAAGATCTACACGTGTTGTCATGATCTACGAATGTTGTCATGATCTACGAATGTTGTTATGATCCACAAATGTTATCAAGATCTACAAATGTTGTCATGATCTACGAATGTTGTCAAGATCTACAAATGTTGTCATGATCTACAAATGTTGTCATGATCTACGAATGTTGTCAAGATCTACAAATATTGTCATGATCTACAAATGTTGTCATGATCTACGAATGTTGTCATGATCTACGAATGTTGTCAAGATCTACAAATGTTGTCATGATCTATGAATGTTGTCATGATCTACGAATGTTGTCAAGATCTACACGTGTTGTCATGATCTACGAATGTTGTCATGATCTACGAATGTTGTGAAGATCTACACGTGTTGTAATGATCTACGAATGTTGTCAAGATCTACACGTGTTGTAATGATCTACGAATGTTGATAAGATCTACACGTGTTGTAATGATCTACGAATGTTGTCATGATCTACGAATGTTGTCATGATCTACGGATGTTGTCAAGATCTAGAAATGTTGTCATGATCTACGAATGTTGTCAAGATCTACAAATGTTGTCATGATCTACAAATGTTGTCATGATCTACGAATGTTGTCAAGATCTACAAATGTTGTCATGATCTACAAATGTTGTCATGATCTACGAATGTTGTCATGATCTACGAATGTTGTCAAGATCTACAAATGTTGTCATGATCTATGAATGTTGTCATGATCTACGAATGTTGTCAAGATCTACACGTGTTGTCATGATCTACGAATGTTGTCATGATCTACGAATGTTGTGAAGATCTACACGTGTTGTAATGATCTACGAATGTTGTCATGATCTACAAATGTTATAATGATCTACGAATGTTATAATGATCTACGAATGTTGTCAAGATCTACGAATGTTGTCATGATCTACGAATGTTGTCATGACCTACGAATGTTGTCATGATCTACGAATGTTGTCAAGATCTACAAATGTTGTCATGATCTACGAATGTTGTCATGATCTACGCATGTTGTAATGATCTACGAATGTTGTAATGATCTACGAATGTTGTCATGATCTACGAATGTTGTCATGATCTACGAATGTTGTCAAGATCTACGCATGTTGTAATGATCTACGAATGTTGTAATAATCTACAAATGTTGTCATGATCTACGAATGTTGTCATGATCTACGAATGTTGTAATGATCTACGAATGTTGTCATGATCTACGAATGTTGTCATGATCTACGAATGTTGTAATGATCTACGAATGTTGTCATGATCTACACGTGTTGTAATGATCTACGAATGTTGTCATGATCTACGAATGTTGTCATGATCTACGAATGTTGTCATGATCTACGAATGTTGTCAAGATCTACGAATGTTGTCATGATCTACGAATGTTGTCGTGATCTACGAATGTTGTCATGATCTACGAATGTTGTCAAGATCTACGAATGTTGTAATGATCTACGAATGTTGTCATGATCTACGAATGTTGTCATGATCTACGAATGTTGTAATGATCTACGAATGGTGTCATGATCTACGAATGTTGTCATGATCTACGAATGTTGTCAAGATCTACACGTGTTGTAATGATCTACGAATGTTGTCAAGATCTACACGTGTTGTAATGATCTACGAATGTTGTCAAGATCTACACGTGTTGTAATGATCTACGAATGTTGATAAGATCTACACGTGTTGTCATGATCTACGAATGTTGTCATGATCTGCGAATGTTGTTATGATCCACAAATGTTATCAAGATCTACACGTGTTGTAATATTCTACGAATGTTGTCATGATCTACGAATGTTGTCATGATCTACGAATGTTGTCAAGATCTACAAATGTTGTCATGATCTACGAATGTTGTCATGATCTACGAATGTTGTCATGATCTACGAATGTTGTCATGATCTACAAATGTTGTCATGATCTACGAATGTTGTCATGATCTACGAATGTTGTAATGATCTACGAATGTTGTCAAGATCTACGCATGTTGTAATGATCTACGAATGTTGTCAAGATCTACGAATGTTGTCATGATCTACGGATGTTGTCAAGATCTACAAATGTTGTCATGATCTACGAATGTTGTCATGATCTACGAATGTTGTCAAGATCTACAAATGTTGTCATGATCTACAAATGTTGTCATGATCTACGAATGTTGTCAAGATCTACAAATGTTGTCATGATCTACAAATGTTGTCATGATCTACGAATGTTGTCATGATCTACGAATGTTGTCAAGATCTACAAATGTTGTCATGATCTATGAATGTTGTCGTGATCTACGAATGTTGTAATGATCTACGAATGTTGTCATGATCTACGAATGTTGTAATGATCTACGAATGTTGTCATGATTTACAAATGTTGTCATGATCTACGAATGTTGTCAAGATCTACGAATGTTGTAATGATCTATGAATGTTGTAATGATCTACGAATGTTGTCATGATCTACGAATGTTGTCATGATCTAAGAATGTTGTAATGATCTACGAATGTTGTCATGATCTACAAATGTTGTCATGATCTACGAATGTTGTCATGATCTACAAGTGTTGTCATGATCTACAAATGTTGTCATGATCTACGAATGTTGTCATGATCTACGAATGTTCTTATGATCTACGAATGTTCTCTTGGAACATTCGCACTCTTGATTAGAATTGACAATTTGGCAATCTTATTCTAGAAGCAGAAACAATTGACATTATATTTGAGGCATATCAGAGACAAGATGGAAGGAATGTGGACTAATGTGAGGAGGAAAATGTCTATATATATATATTCAACAAACACTTTCAGCTCCATGTGGAGCATAGGTCTTCAACAAACACTTTCTGCTCCATGTGGAGCATAGGTCTTCAACAAACACTTTCAGTTCCCTGTTGAGCATAGGTCTTCAACAAACACTTTCAGCTCCATGTGGAGCATAGGTCTTCAACAAACACTTTCAGTCCCTGTGGAGCATATGTCTTCAACAAACACTTTCAGCTCCCTGTTGAGCATATGTCTTCAACAAACACTTTCCAAGCCGTTCTGTTTCTTGCCATTCTTTTAAGATCATTCCATATCTTCCCCATATAATTCATACGTGGTTTGGCCACGTTACAAGCCCCTCCTTCTGTCAACAGACCCAATGGCCGACCACGAAAAAGATTGACGGAATATTAAACACACTAGGAAACATAACAGCAGCGGAGGCGAACAGAAGAGCGAAAATAATATCTCCCCTCAACGCTGAAAGGCAAATGAGGAAAGAAAGAAAAAGAAGGAAAGAAGAAGAAGAAGAATTGTGTTTTGTCGTGTATGTTAGACTTATTGCTAGATGAAGAAAAGATAAACTCGAACAGGCCCTCGTGAAAACAAAGGGAGCTAAATGATAAGAATAGAGAACTGCTGTTTGGTTTGGTAAAACATTGTTGAGACATTTTACATGTGATACATGGGGCCTCGGTAGCCTAGTTGGGAAAACCACCCGACTGGACTACTGACGTTCGGACAACCCGTGTTCAATTCCCGCTGGGAGCAATGTGAATTGTATTCACACTGTCGACCCCCACGGTCGACTCAGCCGTTGGCAGAAATGGATACCAGGGTATTACCCTGGGAAGGTGAGGAATGTCGCCTCGCATCTGAGTTTCGATGCTTGAGGCGACAACATTCAGAAAATCTCCGAACATTTCTGGATAGGCGGCCTAGCACATATGGGTGGAAACTCGCGTGCTAAGACGCCGGTTCAAGTCTCGTACTTTACCTTGACCTTTACTGTGATACGTAACACGAACATTTTACAACTAAGATTTATGCATAAATATATATATATATATATATATATATATATATATATATATATAATACATATCATCGAGACATTTTACAGTGACACAAAACATGGACATTTTACTGTGCTACATAGCACGGACATTTTTCTGTGACACGTAACATGAACATTTTACTGTGATATACAACATGGACATTTTACTGTGATACATAACATGGACATTTTACTGTGATACATAACATGGACATTTTAATGGGATACATAACATGGACATTTTACTGGGATATATAACATGGCCATTTTACTGTGACACATAACATGAACATTTTACTGTGATACATAACATGGACATTTTACTGTGACACATAACATGGACATTTTTCTGTGATACATACCATTGACATTTTATTGTGACACATAACTTGAACACTTTACTGTGACACATAACATGAACACTTTACTGTGACACATAACATGGACATTTTACTGTGACACATAACATGTACATTTTTCTGTGACACATGACATGAACATTTTACTGTGATACATAACATGGATATTTTTCTGTGACACATGACATGGACATTTTTCTGTGACACATGACATGAACACTTTACTGTGACACATAACATGGACATTTTTCTGTGATACATACCATTGACATTTTATTGTGACACATAACATGAACACTTTACTGTGACACATAACATGAACACTTTACTGTGAAAGATAACATGGATATTTTACTGGGATACATAACATGGACATTTTACTGGGATACATAACATGGACATTTTACTGTGATATACAACATGGACATTTTACTGTGATACATAACATGGATATTTTACTGGGATACATAACATGGTCATTTTACTGTGATACATAACATGGACATTTTACTGTGATACATAACATGGACATTTTACTGTGATACATAACATGGCCATTTTAATGGGATACATAACATGGACATTTTACTGTGATACATAACATGGACATTTTACTGTGACACATAACATGGACATTTTACTGGGATACATAACATGGACATTTTTCTGTGATACATAACATGGACATTTTACTGTGATACATAACATGGCCATTTTACTGTGATACATAACATGGATATTTTACTGGGATACATAACATGGACATTTTACTGGATAGATAACATGGGCATTTTACAAGTAAACGTAATCGTGAGATGCCATTAATGTCTGAGACTGGGTGTCTGAGCTGGAAGGATTGCGACATAAGAGAAGCTTTGACTTGCCAGACGAGCACGAGAGATAAGAGGATTAATGCTGCAGGAACCAGCAGAATAGAAATGTCGCGGTTCTGGAGAAAGTATAGCAAAGGAGTTGGGAGTGTGAGAGGTGGGGAGAAACGGGATAAATGGATATTGGATATGGATAACTGAGCTTGGAGAGGAGGATTATACAACTGGAGAAACAGAAAGAGGGGGTCGGTGAGAAATGCAACGGGAGAGACAGAAGGAGGGACCGGTGAGAAATACAAGGGGAAGAGACAGAAGGAGGGGCCGGCGAGGAATACAAAGGGAGAGACAGAAAGAAGGGCCGGTGAGAAATATAACGGGAAGAGACAGAAGGAGGGGCTGGCAAGGAATACAAAGGGAAAGACAGAAGGAGGGGCCGGCGAGGAATACAAAAGGAAAGACAGAAGGAGGGGCCGGCGAGGAATACAAAGGGAGAGACAGAGGGGGTGCCTCTGAGGAATACAAATGGAGAGACAGAAGGAAGGATCGGCAAAGGGCCTATAAAGGGAGGGACAAAAAGAGGGCTGGTCAACTTTAGGTTGTTGACTGTAACGGAGTGATCAAAGTTCGTCAGGGACCCCATCTTATTAGATATATCTCCTCAGTGTGCTCTCTCTTACATCCCAACTCTGGGACCTAGAGGTCCGACCCTGTTTGAACGTGATCACCGACTCATCGACGAATGTCACTATCAGCGGCCGATCAAGCTCGAACTGCCGCAGGTGGCGCTACTGACAGATTAATGTGTCTGGCCACGATATTTTGGGTCGCAAAGGGAAAGTAATTTAGTTTCCAAAATGCTTTGTTGCCGTCGGATATACAGGGAACTCAATGAATCATTTAGAGCAACTGGGACTCAGATACAGACTGGATGTTGGCACCTCTCAACTTTGGGAGAGCCGAGAACGATTTTGCTCAGAGAAATGGGGTCTTGCCAGGCTGCTGGGCGGTTCCGGGATATATGCCGGACATGACCCAACTCAATTAAACGATCACTGGTAAGTGTTGATAATCTTTTTGTGAGGGTTAGACTTTCTTACCTGCGTCCTCCACGATAATACTAACGATTCTTCCCTACCCCGCTACCGACAACAACTTTAGTAGGTCTTCTCTCATTTGACCAGAGTTGTTCCTCTTGCGATAGATATACCTCACATCAATTATCTGTGTCCTAATAGATACATCTCACATCAATTATCTGTGTCCTAATAGATACATCTCACATCAATTATCTGTGTCCGGATAGATATATCTCACATCAATTATCTGTGTCCGGATAGATACATCTCACATCAATTATCTGTGTCCTAATAGATACATCTCACATCAATTATCTGTGTCCTAGTAGATACATCTCACGTCAATTATCTGTGTCCGGATAGATACATCTCACATCAATTATCTGTGTCCGGATAGATACATATCACATCAATTATCTGTATCCTAATAGATACATCTCACATCAATTATCTGTGTCCTAATAGATACATCTCACATCAATTATCTGTGTCCTAATAGATACATCTCACATCAATTATCTGTGTCCTAGTAGATACACCTCACATCAATTATCTGTGTCCTAATAGATACATCTCACATCAATTATATGTGTCCTAGTAGATACATCTCACATCAATTATCTGTGTCCTAATAGATACATCTCACATCAATTATCTGTGTCCTAATAGATACATCTCACATCAATTATCTGTGTCCGGATAGATACATCTCACATCAATTATCTGTGTCCTAACAAATACATCTCACATCAATTATCTGTGTCCTAATAGATACATCTCACATCAATTATCTGTGTCCGGATAGATACATCTCACATCAATTATCTGTGTCCTAATAGATACATCTCACATCAATTATCTGTGTCCTAATAGATACATCTCACATCAATTATCTGTGTCCGGATAGATATATCTCACATCAATTATCTGTGTCCGGATAGATACATCTCACATCAATTATCTGTGTCCTAATAGATACATCTCACATCAATTATCTGTGTCCTAGTAGATACATCTCACGTCAATTATCTGTGTCCTAATAGATACATCTCACATCAATTATCTGTGTCCGGATAGATACATCTCACATCAATTATCTGTGTCCGGATAGATACATATCACATCAATTATCTGTATCCTAATAGATACATCTCACATCAATTATCTGTGTCCTAATAGATACATCTCACATCAATTATCTGTGTCCTAATAGATACATCTCACATCAATTATCTGTGTCCTAGTAGATACATCTCACATCAATTATCTGTGTCCTAATAGATACATCTCACATCAATTATCTGTGTCCTAGTAGATACATCTCACATCAATTATCTGTGTCCTAATAGATACATCTCACATCAATTATATGTGTCCGGATAGATACATCTCACATCAATTATCTGTGTCCTAATAGATACATCTCACATCAATTATCTGTGTCCGGATAGATACATCTCACATCAATTATCTGTGTCCTAGTAGATACATCTCACATCAATTATCTGTGTCCGGATAGATACATCTCACATCAATTATCTGTGTCCTAATAAATACATCTCACATCAATTATATGTGTCATAATAGATACATCTCACATCAATTATCTGTGTCCGGATAGATACATCTCACATCAATTATCTGTGTCCGGATAGATACATCTCACATCAATTATCTGTGTCCGGATAGATACATCTCACATCAATTATATGTGTCCTAATAGATACATCTCACATCAATTATCTGTGTCCGGATAGATACATCTCACATCAATTATCTGTGTCCTAATAAATACATCTCACATCAATTATATGTGTCCTAATAGATACATCTCTCATCAATTATCTGTGTCCTAATAAATACATCTCACATCAATTATCTGTGTCCTAATAGAAACATCTCACATCAATTATCTGTGTCCTAATAGATACATTTCACATCAATTATATGTGTCCGGACAGATAATGTATGGGCACTGTCCCACATTTGCTCAAACAATATATCCTAGTATTGTCCTGCTCTAAACACACAGGACTTTGACACTGAAGTTAACGTCACACATAAATGAAGTCTCCATTATGGTCCTATGTTACCGATGTTGACAGTTTGAGAGCTGCTGTCTGCACCAGACTATGGGAGGTACACATTTCTCATCGAGTTCGCCGCCTGCCACAAATGTTCTTATCTAGCTCAAGTTGTTGAGTCGAGAACGTGTCAGGAAATTTGGCTTTGATTTCCACTGAGAATAATGAACAGAATCTATCAGAGACAAACTTATTGAGCAAAATCAGTGCGCTTACGTAACACGGCATGTGGAGAGGGAGGGGGATTAGACCAATTGGGAGGAGGGGAGAAGAGGTGTCAGGGCAACGAGGTCATGAATATCATCATCATCATTGAGTGCCGTCTCCGCATCGAAGGTCAGCTACCATGGAGCGTCATTCCACTCTGTCTCTTGCTTTGATAGTGCAGGTTGTCATAGGCTGACTTGTCCATCTTTTGATGTTACTCGTCCTTGTTGGTCTTGGTCTGCCTCTGCCTCTTTTACCTTGTATTTTCCCTTCCAATATTACTTTTATTAGGCTGTTGTGTCTTTTAACATGACCAAAAAATTTCATTTGTCTTGCTCTAATTGTGTTTAGTAGTTCTCTTTTCATTTTTTCACAAATAATATAATTACAAATATAACATTATTAATCTTTTTCTTCTGCAATCATGGCTCATTCAGACTAGGATCTTCCTTTCATAAATATAACATTATTAATCTAGTAAATATCGTGCAAGGCGGCGTGTGGCAAAACATGGACAATAAACATAAAATAGTGTTAAGCAGATAAACCTGTAGAAAAACTACCACTTTCACAACACGCCTTCATCAGGAACACAATAACAAATATTAACACAGAAACAATTGAGGAAATACAACATTCGGTGGAATCGCTGTACAGATTCAGGGCTCGTTCGCTGCTACTTGCTCAAGTTCGACAATTGTCAATTTCTTCTCTGTTCTCTTCTGATGAGAAGTTGAGACATTAATGACCATCAATAGACGTCGGTGTGTCCCACAACATCTCCGAACATCTTATTAATCACAACATCTCCGAACATATTATTAATCACAACATCTCCAAACATATTATTAATCACAACATCTCCGAACATATTATTAATCACAACATCTCCGAACATCGTATTAATCACAACATCTCCGAACATCGTATTAATCACAACATCTCCGAACATCTTATTAATCACAAGCGCCTCAGAACGTCGGAATCAGGCTCTTGTTGTGCAGCAGGATTGGGGCTTGTGTTCTGTACATCAAACATGAACTTGATGATGTCTGTTGTGTCGAGACTTCCAAGTCGGAATGTCTCAAACACATGTTTGATGTTGTCAGGAATATTCTCATAACCTGCTGCAGGTGATGTTCGACCTTTAGAAAGCTAAATGTAAGTTTTACACACACGGCTGGGTTGAGTGTAAGCACAATCTAACACAAAGATACACACGGCTGGGTTGAGTGTAAGCACAATCTAATACAAAGTGACACACGGCTGGGTTGAGTGTAAGCACAATCTAACACAAAGATACACACGGCTGGGTTGAGTGTAAGCACAATCTAACACAAAGATACACACGGCTGGGTTGAGTATAAGAACAATCTAACACAAAGATACACACGGCTGGGTTGAGTATAAGAACAATCTAACACAAAGATACACCGGCTGGGTTGAGTATAAGCACAATCTAACACAAAGATACACACGGCTGGGTTGAGTATAAGCACAATCTAACACAAAGATACACACGGCTGGGTTGAGTATAAGAACAATCTAACACAAAGAGACACGCAGAGAAACTCTGAGGTCAATTTTCCAAAAGATGGAAAATGTTGCCACCAAACGATACCTCAATATCTGCATTGATAGAAACTAGAAGTAATGTTGCAGTCCCACATTTTAGAATAAGCAAGTCACATCTTGTATACACTCATGAATGCGCAAACTGTGCTGTAGTAAAACCATAGACTGTCTTGTCCAGTAGATGTTGATGCTGTTTTTATTTTAGAAAGTAGTATAACCCTAGGACCGGCCAATGTATCGCTCTTGTGGACATTCTGAAAATAGCGTGAATGGTCTTACGTCACGTTGTGTCGTTGTTTACAGCGAGATGCGACGTTTGCGCTTTTATGTTCATGACGTCAGACACGACACTTACTGAGCACCGGGTTTGCGTTCCCTACTCATGTGATCAAAATGGACGATTCGCTGTAGAATGGTGGTTAGTGAGCTAGTCTACGGAGGTTGGGGGAAGACTTCTAGGTTCACCCAGCCTTAAATTGAAATGTTCTGGGAGAGATATATAACCGTACTGGTGTAATGCTGACACATTACCTAAAGGTGTGCCGTACAAGTACAATGTAGGCCCCTGTAGACATCTAATCCCTTCATGAAGCACATTTTGTTGAAGTGTCTTCAACGTTCGCACAGAAATCGATCACATCGTGTCCAGCAAATCGATCACATTGTGTCCAGCAAATCGATCACATCGTGTCCAGTAAATCGATCAAATCGTGTCCAGCAAATCGATCACATCGTATCCAGGCACAAATCGATCTCATCGTGTCCAGCACAAATCGATCAAATCGTGTCCAGTAAATCGATCACATCGTGTCCAGCAAATCGATCACATCGTGTCCAGCAAATCAATCACATCGTGTCCAGCAAATCGATCTCATCGTATCCAGCACAAATCGATCTCATCGTGTCCAGCACAAAACGATCTCATCGTGTCCAGCACAAATCGATCACATAGTGTCCAGCAAATCGATGACGGTCTATCAGGTTCTCTCACAGTGTCTGCAGCTCACATCCGGGTCAGAGGGTAGTCAGTAGAACAATGTTCTCAACACTGGATAGAACTGATGCTTCATTCGCTGCTGCCGAGGCTGAAACTTCCTTCCTTCCTTCCTTCCTTCCTTCCTTCCTTCCTTCCTTCCTTCCTTCCTTCCTTCCTTCCTTCCTTCCTTCCTTCCTTCCTTCCTTCCTTCCTTCCTTCCTTCCTTCTTTCCTTCCTTCCTTCCTTCCTTCAATCCTTCCTTCAATCCTTCCTTCCTTCCTTCCTTCCTTCCTTCCTTCCTTCCTTCGTCAACAGATAATAGGAAGAAATGCGAACATGAAATTACTCATTTGAAAAGCAGGAAGATAATATGAGAATGTCCATGAAAGATGAAGAACTACACATAAATGTTCCTGGAAGATGAAGAACTACACATGAATGTTCCTATAAGATGAAGAACTACACATGAAGCAAAAGTGTCAACACCATGGGTTAATGTCTCTGCTACCCGAAAAGCGCTTGCCGATCGCAGTAAGCTGGCCCCCAAAAAGTAAACTGCCTTAATTGAAAATGAGGTAATATCATGGATTGTGCAGATAAATCTTGGACGGAATCTGTTGAAAAATTGCCAAGTCCGTTGTCGTTCTGAGACTTCAGTCAATCTGGCAGCGTGCCCACACGGCTGCAGGAACAGTGAGGGCCGGTTAATAATAAATAGGCATTTTGGAGACACTAGCGTCCGTGCTATTCTATCGAGCTGTGTGGCGTCAGAATGCCAGGTTTGAAAACCTTCTACCTTACAACAGTTGAAATGAGGCAAGCGTCCGTTTCTGTTATTTAATGACACATGCAGAGAGGTGCTTTTTTTTTTTTTTTTAACAGTGGCTCATCGTAGCAGAGAACACTGTGCTCTTGGTCGTCTTTAGGCTGGCACATAAAATTGTTGAACTTCATAACTAATGTTGGATACTAGTTTGTTGTAGGTCTTCACAAATTCTACTTTCTAATGTTGGATACTGGTTTGTTGTAGATCTTCACAAATTTCACTTTCTAATGTTGGACACTGGTTTGTTGTAGGTCTTCACAATTCCACTTTCTAATGTTGGATACTGGTTTGTTGTATGTCTTCACAAATTCCACTTTCTAATGTTGGACACTGGTTTGTTGTATGTCTTCACAAATTCCACTTTCTAATGTAGGACACTGGTTTGTTGTATGTCTTCACAAATTCTACTTTCTAATGTTGGATACTCGTTTGTCGTGGGTTTTCATAAGGTCAACCTTCTAATGTAGGATACTGGTTTGTTGTAGGTCTTCACAAATTCCACTTTTTAAAGTTGGATACTGGTTTGTTGTAGGTCTTCACAAATTCCACTTTCTAATGTTGGATACTGGTTTGTTGCAGGTCTTCACAAATTCCACTTTCTAATGTTGGATACTGGTTTGTTGTAGGTCTTCACAAATTCCACTTTCTAATGTTGAATACTGGTTTGTTGTAGGTCTTCACAAATTCTACTTTCTAATGTTGTATACTGGTTTGTTGTAGGTCTTCACAAATTCCACTTTCTAACGTTGAATACTGGTTTGTTGTAGGTCTTCACAAATTCTACTTTCTAATGTTGTATACTGGTTTATTGTAGGTCTTCACAAATCCCACTCTCTTTTGTTGGATACGAGCTCATTTTGGTTTGCGTAACTCCCGCTCTGTGATGTTGGACACTGGTTTATTGTTGTTTCAACTTGTAGTTGATTTCTGCCTGTCAGCCGTAAGTAGACCAGGTAGATTATTGTCTGTCATTTGAAGAGTTAGCTTGAAAAATTTGAATATTCTCTTCCTAGATAAAACATGAACATTCACTCCCTAGACAAAATATGAATATTCACTTCTTAGACAAAATATGAACGTTCACTTCCTCGGGAAAAACTTGGGAAAAAAAGGCGATATTTGAAGGAGAAGGCGAATGAGAAAGAGAACTAATTACGGGTGAGAAAGGGTTATATTGATCCCTCGTGGAGTGAGACAACCCATGCGGGCAATCAGATAATTCTCTGAAGCGAATCGACCATGGTTGTTAGAAGAACATGTCATCAAAACCAGCGACATGGATTTTTAGGAAAATTAAAAAATAAAAAAAATGGTATGTTAGAAGCTTTACGTGATAAGTGGATGACACAGACTAAACGACATTTCGGCCCAATAGGCCTTCAGCAGGAACACACAAGAAAAAAACACACACAAAACTAATAACGAAACATTAAAACACTAAAGTAAACACTTTGGACGAAATACAAACATTAAGTAGCAGCTACTAGTGCTAGTAAGGGGTTAAGGCAAAGAAATGCAAATGAATGCATACAAATGCGAAGATGCAGTAAAGCTGAATATGAGGAAAAATAAAAAATACAAAAAATGGTATGTTAGAAGCTTTACGTGATAAGTGGACGACACAGACTAAACGACGTTTCGGCCCAATAGGCCTTCAGCAGGAACAAACAAGAAAAAAACACACACAAAACTAATAACGAAACATTAAAACACTAAAGTAAACACTTAAGACGAAATACAAACATTAAGTAGCAGCTACTAGTACTAGTAAGGGGTTAAGGCAAAGAAATGCACATGGCCCTGAGAATGGAAGTGGTAAGCTACAGGGGCACCTGCATCACATGAGATATAAAGATGTTCACGGCACCGATTGTTCAGACGGCAACCTGTTTCGCCAGTGTAGCTCATTTTGCACTGCTCTCATATAATGACATAGATAATGTTGCGCAATGTACACCTGCGTCCTTACCTGATCTCTAAGGGATATAGTCAATGTTGTACAATGTACACCTGCGTCCTTACCTGATCTCGAAGGGACCATTGGAGAAGAGAACCGTATCCGCTCGGAGAACATGGTCAAAAGTTTAACGTTGGAAACGTTCTCACGGATAGCGCCACGATGGTTAGGGACAGGGGAAGGAAAGCAGCTCCTGGACAAGCATATCTCGGAGGTTACGATCACGCTTGAAGGCAATCAGAGGAGGGTAGGAAGATGTAGACATGTAGTAGGGAGGTAGCGGAGAATAAGGAAGTAGCGGAGAATAGGTTGGTAGTTATGAATAAGGAGGTGGCGGTAAATGATTCTGATAACCGGATAGGGACTTCCGTTTCTAAGATGGCGGATCTAATCCACGTTTTCTTGATCGCTGCAAAAAGTACATTCGATGTCTGATTAATTTCAGTTCTCCATCGCACTCCTATGCTTTAAAGTCAAGATAATGGTCTACTTTTTACATCTGAGCTGATAAAACAATGTCGTACGCCGGCGATAATCCATTTTCGACAAATCAAGTGTTGTGAATGCGACCTTCCATCGTCTAGGCTTGTTCTGAGCTTTACGTCACAATGATGCTGTGCATGACCGATGTTGGATTTGCTTGACGTAAGTTATTTCCATGTTACTTATTAATGTGAAATGCTTCGTCAGCCGCAGTTTTATCTCTTTAGGGAATTTGCACCGTGTTCTGTTCGTCGTAGGCTACATTCACTAGAGTAATCAAGAATCTAAAGGGCGCGTCATTGCTGTGCTTGCGCCATTGTTATGTGTGCTACGTCATCATAATGGCTCATCGTAAATCCATAGACCGGCGTTATGCTAAACTTACGGTCTGTTGTTTGATATGCGACGGGGATAATCTGATGACTAACTGTGTGTTTATATTTTAGAAATTTGAGTCAACAACGATGGCCTAACATCATCAAGCGCTATACATTTTTAAAGTAATATGACGATCATCACTTTCGGGAGGACGTGAACTTCTGGTATATGGTGGATAGGCGGCAGGAACCATTGCAGGCTATGCATGAAAAGTGTTCCTTCCTTGTTGCAGTTTCCTCATATTCCAAGTCCATGGGGGACTGGTTGGTATCGAGGCAGGACGTCGGTCTCGGGATAGAGAGGTTGTAGGTTCAAATCTCGGCTCCATTGGTTGGGATTTTTATTTATGATTTCTCTCTGCGACAACCGCCCCTGGTCTCAGCAGCGAGGCCCGGCTTGAAACGTCAGTTATTCATCGACGGAAATAACATGAGTACCTCCAAAGTCGGAGTTATCTGCCCGTTCGGCGAGGGACCCCTGTGCACACGGCTGCCAGGGAAAAATGGATTAACACGCAAAATTCAGTTCCTAGTCTCTAGGGACTTCGTCAGAGTTGAAAGCTGGCGAACGCAACAACAATAACCGGATAGCGGTAAGTGAGAGTGAGTAGCATCCTGTCAGAGTTACAAGTATTTTCTTTATTACGAGTATTCCCCCCCCCCCCCTTTTTCCCCAACAAAATAACCTTGGACCTTTTTGGAATCGACTCCATGTTTACTCCAGCCCACTCGGCCACCAGTCTTTGTATATGCACGTGTGTGTGTGTGTGTGTGTGCGCGTGTGTGTATGCATGTATGTACGTGTGTGTATATATATGCATGTGTGTGTGCATGTGTGTGTGCGTGTGTGTATGCATGTGTGTACGTGTGTGTATATATGCATGTTTGTGTGCGTGTGTGTATGCATGTGTGTGTATGCATGTGTGTGTGTGTGTGTATGTATGCCCAGTAAAACAGTAGAGACAGGTCATGTGTAAAGTCCTCTGCCACAAACAAGTGACCACTGTAAAGACCTCTGCCACAACCAAGTGACCACTGTAAAGACCTCTGCCACAACCAAGTGACCACTGTAAAGAC